>JARQOC010000009.1:161482410-161955853 GCA_033576535.1 Allobates femoralis | reverse complement strand
GCCCCGGACCTGATCTAGAAACAGAACCAAAGGGTCAAATATGCCCTCGGTCCGTTTTGCAACCAGATGCAGCTGAGAGCAGCTGCAGCTGCTGGAATTTGAAGATCTGGGCTAGCGGGAAGCTAGCCGTGGTCCTGAAATCTCTGCAGGGGTCAGCTGGTGGTGCTGAAGTTTAGCAACACTCGCTGCTAAACTTCAGCAGCCGGCGTCCGATTCCCAGATCCAATGTCTTTGTTGGACCGAGGCGATCCGCGCCTTAGACTCCCATGGTAAGGAGCGCTGATCGCCTGGATCCAGAGGACCCAGAGATCAATTTGGGCAGATTTTCACACCGGACACAAAAACGTTGCAAGCAACGTTTTTGTCTCCAGGAGAAAATCTGAATTTACCTAGATCCTCCCGGACAGATGGAAACTGGATGACACATAGCTGCCATCCGGTTCATCCAGCCCCATAGGGCTGCTTTAGTACAAAATCGAGTCCGGGGCTGTCTGGTTTACACCGGACAGCCCCGGACCTGATCAGGCCGTAGTGTGAACCCTGCCTAAATCTGCAACAGAGAAAACACTAATTTTATCAAAATGACAGCAAGCAGCTCAGCAAGTGACACATCTCTGAATCAGGGTCTCTGTCTCTACATTATGCTGCTCTCAGATGGGTTGGCAAAAACCTGATAACAGGTTCCCTTTAAGAATAATTCCCTAGATAAGTAAATACCTTTAACGCCATAAGTTTAAGTGATCTGTAACATCCTGTAGAACATTGTGACTTTGCATAATATCTGTACATAACAATTAATATGTATTGTAATATGTAAGAGGTTAAAAATATACATATATTTTGTGTAAATATTGAGAGCACAGCATAATATACGCACATACAAAACAAGTCATACCGCATGTAAACTAGTATTAGGCCCGTTCACATCAGTGTTTTTGCTGATTCGTGGCAGATCCGGCTGATTTACTTAATCTGCCGCATCTGTCGCATCTTCCGCATCTGCTGCATAACGGCTGACTTGCGGCAAGTTCCCATGCATTCTCTATGGGACTTGCGGCAGGTGCGGCAAGTGTGATTTTTGCAGCGGTCCGGCAAATCCAGCAGTTGCGGCAGGTCAAAAAAACGTGGTTAGCTGCATTTTTTTTTTACTTGCCGCAACTGCTGGATTTGCCATATCCCCGGCAAAAGCTGCATTTGCCTCACCAGCCGCAAGTCTCATAGAGAATGAATGGGGGCTTGCCACAAGTCGGCTGTTACGCGGCAGATGCGGTAAATCAGCAAAAACACTGATGTGAAAGGGCCTTAGTTCTGCAAATACAAGTAGTAAACACCCATTTTTAATTAACACAAATTTTTAATTAGTGCTTAGTGCAGGCACATAGTATGATACTAACTGGAATATAGCATTCATATTAGACCAAGATGAAGACCTAAAGGGGTCGAAACGCATAGTCTGTACGCATATGAAGCTCTACTCTCAATTCTTGTGCCCACTGTGTAACTATGAGGAACTCTGTTGGAAACTTTTAAAGAAGTAAAAATAAAAGGATTTTAAACTGTTATAAGGATGCATTCCACTGGAATGTATTTGCTTTTTCCTGTATACATATACAATACACACTTTTGGCAAGTGCACAGTTGTGTTATATACATTAATTCATAATAAAGTTGTCCTTGCTTTGCTGCAGTGCCCACTTGCCTTCTTCAAACCGTGGGAAGAAAATGGTGTGTCACGGTCCGCGCTGCCAATGAACTCCACTCTTGAAAAAAGCGCACTTAAAGATGGAACTTCAAAAATAACTTCTTTATTGCTTCCTACGCGTTTCGGTGCCCATCCTGGACCTTCCTCAGGGATCCCTGAGGAATGGTTGCAGGAGGGCACCGAAACGCGTAGGAAGCAATAAAGAAGTTATTTTTGAAGTTCCATCTTCAAGTGCGCTTTTTTCAGAGTGGATGTTCATTGGCAGCGCGGACCGTGACACACCATTTTCTTCCCCACGGTTTTGATACATCTCCACATTTGAGTGGACGGTGGAAGTCCTGCAGCAGCCATCCAGGAATAAATCATCAATTACGCCTTCTAACCAGTTGTGGGTGGCACAACTGTTCCAGGTGAGTGAATTCCTCATTCACCACTGTACATCTAGTGCCGCATTGATAGGGCACTATTGCGCCTCTTGTTCCCCCTCCTTCTTTTATTTGACACTTGCCTTCTTCAACATTCCAGATGAATTGGTGGTGAATGGTGACCTGAATAAACTCATTTGTTTTCATCATTATGCCTCCTACAAAAATGTTACACTTCAATTATGACTGCACCTAACCACAACCCAGTTGTTATACATTCTGGCCTGGGGAAATGGATTTGTGACAGACGTTAGTTCTGCAGCCTACTCACCACATAGATGGGTTAATTAGTTAATTAATCCAGCGATGTTGCAGAGCATGATTGTGCAGAACTAGACTGAAGTAGAATCAACAGGACATGGACACATATTTCCCCCTGAGCTCTGCTCACTTTGGGTCTCATCTGCTATAAGGTGCAGATCCAATTCTGGGCTCCGATGCCAGATGACTAGGATCTGAGCAGCTCTCAGCAGTCAAGAGGTGACCTTTCACCTATGCCATCCGGGATCGGGCACCAGGTGTCCGACTGCACATGCTCTTGCAGCATGCTTGGCTGAATTCCACCTGCAGCAGGTGCCGCACCCACTGGGTTCCATTTCCCAATACCACCAGCACCAGGAGGCCGACAAGGAAGTCAAGGAGGAAGAGAAGGAGGTAGAAGAGACAGAAGGCCCTATTTCCCAGCCATGTGTAGCACCCCTGGCAGAGGTGTTTGACTGGGACAATGCCATGTGGGACCACTACAAATATATGTGTAGGAGCTTAGAGGGTATCTACTTACATAATCACACTGTCCATCCATCTTCGATTTCCATACCGATGTCTTCTTATCATGCGCAATCCACTTTCATTGCAGCAGCCATATTTGCACACCCAAGTGATGGGTGTGCAAATATGACACCCGCTGGTGGCAGTGCCAGCAACCAAAGCAGACACTGCACACATTATCCGCAGCTACCATGCCCACTTCCCACTGCCCGCAGCCCCCCAAATGCTGCCGCAGCCCCCTGCCCTCCGCCAGCCACCCACAGCACCTCTCCGCCGCCCACTGCTGGCAGGAAAGTCAAAGGCTCTGCGGCCTGTGCAGGAGGAGATTGGGGTGTGGGCACCCTCTTGTGGCTGTGAGAAGTAATGGAAGGCATGAACAGTAGACCTCAACAGCACTGAACAGAGGGGAAAAAATGACACACATACATATTTTATACACACATACATACACACATAGACACACATATAAACAGACACACTAAACATATATAACATACACACAGACACCAGGCACCAGTGGGCACCATATTTGCACATATTTGCTGCAGCCACCCGCAACCGAAATAGATCCTGGGAACTGCCGCCCACAACCGCCACCGCTGACACTGAAAATCTCCACCTGAGTAAGTGTCCAGCAACACGTACTCAGGCAGCTGCCATCTTTGTATACCCAAGTGTCCAAAGATGGTGGTCACATGACTAAGTGCACATGCACGAGCATGTGCACTTACTTATGTGGCCACCATCTTTGGACACCTGGATATGCAAAGACGGTGTGACCCAGCGCATACATGTGCACTTACGCTGCTGCCACCACGGGGGGGGGGGGGAGAAAGACAGCAGACAGTGGGAGAACGAACAAGGAGGGCCGAGACAGTGCACAGTGGGGAAAGAGTGCACAGAGGGAGAGACAGACCAAGGGAACTGACAGCAAAATGGGAGCAAGTGCACATAGGGGGAAGAGTCAGCCCACAGAGCGGAGAGACAGCCTGTAGGGCAGAGACTGCGCACAGTAGGGGGAGACAGCAAAAGGGGGAGAGAGCATACAGGGGGAAGAGAGAGCACAGAGGAGAGAAGACAACACACAAGGGGAGAACACAGCACATGGGAAGAGAGTGCACAGAGGGGGAGACAGGTCAAAGGAGAGAGAACAAAGGGGAGAAGACAGCACGAGAGGAGAGAGACAGCAAATAGGGGGAGAGTGCATGGAGGGTGAGACTGGTCAAAGAGGAAAGCACAGTGGGAAAAAGAGAGCAGACAGGTGGGAGAGTGCATAGAAAGGGAGAGGGGTCAAAGGAGAGAACACAGAAAGGAATAGACAACACAGGGGGGAGAGAGACAGCACACAGGGTGGAAAACACACAGATAGGAGAAACATCTGATGCCCCAGGGCTACAGACCCCACCCCATCATGACATCACCGCCCTCATTATACAACAGCATAGGGCCCCAATTTAGTTGTTACTATACTTAGGAATCCTTAGTGGCAAGTTTAGGCTATCAATATGTGATTGTTGGTGCGCAACACCTAGCACCCTTGCTGATCAGTTGTTATTGGTAATGCCAGGAAGTTCTCGGATGCTGCCAGAAAAAAACAGCTCTTTCAAAATTATAGTGGCCCCAAGCAGATGCTATAGATCCACCCCTATTCATTTGAATGTAAACATGGTTACCTAGATTAATCACTTAATGACATATAACATACTGAGTATGCTATATGCTGGCTCGCTACCTTTGCAAGCATAGTGCTCTGCTCACACAGGTAACCACAGACTCACCTATAGCATGGATGGGTTTCCACAGTGGGTACACAAAGTCAAACAACACCTTCCACCCCAACCCAGTAGGGGGAGGTCAGCTTGCTGCTCTTAGGCAAGATCCCCTATAAATACTGGTGCTGGGGACGGAGTTAGACAGAGTGTGCAGTCGCTAGGAGAACTGTGAAGACGTCCTGGGGGTCGGAGTTGCGCAAGGCCTAGATAGAGACACCTGTACAGTTATCAGTCTAGCCATTGCATGGACCCAAGAGTGGGGTCAAAGGCGAAACGTAGGAACAACGGAGAAGTAGCAGCCAGGGAACCGAGGAGACGTCTTGGTTCACTCCAGAAAGCACCCCGGACAACAGAGTCCGAGTCTGCAGTAGAGCACCCAGCCCAGCAGAGAATACCAGTTTACCGTGGAGACTTTAGTCCCCCGGGCATCTGTGCAGCCACCAACAAGTGAGCCAGGCACCGCAAGAGAGTCTATAGTGGCAGTCCAACGAGGGTTACCCAATACAGCACAGGTGAGAGGAGAGCAGAGGAGGCCAGCCAAGTTCCATACAGGGCAGGGGATTCACACAAGGGGAAAAGAGACGATGAGGCCTTATACCCACTCACTGTGGAGATCCAGAAGTGATACCTGAACAGTATACTGGACTGTTATCTGCAATTCCATCAGGAAAAGGTAAAGAAACAATCTCCGGTGTGTGTGTTTATTCCTCTACCCCTGACCCTGCCATCTATAGAGACTATTCCAGCTGCCAGCAAGGTCAGTTCCCTGCTTTCATCCCTAACCATCTACTACCAGAGTCCCGGGGACCCAGCTCCGCCTGTGGGGAGCTTCAACACCTAGCTGCCTGTACATCATCCCTGGGGGCCCAAGGCAGCACTGGTGCAATCACCAGAAGCCACAGGTGGTGTCACGACAAACTTTTATTTCCTTTACTGTCATTCCCTAAACCCTTTACCAGTCAACCACCAGGGCCACGAGTCTGGGCAGGCCACCAGTGACATCCCAACCACCGCAGGGTCCAGACACCCGAGTCCCTATAGGCCCCTGGGCTAGTCACAAGCTGAATCTGCATCTTTCTTGGCAGATGATGGCTGTGATATTCAGTCATCACATGTTCTAATATCTGCGAGTGAAGCAAAGCAGGAGAATCATATTACCAGGTCATTTGACCAAAAAAACGAATGCTAAAAATAGAGAGTTATGGAATTGTGCTTTCTTTTGTTGTTATTTTGTCACATTTGAAATTTGTTTCCTGCTTTCCAGTAAATCACATAACATAAATGGTATTATTCAAAAGTATGACTTATCCTACAAACAAACAAGCCTTCACATGGCAATAGCAATGGAAAAATATTAAAAATAATAAGGGGAGCAAAATATGAAAGTAAAAAAATGAACAATCAATTGGTCCTTAAACATTTAAGAGTCTATTAAACCGCGACAATATTGAAAGCTAAATCGGCTATTAATTTGAACAGTACTGTATAGTTATGCTCACAATCTGTGCCCTCATTCAATATGGCAGCCTGTTACTGGAGTCATTGTAGTGCGCATGCGCGATCATGTGGTTTAGGACAATCAATGAGAATGGGTCGTTCATGCATGCTCATTCAGACGTCCGGGAAGGTCCCACATGAAGTTGTAACATACCATGGAGATGAATCACTAACCAGTATGTGTATACTAATATATTTTTTTACATAGCTTGTTTGAAGAAACCGAGGCCGGGTCGGAACATGAGGTCTCTCAATTTCCTTTTTGAGAAGACATTATTATTATTATAATAAGTGCAATATAGAAGGTGGGGGCTCTAGTTCAGAATTCGGACTCAGGAGTGTTAAGATTTACGTTTGCTTTGATCTCTTGTAATATAAGGACTCCTGTCTTCAATGTCACTCAGGAAATATTGAACGCTGCTTTGCTCTCTTCCTTTTGTCTTATTGTTCAATATGGATCTGACATAAAGTGTATTAGATTCTGTATATAAATCCTCAGTGTAAGGATGTAAGAGAGCATTCATTTAATGGAAGGTGTTGATGTACTAGCATTGGAGAATACACATCAAGACGTAAACTCTTTGATGCAGTGTAAGTTAGAATTCATCATCATCCACAAATACTCTTAGATTCCCTTTAATAGAAAAAGTTATTATCCATGATTATTAAATATAAATAATCGATGTTTGCACCTCTTTTGTCTTAATTGGTTGTACATACAAATCGGTCTTTGCTGGCCATAGCAGCCAATCACGGTGTAGCTTTAATTTTTCCAGAGCGGTGTAAAAAATGAAAGCTGAACTCTGATTGTCTTTGGTGCCAATTTCACTTTTAGACAGTTTTGATGAATTCGTAGTAACAACCTTACTGACTTGGAGACCAATTAATATTACCATTTTCTTCACCTTATGTTGCAAAAAATAGACTCAATATTATGATCATGTACTCATCATAGAAATGAACAGCTTTATAGGCATGATGAAACCCCAAGCTTATAAAAAATTATAACTTTTTCTTGAAACTTTTGACCATCAGAGGACACCATGAGAAGATTAAGACCACCACATACACCCTCTGCAGGGACTTCTGTGGGGGAAATGTAGTATTACGTATCATACAGGTATAGTTATCATACAGGTATAGTTGAAGGCAAGTGACTCCCTGCTATGATCCACACCCCGGCCATACCCACACAACATGGGGAGTTTTGATTGCGGTGATCCTGGCCCTTTGTGGGTGCAAGCCATACCTTGGATGGCTTGCACCCACAACTCTGGATCTTTTTACCTTTTTTGCATTCTAGCCCTTTTTCAAAACGGCATCTGCTTCTTTGCTCTTGTTATGTGATCATACTTCCCTGTCTTTATAAACTTGAATTTACCTTTTAGCCAATGTTTGAGTTTTCAGTTGAATCCCTAGCTCGCTGCTTCCTGTTATCCTCAAGTCAACCTCATCTGGCATCCAATCTGGCTTTTCCTGTGTCTGCAGACCTCTTCAAGCTTCCACACCTGCTCAATGCCTCTCATGCAAATCTGCTTCCGTGTTGTGTGTTTCAGACTTACCTTCAGCCTGCCTGCCCTGTGTAATGTACGTTCTGTGTGCCTCTAAGCTTTGCAGTTTCCCTGTTAGGTTTGTGCAGGTGTAGTTTCTCAGCACTTTGTTGGACTTTGTGGGACTTTCTTAAATTCCACTGCACAGTTTCAAGTTCAGGACTTGTTCTTGTGACTACTTTTCCCAGGCCTTCCTAGGAGTTACTAACCTGATAGACTGTATATAATTTGGGGGTACTGGAGCTAACCTATTGGTGTCAACTAACCCACTAGGGGCAGTTGTGGTAGCTGCTGAGGATCAATGAGTGAGACACGTGCTCGCTTGTTTCACTAGCTGTAGTTTTAGTTTTAGAGAACGTGTAATGATCTAGTGCATACCAAACTTTTATGGTTTGAAAAATGTATTTGTATCAGAATTATATTGTCAGATATAAAATTTGAAATAAGTTTCAAAAATAAAAATAAAATTTTTTTAAATAAAGTTAAAACTGTCCAGGCTCTTTTATTAAACCAATTAAAGTGCCTATACTAATATCCAAACCAGGGTTGTTCTTTCCTCTGCTTGTTGCAGTGAATCAAAAGCGACTTCTGGCTGGGATGATAAGTTGTACCTTGTGTTATTATTGCTTGAAGACTAATTTCTATAACATAAATAGATAGCGCCCATTAGTTCCATAGACTAATAGACTAAAAGAGAAAAACCCAATATTTTACTAATCAGATGTATTCACTCTAGAACCAGGCAGCAGGGTCATATTTGGAGACTCAAAGCGAATACTCATTTCCGGAATATCTTAATCAGCACCACACAAAAGGTAACCCCCTTCCCTTCCTATTGGGATGTTCTAGCACCAGGAACTTACAAAATCCAACTTTATCTGTGTATTTAAGGAGGAAGAAAAGCGACACCTAGAGGCAAAGAGCGAGGACTCCAAACCCCAGAAGAGTAACTCAACACCAAACATTATAGATACCCCTGTGTAGGTAAGGTTCATCCTGCCACTGTAAAGCACATAAGGTAATACTACCATTAAATGGAACTAATGGGCGCTATCAATTTACGTTATAGAAATTAGTCTTCAAGCAATAATAACACAAGGTACAACTTATCATCCCAGCCTGAAGTCGCTTTTGATTCACTGCAACAAGCAGAGGAAAGAACAATCCTGGTTGGATATTAGTATAGGCACTTTAATTTGTTTAATAAAAGAGCCTGGACAGTTTTAACTTTATTTTTTTTTTTAATTATTTTTATTTTTGAAACTTATTTCAAATTTTATATCTGACAATATAATTCTGATACAAATACATTTTTCAAACCATAAAAGTTTGGTATGCGCTAGATCATTACACCTTCTCTAATACTAAACCTGATAGACTGTTTCTGATATGAATTGCATCTAAAAATACCGTTTGTTGCCTGTTGGATGAACTTTCTCACTTGCTGCATCTCATGTTTGTCAACTGACATATTAAATACATTTTGTTCACCTTTAAACTTGGTCTCAGTGTGTCTGTGCCCTGATAGCTATTAGATTCCTGAGTAAATTCTGACAATACATTACACCTTGATTTAGGCCTTCCCTCAGGCTAGGATCCATCTGCTGTGGAGTTACTGACATGGATTCAAGAATCTTTTGCAAACAGTCTTTACTGAACATTTTACACAATACACAAACTCACCAATAATGTTTGCGTGGAGCCCCACATGGTCAGCGTCACAGTGGGGTATTGCACTCATAAAAGTAGTGTAATCTTCCCCGGCTGCCAGTGGATACTAGGCTGGTGGGTGGGACCCAATTCTTCACTCCCACACTAGACCAGTAATGGGAGGTTACTGGGAGGGATCTAGTACCTCTTGGGAGAGTGAGCTGTTAGTGGGAGTTGGAGAGGAGTCAAGGAGGAGTGTGGAGCGAGGTGGAAGGCTAAACTGGACAGCTCTAGACTGATCCGGAGGGAAGATGAAAGGGGATCCTGAGGGGATCCTGAGAGAGGGTGCCTGATGCATGAGTCTGGGCCCGAGAGAGTAAGGGGGAACCCCAGGATGGAGCGACCATACTCCGAGGAATTCCCCAGTCCACCACGGGAACGCCGGACCCGAGGAAACGGCCAGAGTCTACCTCTGAAGTCTCCATACATAAAAATTGAGTAGAGGCTTCATTTTGCATAACCATACTTAAATTTTATTTGGACAAGAACAAAGGACAAGGGAGGTGATGTAAAGTGTTCAAGGAATAACAACCACCGGTTGGTTACATTGGATTATACATCAGAATCACAATTGCTCAGGTTTCCATCTTTTAGTATAATAACAACAGAGCAATGAGTATATTTTCACATAATATAGGGTTAATTTTTATCTCCATTACAGATGGCCATACATAGTTCCACAAAGGTTAACTGCATATGTTTAAAGTGAACACATGCAATTTTGGGTGCAACTTTCCCCTTTACTTTAGCCAGTATCCCCATCACACAAACATGCTTCCATGTAGTCTGATATAATTGGAGGATAGTTATACTTTAATTTACATAAAGTGACTAGTGCTATTGCAGCCAATAGTAACCATGTAGTAACCTTTGTACACATAATCACCAATTCATTTATATAATGTTAATGCCAGGTCCTGCGCAAACACTCAATGCTGAAAGCTTTTACATTCATAGAGGCAATCAACAGTAATTACAAAGTTTACCAGAACCATCAGTGGCCATTGCTCCAAGAGACACACGGAGGGGGTGACAAAGGACCCTTAATGCATTTTGTGACTCTGCGTCCGCTTGGGTCACTTCATCAGGGGATGTCATTCCTCCTGAGGACACAAACCACTGGAGTCAGACCATAGACAGGGGAACGTATTTTGATTCTAGCCCTGGAACTTGTAAAAGATGGATGGAGCCATTTCTATATATATGTCCTCCTTCTGGAGATCTTCACAAGAGCTCTATTCCCTCTGTCCACCGGTATGACAGTTGCCACAAACACCCAATTATTGTGACCTAAGATATCAACATGGCTTGCACACAACTTCTACTACTGTACACATTGCTATCTACTAAACTAACATGGAGTCTTTCCTCTAAGTCTTGAGACTAGCTCTACCCCAGAGGGCTGATCCCACCACTTATCTACTACTTGCCCCTCCAGTCAGTAGCAGCACAAGCAACCTAACTTACCATACACTATTCTATATACAATATCTTAAGTGCTACGTTACCTATTATCTTATGCTCTATATGCAAAACACGTTACTTAATATACATAGACGCATGATACAAATCACACTAATATAATACAACAATACTTACCTATATGCAATCTGCAACCCTCACAATATTTCCTTCTCTATTCCCCTCTTATCTTCTCTGCCCACAACTGTATACAAGAATTCTCCCCTGCATCCCCAATACTTTGGAACTATCTGCCCAGCATATCAGACTCTCACCTATCGTGGACAATTTCAAAAGGAAACTGAAGACCCACCTCTTCCAACAAATCTTCAACCTGCAGTGACCCTCAGTCCACTAAACTGCTGCGTGACCAGGACTACCCTCTCCTAGTATATCCTCACTCATGCCTTGAAGACCTTTAGCCCTGGTGGGCAGGGTCATCTCACCCCATTTTACTGTATCCTTGTCCATCCCTTGTAAACTGTGAGCTCCCATGGTCTGGGTCCTCTCTCCACACCTACCTTATCCTCACCTATCCCTTGTAGACTGTTTTAGCGCTTATAGGCAGGGTAACCCTCTACGCGTTTCCCCTCAAATGTGAGTGAGCTTCATCAGGAGGCGTAGAGCATAACCAATGAGCCAATAAATAGAATCATTTTCTGGATTAATGCATACCAAAAAAAGAAGAAAATTAAATTCTATTAATATTGAGGAAGGGCACACTGGCCAGGCCTGAGAGTTTCTGTCAGACAATTAATCGTTTCAGGGGAAGGTCTGATCTCCAAACACATCAAATGAAGAAGCTCCTCCCCAGTAATGCACTCTTCCAAACAGCATGTCTGCTATATTACCCATACAAAAGATGTCTTTTAGACAATGAATGTAACAGGCATGCATTATTGGGGAGGAGCTTCTTCATTTGAAGTGTCTGGAGACCATATCTTCCCCTGACACCCAAACTGGTCAGCTGCTGTATTTAAACCTATAGGAGGCAGATGTTCAGTTCCCACCTATGACCACTATTTCAGAAGATGAAGTAGCTACATAACTCAGCATTTCTGGCCACTTGATGCCATTGGCAGCACCG
The DNA here is from genome assembly GCA_033576535.1 of Allobates femoralis. Classification (NCBI taxonomy): domain Eukaryota; kingdom Metazoa; phylum Chordata; class Amphibia; order Anura; family Aromobatidae; genus Allobates; species Allobates femoralis. The sequence goes on along the minus strand of JARQOC010000009.1, from coordinate 161,943,881 downwards.
ACAATCGCTGTTCGGGGGGGGAGGTGCCAGGTGTTAGACCCTGGCTGATCATACATTGATGACCTGTCCTACGGATAGGTCATCAATGTGAATGCAGTGGACAACCTCTTTAAAGATTAACCATTGTTTTTACCTTTTTCAAATAAATCAATAGAGTCTTGAAATTAAAGTTGCAAAAGCAAGGGGCAGACAGTGTACTTTCAGCTATCCTGCCAATCTCCAAACTTCCTCTCTAGCCATTGGAGTCTGGTCTATCTATGACTGACATGTCCCTCTTCTATGTTTTCCAGATACCACTTTAACTCTATTTCTATGCCTGGCATTTGGGGCTCCTCATTAGGCCATAGCTGTAAACACATGAAAGGCCATAAGGTGCTTTTGCCACTAGCAGCCTGCCTACATGGCTTAAATGTGTTGCCATGGCCTGTATAAAACAGAAACTCAGCTCACCCCTGCGATAGGTGCACCGGAATCCTGCTGCTGCAGAGTGCTTTCAACTTGAAGAGAAAGTAGAATGGATCCAGCTCACACACTAGTGTATTAACACTGGTTGACCAATGTTCAAGAACTTTCTCATTCGAAACACGCTTCATTGTTTCATTATACACATCACCTCCTTTTTTCTATTTTTGCATGTTATCTGACAGGTCCTAATTTTTTATGAATAGTTTTATGGAATTTTCCTAATAAAGCTGAAAGACGTTTTTTTTTTAATACTCTGGTGTGTGAGCTGGATCCATTCAATGTTCTCTTCAAGTTGCCATGGGCTGCAGTTTATCCAGACTTCTCTCCAAGCAATCTGGGACATCAGTAGTCAGCAATTGCAAAAGAGCTGCCAGCCATGGATCTTGATGATTTGCTGCCCAAGTGCATTTAGCACGGCAGAACATTCCCTAGACAACCATTATGAACCTCCCTGGTAGCAGCCAAGGCTGTAAGTGACGGGATTTCAGCACTACGAGCTCATAGTTGATACTGAATCAATGAAGATGTTTTGAAATTTCTCTTTCCAATCTTTCATCATTTGCAGATCATTAATATGTCTATCCTTCCTATGATTTCCATAATTCTCAAGCTTTTCTTTCTTAGTGTTCTAATTTTGATTCAATTTTTACTATTCAGAGTGGCACCAAAGGATGTATAGACCGGTGTTGTCTTCATGTGACCACATCTTTGAGGAGCCCCGCTATGGTCCTAGACTAATATTGAACCAAAGACAAATTAAAAAACTTAATTCTTCCATAATTTACTTTATCCTTTCTATTAACCTCAAACTTTTATACAGCTAATATCTTTTTGTCTAGGTATATGACTCATTGTCTTTCTAGATTTTTCCTTATATCTTGATTCAACTTAGAATGTCAATACATCTACTTATCTTTGACTATTGATTTTTTTCTTGCTTTTAACTTTAAGTAGCACTAAATGAGATTAGTGTGCTACCTAAGCCACGTCTGCCATCCATTGAGGAGCTAAGTATATGGTCATATATTAAGAGTCTATGACCTTCCATGTTAAAAGGAACGCATTAAAGGTAAAGTATTGTATTATACCCAAGCGCTGTTGATAGGTAATTATCTTTTATTATCTGCATGGCTTCCACTTGATCAATATATTTTTGCATATATTGAGAAAATCCAATGAAGACGGTGTGCATGGCAGTGTTTGATTTGTGAAAGCTGTTTGTGAAATTTAATAGATGCTCATAGCTTTGCATATCATACAACCTCAAAGAAATGCGGAGCTTAGAAATAAAGGATAAGAAAGTCAACAAAATGAAAACTTGCTCACAGTGCTTGCCTGTCTACTAAATTGTTTTCTACAGCTCTTGAACCAGTCTTATTTTAGAAAATGTTCTGTATATAGATAAGACCCAGCGCTACTTATAATGGCACCAGTATTAATTAATTCAATGATATGGTAAATAATTTAAAGTTGAACTTTTTTTTATTAAAAGTGTGTACATCCATAAAAATCTATAGATTAAAAGAAATAAAGAATGAGATATAAATAAAAATAAAAGTAAATCTTTAAAAAAAAAGGGGGGAAGGAAAGGGGGGTTGGACGGTAGGTTCTCAATCTCTTTCCAACTTGAGTTTTTTCTATCAAGCTTTTCAAGTTTTAGATGGAGTTCCTTCATCTACAAAGAATGATAAAGGTTGGTTTTAGTACTAGTATTAATCAGTGTCCTTTCTTTGAATTGATTGAAAAGATACACACCTCTCTCTTGTACGGGGAAAGCTTGTCCTGGTTATGTTGATTGTTGCCTTCTTCCTATTTGATGTATAATGTATGCTCTCCTATAACATAAATGAACCTTTTAGATGTGTTTATTACTGACGTTACTGTGTGTATCAGTAATATGCTTCTGTGGCGCCCTCCCTGCGGTCTGGTCGCCACAAAGGGGTACTGCACCCATCCCACAGGCGTGGTATTCCTGTTCTCAGTAAATGGAATGGTAAGTCCGTGACACCCACAGAAGCACCCAACACTTTCGTTCCCAGGGACGGCGGGCGGACCCGATAAGAGGGAGGGCCCAGTTAGTCAGTGGGACGGAGAGAAGAAGGTGGAGAGTGGGAAGTTAGTTGAGGTTAGTCAAGAGGAAGCAGTGAAAGGAGAAGGATCCGGAGGACTTGAGCAGAGAGGAGCTTGTCCTGGATCCAGGAACAGCTGACTGCAGGAACGCAGAGGGGGTTCTAGGGGCACGAGCAGTGAGTGATTCATCCGTGTGACTGAATCTGAAGTGAAGTGGAAGGGCAGGTTGAGGACCAGGGGACTGGCTCTGAAGGTGGCGAGGAGACTCTACGCTCCAACCACGGTACCGGAGGCCACGAGATCTAGAGGAACTGTGGCCAACTCCCAACACATCCGCCAAGAAATATGCTGTATTAGGGTCAAGGGACTTGGCTGGCCACCCGAGAAGACTCGTGGCTGCTGGATTGGGGCACTTTGTGTGGAGGAATAAGCAGGAGAGAGGCGTACAGGCAACACTGAGAGAGAAAGCAACCCATGAAGGAAGAACATAAATGGGGTGTCTTGGACAAGCTGTCCCGGTTGCTGGGGACTATCCGAACTGAGATTGTGCAAGGACAGTACCCTGTGGTGCCAACAAAGTAAAAGCTAAGTAAACCGGGTTTAGAACTCAGAACTGTGAGTGAGGCTGTTGATTTCCCACTTGTGGAGCGGTAGACTGATAAGATGCACATGCCGCAGAAGGCCTGCCAGAGAATCGCTCCAATTCCGCTTTCCCATCAGAAACAACCCTCCTGACCCTCCATCACCGAACACCACACCGGTTGTCCTGGGGAACCGCTCCACCCATGGGGAGCGAAACCACCAAAGCTGCACTCCCATCATCCCCGGAGGTCACGCACCACAGCGTCGGCCACTAATAGCTAAATACCACGGGTGGCGTCATGACAACTATCCCTAAACCCTTATTCCCCGAACTTTAATTGACACCGCCAGGGTAACGGAGCTGGGTCTTGACCCCCGTGACTCCCCAGCAGAACTGTTAGCCCGATTCCGAGTACCCCATGGCTAGGGGGAATGTGTCACGTCCCAGTCACGTACCTTCTGGTTTTGATATTGGTGAGTCTGATTGTGCATATAGTGATGTAGAAAATGAATAGTTTCAGAAGCCTGTAAAGTAATTTAATGGTTGCTTATGATGTTCTGTCTGCAGGAAATTATACAGACAATAACTTTACCCTTATTCATTTAAATCTTAAATTTGTTTGATGGTTATATGCTTTACCTTAATAGCTTCATCCAATTATAGAGTATAGAATACTGTTTCTTTGACTTGAATAACCTGTCACACAAAATTCTCTATTACTATCCAATTACTATAGTTTCTTATTGTTAAACTTCACACTCCCCTATGTGCCCCCTTAATTCTGAAGTCGATCACTATTTGGGATCAGAATACTTGCTGGAAGATTAATTATACTATTTCTATTTCCTGTCTGCCCATTAATTTTGCCATACATGGAACAAATAAAGCTGATGCAGTGGTCTTTGGTTACTTACTGGCTGTGCAGTAATGTCCAGTTTCTGGGGAGGGTCCTCAGGCTGTAATTGTGGTGCGGTGCTGCTTGCCGCTGGCGTCCACATTCGTGGTGATGATCGGCAGTGTTTCCGGGTACCCTCCACATCACCAGTCATGTGACACATCGCGTCAGTGTGTCGTCACAGTCACGTGACTGGGTAGGGGAGGATCACTCAGGAGGGAATAGCTGACGTGGCTGATGTAGCGTCACGGTGCCAATCAATCAATGCATTTTGAAGGGGTACACCCTTCTTCATCAGGATCCTGATGAAGTAACCAAAGACTGAGTAACCAAAGACCACTGCATCAGCTTATTTGTTCAATCTATGGCAAAATTAATGGGCAGACAGGAAATAGAAATAATATAAGCAATCCTCCTACAAGTTTTCTGATCCCAAATAGTGATTGACTTGAGAATTAAGGGGGCACATAGTGGAGTCTGAAGTTTGACAATAAGTCACTATAGAGAAGTTACTATATTATCAGATACTAATTGGATAGGCTGGCTTCACACCACAGCACAATCAGGTCCGGGGCTGTCCGGGGTGAACCTGACTCGATTTTGCCACAATGCAGCCCTATGGGGCCGGATAGAGCCGGATGGCAGCTATCTGCCATCCGGTTTCCATCTGTCCGGGAAGATCCGGGTGTATTCGGATTTTTCTCTTGGACACAAAAATGCTGCTTGCAGCATTTTTGTGTCTGGGGCGAAGAATCTGCCCTAATTGGATCCTCTTGAATCATTCCGGATCTGGGGCAATCTGGCGCTCCCTAACATGGGAGTCTATGGGGCCGGATTGCCCGATTCAGGTGATCCGGGAGGATCCGGGAACAAGACACCGGCTGCTTAAGTTCACCATCACCTACGCTGAACTTCAGCACCAGGGAGCTGCCCCTGTGAAGTGGTTCAGCACCATTTTGCAGGGGACAGCTGCACTCTGCAGCATACGGCTACAAACAGGACCGGAGGGCATATTTGCCCTCCAGTTCTGTTTGCAAATCGGGTCCCGGGCTGTCAGGTTCGCCCCAGACAGCCCCGGACCTGATAGTGCCGTGATGTGAAGCGAGCCAGAGTAATAGAGAATTTCGTCTGACAGGTATATTCAAGTCAAAGAAACAGCACTCTATGCTCTATAATTTGATGAAGCTATTAAGGTAAAGCATATAACCATCAAACAAATTTAAGATTTAAATGAATAAGGGTAAAGTTATTGTCTGTATAATTTCCTGCAGTCAGAACATTATAAGCAATGATATAACCATTGGATGACATTACAGGCTTCTGAAATGATTCATTTTCTACATCACTATATGCACAATCAGACCCACCAATATCAAAACTAGAAAGTACATGATTGGGAAGCATATTACTGATACACACAGTAACGTCAGTAATAAACACATCTAAAAGGTTCATTTATGTTATAGGACAGCATACATTATACATCAAATAGGAAGAAGGCTACAATCACCATAACCAGGACAAGCTTTCCCCGTACAAGAGAGAGGTGTGTATCTTTCCAATCAACTCAAAGAAAGGACACTGATTAATACTAGTACTAAAACCAACCTTTATCATTCTTTGTAGATCAAGGAACTCCATCTAAAACTTGAAAACCTTGACAGAAAATACTCAAGTTGGAAAGAGATTGAGAACCTACCGTCCAACAACCCCCTCCCCCCCTTTTTTTTTTTATAAACATTCACTTTTATTTTTATTTATATCTCATTCTTTATTTTTTTTAATATATAGATTTTTATTGATGTATACACTTTTAGTAAAAAATTTTCAATTACCGTATTTACCATGTCATTGAAATAATTAATACAGGTGCCATTATAAGTAGTGCTGGGTCTTATCTATATATAAAACTTTTCCTATTATTAATTTTAGAGGGTCACTACATGGAACCCTTTAAGGACTTCCAAGCAGCAACAGGGGCTTAAACAAGGTTCTTGCTAGCACACAATTGACAGTCAGCTCCATGTTCCCACACTATTAATAGTATCCATTATTTTAGAAAAAACAAGCAAACAGATATTTTATTTTCTACCTGATCAATTCCAAATATGGCCTATAACAATGAGTGGTTGGCGTTTACAAGTCGTAACAATGATTTTGGTCTACATAGGGGCAAGTGAAATTGCTGTAGCCAGTTGTCTTACAGCCAGAGCCAAATTTATAAGAACAAGAGGAGTAAATTGTTCATCTAGAATAATTTCCTCTAGAGTTGAGCAATGAAATCTACAAGACCCTGGGCCAGTGACAATGCCGGTACTCCGTAACTTCCGAGAAACAACATTGTGAACTTTTTCCTATATATATGGCATACTCAGCTTCTCTTCTGATTTATCTGTCCAGCAACGTTATTACTTTGCAGCTAAGTGAATGCATGACTTTTTGGGGACTATTATTCAGAAAAGGTGCCAGGAGGTAGGATGTTTGCAGTTCTTTTGCCTGTGGCTATGTAGCATGTTAATGTTTTCTGTTATAAAACATAATGCTGCAATAACTTAGTTCGGTCACCATTGAACAAGAGAAGAAAGCACTGGAAACAAAGTAGTAGACTGAGAGACTTCTCAGGTAAACGTCTAAGGAGAAGAGACTTGTCTGAGATTCAGAAACACTTGGAGCTTTGATAAACTCGTACTGGACAGTGTGTGAGGAAGTTGTTTTTGTGAGTAACTTGGATGTGTAACTGGTCACTGACTGTGTAGTGAGTTAGGGAGAGCTAGGTAGAATCTACAGCATCTCTGAGAACATTCCTATGGATAGGATTACTGATGGACTGATCAAGAGATTGCGTGAGCTCCTGTATACTGAGACTCTGTGAACATGGATATTATAGGGGAGCTTCTTTGTGGACTACGCAGTGAGACTGAGACTGATCCGAATCTACCCTTGCACTCGGATACAGTAGAGAACTTGGTGTCAGAATAAGCTGATCAAACCTAGTTGCCAGAGATCAGAGTAAAATAAAAGGTTCAGTTTATTATCTGTTTGCAGGTACCAAGTCAGAAAGACCACTTTTGGTTTCGCAAAAAGAGAGACACTGCACTGTACAAGCAACATGTTGGTTCAAATGATTAGTGATGTAAATATATAAGTCCATCTCAAGGGGAAAATAGGGTACCAGGAATCTATTGTAGATAGTGTGCGAGGGAGGTGTAAGATTGTATTCCTGAGAGAATCACGTGTCATGGTTGCGGTAGCCCTGTACCAGATATAGGTGGGGGTGTCATAGCCTTGGGGTAGTCCTTCTCATCTCCGTGAAGCTGCCACTTGGGATGTCGCGGGCTGCATAATTTGTATTATGTGGTTCGTGGCTGTTGTGGCCCATATTTTGTGGAAAAATGTAATCCTGTTATTTTCTTGACAAGTTGTTAAAAAAGTTGATTTGATATCATATTGTGGTCAGAGTCATTCATAGCAGCACCATGTCCCTCATACACATACGACTGGCGTTCCAGTCGTTACAGCTACAGACTACAATTGTGACTGCTTGTCACTGGTCTTGCAAAACTCCAGTGTCTTTTATTTCTTACAGATCTAAATGCAATCTAGGATAAAGTGGACATGATTTAAAGGGATTGTTCTATGAATAAAAATGGGGATCAGATTTAACAAAAAAAATGTCAGCATTTTTCACCCGCACCGATCTCTTGCAGCCTCCTTTTTAACAGAAGTGCAAAAAAAATGCCCAAATAACTATTTACTAGTTGAGACATCAGTGGCTCAGCCACTAATTGAATCAGAATTTTCTGCCATATGAAGTGTGCTAAAACTGGTCTGAGAGGAAAGGACAAGCTGGGACAGGAAAAGCCTTGGCTCCATGAAGGTCATCATTTTTTAAAAATTGTCAGAGCACTTAAAGGAATTGTTTGGTCTAGAATTACAAGTCTGCACTCATTCTGTGACTGTAGACTTGAAAGTCTTCACATTGCACACGCTGTACACTGTGAGGATTCTCTGGTATCAGAGCTGGGTACAGCAATCACATGAGCACAATATATGATATGTATACTCCAGAATCCAACTAGACAGTTTCCAGATAGCTCAATGCAATTGTATTAATCGAGGCTGGAAGTCTAGTTGGATTCTAGCTGGGAGTATGCATACCACATACTCGCGGCCACATGATCGCCATTTATGGCTCTGACACCCGAGAATCCTAACAATGTACAGTGCGCGTGATGTGAGGATTCACAAGTCTGCAGTCACGTACAGTAACTTCAGATTTATTGTTTTAAGAATGGAAAACTCCTTTAAAAAATATTTGTTAGAGTCTGTACAACCCCAGCATAGTGGAATAATAGTATCAGCGACACACAATATACCCTGTACATGTAGGCTTATGATACTCATCGGCTGCTGAGGTTTACCTACAGATGACAAGTCAGAACATCGCCATGATTTCATGGATATTTTAAGAACTGTAATGTCGCCAATTAAATTTTAACAGACTGATAAAATAAGTCTATTTTGGGCAAGGCCGCCATACGAGGGGGTGTTTTCTCTTATAATTGACATTCATGCAGAAAGAGGAGATGTTAATGTGTTAACAGATACTGTCTATATAAATGACTGATGCTTATACTCAGCAGAGCTCAGTAACATTCCGTATATGTACAGCATATACTGAAGAAAGATAGAAATAGAGAACCACTCCAAACCCACTGTAATGTTTTCTTCACAATTGATGGACTATCATGTCTGGTTTCAGAAGCCGACTTATAAGTGAACAGGGAAAACATTTTCCTGACAAGTTTCTTTCGACCTTTCGATCCTCATAGGCATAGAGAAGATTACACGGAATATTAACTCTCCTTAGGAAGAACGTGCGGATCACATCAGAGAGAGTTATCTTTCTTTTGGAGGAAGCTATCTGATATAGGGGAACAAACATAGAGGTTTCTTTACTAATGTTTATACTGGAATAGGATTTTAGCACTAAATACATGTATTACTGGTTGTATCATACATTTCCGTGCAAGGAAAATCCAGCCCTAGAATCTGTAGTGATCACTAGATTGTTGGACTTGATCCTTCTTTCTGCTAAAATATTTATTTATTACATTTACATAATGCCATAATACACCATAGCACGTTTTAAATTTTTCATCACTGTCTTCATAGGGGGTTATGATTTAAATTACTGATCAGGATGTTTTTATAGTATGGAAGTCAACTGGTGAACCCTGGTGGAAACCTATGCAAACATGGAGAGAAAATACAACCCCTCTTTGGAGCTTTTGTCCTTGGTGGGACTTGAACTCACAAATCCCAACAATATAAACAGGGGCGGACCTACTGTGGTGCAGCTGAACCAGGGCCCCGACCAGCTAGGGGGCCCCTGAAGCCTGCAGGGGGGCCCACAGCCAACCCCCATGACCCTGTGCCAGTGTGGCAGAGGAGAGGCGGTTAACCGAGGGAAGCTTCCTGCTTCCCCTGGCTGAGCCCGCCCCTCCTCTCCTCTGCTGCCCGGCTTCCAGGAATGTGCTACTCGCTCGATGCAGGCAGGAGCAGCAGCACATATGCCCCCCCCCAAGGTCCTTGCCGACGGCCAATAGCACCCCCCTCCCTGCTCCTCACCGTCGGCTGCTGCACCAGGGCCCCCCGGTCGCAAGGTCCGCCACTAATATAAATAAACTGTGCTAACCACTGAGCCTCTATGCAGCACAACTGATCTGCTGCATTCACATCATCAAATAATTTAGTTGTATTACATATGACAAACCTTGAAGCGGAAAATAGTGCAATGGGTCTTATTTGGGCATCAATTTGGAATATAAACCCTAAATGCTCACCTCAGAATGGAGGAAATGAGCAAGTAACTGATAGCTGCTGCATATCCATGGGCTCCGCGAGCCAAGGGCAATGTGTAATCGAGGAAAATAATGGTTGACACTGTGCTGCCGTCACACGAAAGGAGTCTAGCGGTAAGAAAATCTAGTCTACATATTTTAAAGTCTCAGACTTTTTCATCAGGACTAGAAATATCTAACCCACTAATTTCTTCCTTCATACATATGCTAAACCTTGATCCTCCATCCATTGCAGAGGGTGGTGAGTAAGACAATGGATCAGAACTCTCATTCTGGTGATTGGTTTGGGTTCCCTCGGTGGACTCCCAGTGCAGTGATCTGAAGGCCCCGTCACACGGGGCGACATCGCCGCCCCTTACAGAGGCGATGTGGGGGCGTGGCTTATCAACGGCAACATCGCCCTTACATCGCCTCATGTAAAGGGGCGATGTCAGCGGTGCCGGGCAGTCGCCTGGTTTCAGAGCAGTGCTCTGAAACAGGCGACCATCATGGGGCGATGTGCACACATCGCCCGATGGAACGGGCGCCGGTGACCTGTCAGGCAATGGGAGCCTTAGGCTTCAATTGTCCTGCATCGCAGCTGGGGTTTCCATACACCCCGGCGGCGATGCTGCCTGACAGCTCGCCGGCGCGTCGCTGGAGATGTCGCCCCGTGTAGATGGGGGACGGCGACGCTGGCGGGGTGCCAAAAACGTGCGCGCACCTGCCAGTCGCAGCCGACATCCCCAGCCCCATCGCCTGGTGTGACAGGGGCTTGATGGTTATCACCTCTCCTGTGGAAATATGAAAAATATATTTGATGTTAAAACTCCTTTCACCCTTAGAGCATGCTCAAGGTAATAAAGAAGTTAAGGTGAAAAAAAAACATATACTAATTTCTCATTTTTTACTGTCTATTTTGCTCCTGCAAATATCGACACATCATTTATAGTGATAGACAACATATTGATGATCAAGGCAGAGAACTACTACCTGCCATAGTGACCTGTCATGTATAGAGATCTCAAATCCCACAAGGACTATTGTCCAGAATCATCATCTGAATAGCAGCAAAAAAATGGCAATAATTACTAAAACCCTGAGATGTTTTGTTGAAGTTCCTAGAAGAATGCTTTAAAGAGAGTCAGTCAAACCTGTCAACAGATTCATGCTGCTCTAACCACGGAAGCATGGCATATTGACAGACGCCCTAATTACAAAGAACCATGTTTTGCTCTTAAACGCTGTGGAGTTTCAGAGAAAACATAGCTTGAAAGGAAGACAAGCCAAGAGTTAGATACCTCTTAATCAAGCTGATGTGATGAAGCCGTAGAGAAGCCACCTAAGAAAAACATTACCCCTATCTTGGCATATTTAGTAAAATGAAGTTTCCTCTGAATTGATAAAAATGTTTCATAGTAAAACATAGCAGCCAATGATCCCTGGTTCTCCTTACAGAGATACACCTATAGTTGGGAGATGTCCCGGCAATGCTGGAAGAAAATGCAAGTTAGTTCTTCTCCTCAAGTGAAAAGAGCGTCTTTCCAGTGTCACCTATAGGTACTATATGGTTAATCAATGTCTGACCCTTAAAAGAGTCTTCAACTACAGATAGAGATATTGGCCAAACTTGGAACCTATGTAGACAGCCGATTCAAATTTATTGTTCCTCATCATTGCAGAGGAAGATATTGGTTTTCTTGGTAAGATAAGGTAAAATATATGTTTGTACCACATTAGCCAGTAGATAGAAAATATTAACATTTGAGAGTCCTCAGTGGTTTATACCTTTTAATAGCTAACTGACAAGCTTTCGAGACACTCAGGTCTCCTCTTCAGACTGGAATATGACAAAATCTGATGTGACACATATATATACACAACATGACATGGAATACTGAAGTCCTTAAGACTTAAGTGAGATGGAACAGAAGAGGAATGAGATGGGGTGAAATGGTTATGGCAGTTAATATCGGAACAGTTGACTGATAAGAAGTGTCAAAGGTTTGACATAGATTGAGGAGAACGGGTCAACATGGAATTAGCAGTGAAGGACTCTGTCCAATGTGATCTAAACTGTTCACAGGATGGTCCAATGGTGATCTAAACTGTTTCACAGGATGGTCCAATGGTGATCTAAACTGTTTCACAGGATGGTCCAATGGTGATCTAAACTGTTTCACAGGATGGTCCAATGGTGATCTAAACTGTTTTTCACAGGATGGTCCAATGGTGGTCTAAACTGTGTTTCACAGGATTTGGGCGCAATGGTTTGGGGATCTAAACTGTTTCACAGGATGGTCCAATGGTGATCTAAACTGTTTCACAGGATGGTCCAATGGTGGTCTAAACTGTTTCACAGGATGGTCCAATGGTGTCTAAACTGTTTCACAGGATGGTCAATGGTGGTCTAAACTGTTTCACAGGATGGTCCAATGGTGTCTAAACTGTTTCACAGGATGGTCCAATGGTGTCTAAACTGTTTCACAGGATGTCCAATGGTGTCTAAACTGTTTCACAGGACAGGTCTCTGTGGGTGAGATGAGACTGGAGCTATGGGGACTCTTTGAATTTGTTGTACAAAACCTTGGTGCCAGATAGTGAAGAGAAGGACTTAAAAATAACAGCAGTGTGGTATTGGGAACTAGAGAGCAGTTTGCAGCAAAACTATGTATTTAAGTTCAATGTACTGTATCAGAAACGTTTAAGCAAAGTCCCCGCAGTGAAAACGTACCAGAGACACTATGTGTGATCTTTAGTAAAGAACTGCTGAAAAACAAACCAGGGTCTTTGTTTGAGTATTTGCCCGTGAAAAATTGTATCCAAGATCTTTTCCCTTGTACTGTGGTTGAGGCTGGGACACAAACCATGAAAGGAAAGCTGCCCGGAGGAGCAACGCCTCCACGACCACAAGTACTGCCCCATGTCACACTCATACACTGTAGTGGATCACTCACTATGCAGACGTTGCCCATGGTTCTCTGTAGCACAAGACCTGTTTGGACAGAACAAAGCACTGCCAAGAAGGATTTTTTGTGATGTACAAAAGATTATTTCACCAGATGAGCGAGCATTTTGCAGTCTGTTTATACTGCAAGATAGTCATTAAGAGAGCGTTTTTAAGAACACTCTTTCACAATCACCTTGTGAATACAGATTGTCTTCTCTGTAAGGAGATGGGTGGGGATCATGGCAGACCATGCAACCATTGGTCACCAGATTAAATCAATGAGATCAGCCGCCTTGGCAATGTTCATACATTACTTTTTTTCGCAGGCAAAACCTGTTCTCTTGGCGGTAAAGAGTCTATTGATAAGAAGATGGTTTTGTTGCTTTTTTGCTGAGGATTTCCTTGTACAGTGGTATCTTTGCTTTACATGTGCCTTTGTTTTATATGACTATTTTTTAGTTTCTTGGCCAAGACAACTCCCCACACACTTAATTTACAAGAACAAATACCTGCAAGGCTATGATTATACACTGTACTGTACATAAAAAACTGCATAAGGCTGGTTTCACACTGGCATTTTTCGCCATTCGTGTGAATCTGGCTTGAACTGAATGCACCCCCATCAGCTTTCAACCCCATGACTTTTAATGGGTCCGGATGAACGTACGGGTGAATCCAGTTCTTTGCTTTATTCCCAGACCCGGGTGTACCCAGTCTTTCCAATTAGATCAAAAATGCATCTTGGTTCTTTATTGGTCTCTGTGACAAAACCCGGAAGCACCCGGATCTGGGGAACCACTGGTAAAATCATAATTAGCCAAAAGGAACCCGGATCCAGAGGATGGACTCCCGGAACCGGGTTTTGGAAGTGTGCATGCCCAGAACACAATTTCAATTGACACGCCCCTGGGGGGTGTCATTTGTCCCCGAAACCGGCAGTACAGGTACAGAGCTGGAGGACACTGTTTGCTCCCGCACAAGTATTACTAGTGCAGGTGCATCATTTCTTACAGGTCTGGGGGAATCAGAAGTATATAGAGTGATGCATGTAAAACCTGCATACCCTGGATACAAAAAAACACTAGTCTGAAACCAGCCTAACATATGGTACATACCCATTAGGATATAGGTTAGATTGTAGCTTATTGAATAGTAATTACATAAATGAAAGAGCAGCTAAATATTAGTAAACCTTTTTATACTACCGTATGTTTTTCTTTAAATTGAATGAGGCTGGTTGGGTACTGAAACCCGCACTGATTGCTCAGAAATGTCCTAAAAAGTTGACAGCTCAGGAGGCAGAAGTGCCCAGCTCCTACCCGAGTGCCTTTATACAAATACACTGCAGAGTATGGATGCAATACAAATTGTAGGCTTTTCTATTAACCGGACTTTGAGTTTTTAAAATCCCCTGAATTATTCAAGAAAATATTATATATTTTTAGCTCATACTCCAGCTCTTCACTATAATCATAGATTATAGCAAAAGTATCTCTGGACAAAGCACATTCCTTTATCATCTTATTCTAAGGACAGAAGAATTCCTTACATGTCATCCTTGAAGTTAAAGATATCTTCACACTCCTTCTGCAAATAGAAATTGTGAAGCCAAATCCAGCAGTTTCTATAAAAAAATCAGATATAAGAAAAATGCCTATAAAAACCGCAAAACAGGTGTAAATAAGTTCTCACTGTCTTAAATGTCAAGTATAATAAATCACAGGGGTGTAAAGAGAGTCAAAGCCCTAACACTATTTTGGTGGGTACGTATTATAGCATTGGAGTTTGCTGACATCTCAGTGGAAGAAAATCAACAAAAACTCTATCTGTATTAAATTAGGAAGAAAGAATGTTTTGTTTGTCTAAACAGCACCATTCTTGTCTATGGGTTAGTATTGAAGCTAAGAAACATTTACAAGACTGAGGCTGGGATGCAAATACCATACATTGATCATAGAGGAGAATGCAATTTCTCATGGAGGTGCCATATGGTGGAAAACCGAATGTCTACTGATCCACATAATGGACCCTTTAAAGAGGACCTGTCACCCCCCTGCTGCATGGCAATCTAAATGCAGCACTGAATGCAGCTTGTCTGCTGCTTTCAGGGAAGGGTCCCCCATGTGTCTTTGTGCTGTGTACCCCGAGATATAGCCTTTGTAAAACTTACAGTTAGAAGCCATGAAGGCAGTCACTGTGGCTGGAGGGAGCTTGATTGACTGGGGCCATTCCCTCCCCCTCTGCCTGTCTGTTGTGCCACCTTCTGCTGTGCTGTCTCTGCCCTCCTCCTCTCCTCCTCTCTGTCAATCACAGCATGCAAATCATTTGTCCTGACGTCAGCTCCAGATTTCTGCCCTGACAAAGCATAAACAGCAGAGTAGGAGGCGGCAAAGAGAGGCAGCATGGAATGCAATGGCCACAGTCAATCAAGCTACCTCCAGCCACAGTGACTACCTCCATGGCTTCTAACTGTAAGTTTTACAAAGGCTATATCTTGGGGTACACAACACACAGACACATGGGGGACCCCTTCCCGAATGCAGCAGACATGCTGCATTCAATGCTGCATTTAGATTGCCATGCAGCAGGGGGGGTGACAGGTCCTCTTTAACCCCTGCATGAGATCTGCATTGTACAAGGTTCATGTACATGATGAATTGCAGGATGGTGCTGTTGCGCTGTTTGCCAGAAATAGGCCAACGTCATGCAACTTAGTCTTTTTGTACTTTTTGTGTTTCATACAGGACCCACAGATTTGCTTCAGCTAGAGGATCTTGTAGACTCTAGATTTTGCCAGCTATACCCTTGGGTGCTTATGTACTAAGTATTAATTTATTCACATACAGTGTATTTCTGCTCAACACAACCAATAAAAAAATGGGATTCCCCAGACCTCCATTGTCAAAAAAAAGAAATATCCAAATTAGAAAATGAGCACTCCAAAACAATGGGAATGACAGGTGGGAAATGAACTGGAAGATTTAATAAATACAACTAGATACATACAATACGTTTCGGCTCTTTTACAAAGCCTTCATCAGTTAAAAAAAATATAAATATATTTGTTAAAATGATTTGGGCTTTGTAAAAGAGCCGAAACGTGTTGTATATATCTAGTTGTATTTAATGCATTTTCCAGTACATTTACCTTAGTTTTTCCAGTTTTTATGGTAGTACTTTTTTTTTAGCTTGGATATTTATTTTCTTTTGATAAACCTTTCCCTGTGTGTATCCAACAGAACTTAAAAAAAGCCACATACCTATTTGAGGTGACACTGACAGACTCTCTTGAAGAAGACCATACATTCCTTTTGGGTGTATACATGATTTATACCCCTGAGGAAGGTGCAGGGACTGAAACGGGTAGATATAAAAGAGCATCTTTGAAGGAGCCTAGTCTCCCGTGTCTTTCATCTCAACGGTAGCGCGGATCACACAAGCACTAAACCCTCTTTGGATTTCTGGATGTGACAGTACTTTGCATGTGCAAGTGCAGATCCAGCAGCAGCTGTCCATGCGAGCATACTGGTTGTGGGCCATCACAACCGAACCAGGTGAGCACATTTACTCACATGGACATCATGTTATCTAAACGATAGGACCCATTTGCACTTTTTGTGTTTCCTTTTAATTTAGACTGATCAATCACTGGCACTGCTGCTGGCACCTCCCTGTAATAGAATATTTATGTTATTCACAACTCCACTCATTTTCTTTACTGCTAAATTTGGACAACTACTATCTTGGTATCACGATGGGAGGTGCCTGATCATGATCGACATAAATTGGAAGTTCTGACATGTATTCGAGCAGTCTCCTCATTGTGCTTTACAAGGTATAGGGTAATTTACCCTCTACCAAAATGGCCACCAGTGTCAACGCATACGCGGTGTTGCACGCTGCCTTCATTTGAAGAAGGCTTCCTTACAGATGGATGTGACGTTAAATGATGTGCATCAAGCCAGGGAATGCCAGAAGTAGCTGTGGGTGGTCCGCCCTGTAGCGTGTGTGCGGCGGGGACCGGCAGTCATTACGTCCACATGTGAGACAGGTATTTAAGTGGCTGATTTACACTGGTCCATTCGATGACGCTCTATAGCGAAATGCGTTGGGACGTTTCCATACCCCTGGATAGCATACAATTCCCAGCAGCAGAACATGGATAAGCTTAAATGGGACATTATTGTTTTTTGAGCCAAAATGGGAGCCTTTACATTGGATCATTGGAGGGATCTGAGTGCCTTAACCAGGCAACAAAAACCTTTCCATCACCATTGAGTTATACTGCTAGACTAGTATGAGATTAGGAATAATATTCCTTCCTGTGTAGTTGTGGGTTCTCAATTCTGTGCCCAAAGCATTTGACATTTATAACCATTTTATTTACCTTAACCCCTTCATGACCCATGATGTTATACAACATCATGCACCATGACCCGGTGTTTGATGTTAGCTCCGGCACAGAGCTCATATCAAACACCCGACACATCTCAGCTGATCTCATCAGCAGAGATGTGGGGCTAACAGCACTAATTGGATCTGGGATCCGATCGGTGCTGTAAACCCTTTGGATCCCGCTGTCAATCACTGAAACCGGGATTCAAAGCTGTCATGGCGGAGAACACCGGCCTAACCCCGGAAGCTGTCACGGAGCACTTCTAGTAATTCTGACAGATACCGATGAGCTGCAGCAATATTTTTGTAATATTTAATGTATTTGGCACTAATGAAAATACATTTACTATAGCTAAGGGAGTGATTTTTGACAAATCTTCCTAAATATGCACACTACCGCTAACCCCTTCATTTTCAATTTCTGGCTTCAACTACTACCTGGAGTATTTTTCTAATTTGGCTAATGTTTTAAGGATTTCCCAATTTCTACTGTTGAGCTGTGAGCACTGTCATTCTCTAAATATATTAAATCACCCTAAAAACACTCTGCATTCCCTGCCTAGGCTTTTATACAGACTATGATAGTCTCTTCTAAATGTCTGTTCTATACCATGTGATGTGATACCTGGAAGGAATTATGGGGAAGCCCGCGTTGTCGTGCCTGACATCATGTCAGCCTTCTGTGATGGAGGCAAACCTTGTGCAAGAAGACGGAAGCCACTTTTTGGGCAATTAACGTTAATCAATCAACAAATGTTCAAATTCGCTTTTACCTACAAATTTCATAAAATTTGACTCAACTATTATTCATATCGATTCAAATTTATATCTGTACTATCCACTGTATCTGTCCTTCCGTGAACAATGCTTGTTTCTGATTGATAGTAGCCTATTATTAAATTCTATGTTTATCCTACATGTAAATTATTAATTTGATTTAAAGTATATGTCACGTAACTGACCCTCAGCATGTGACCTGAGATTGTGCCTGCAAGGGTTAATCTATCTCCTCTCACTTAATCCAGCACTCGACCTCTGTCCTATGCTGAAGAGGAGCATAAATCACACCCCGAAACACACTGCGCACCCGCTGCACACATGTTGCCACCACTCACCGGATTTTGAAGCGATGAGTCCACTAAAACTAAGAATATCCAACAATCAACACAATCATACCCTCCCTAGGATTATGGGTTCTTTAGAGTTTACAAGGTTCAAACTTATTAAGGATCAAAACTTTAATATAAAAAGTTACAGTGCTTACAAGAAGATATAACAAATAGGCATAAAAAATTACATACAATATGCAAGAATAGTTAAAAGATAAAAAGAAGAAACTTACAGAAAACTAAACTTTTGCAGCTTGAAATCTGCAGCCCAATGGGGAGGGCGGAAATGGAGGTGGTTCACAACAGTGTTTCAGCTGCTCCAAAATCTGTGACAACGAACTCTTGGCTGGCGTAAATTCTTATAGGGTCTGGGTGAAGTGTTGTACAGTGCAGCCCTGAACTACTTGGTGTCCACTATCATTCGTGTAGTGTACTAGTGTCCATTGTCTTTCAAGTAGTATAGTAGTGTCCATTGTCTTTTGTGTAGTGTAATAGTGTCCTTTGTCTTTCATGTACTGTAGTAGTGTCCATTGTCTTTCATGTAGTGTAGTAGTGTCCATTGTCTTTCACGTACTGTAGTTGTGTCCATTGTCTTTCATGTAGTCTAATAGTGTCTGTTGTCTTTCGTGTAGTGTAATAGTGTCTGTTGTCTTTCATGTAGTGTAGTAGTGTCCATTGTCTTTCGTGTAGTGTAATAGTGTCTGTTGTCTTTCATGTAGTGTAGTAGTGTCCATTGTCTTTCGTGTAGTGTAATAGTGTCTGTTGTCTTTCGTGTAGTGTAGTAGTGTCCATTGTCTTTTGTGTAGTGTAATAGTGTCTGTTGTCTTTCATGTAGTGTAGTAGTGTCCATTCTATTTTGTGTAGTGTAGTAGTGTCCATTGTCTTTTGTGGAGTGTAATAGTGTCTGTTGTCTTTCATGTAGTGTAATAGTGTCTGTTGTCTTTCGTGTAGTGCAATAGTGTCGTTGTCTTTCGTGTAGTGTCCATTGTCTTTCCTGTAGTGTAATAGTGTCTGTTGTCTTTCATGCAGTGTAGTAGTGTCCATTGTCTTTTGTGTAGTGTAATAGTGTATGTTGTCTTTCGTGTAGTGTAGTAGTGTACATTGTCTTTCGTGTAGTGTAATTGTGTCTGTTGTCTTTCGTGTAGTGTAGTAGTGTCCATTGTATTTTGTGTAGTGTAGTAGTGTCCATTGTCTTTCGTGTAGTGCAATAGTGTCCGTTGTCTTTCGTGTAGTGTAGTAGTGTCCATTGTCTTTCCTGTAGTGTAGTAGTGTCTGTTGTCTTTCGTGTAGTGTAGTGTAGTAGTGTTCATTGTCTTTCATGTAGGGTAATAGTGTCTGTTGTCTTTGGTGTAGTGTAATTGTGTCCATTGTCTTTCGTGTAGTGTAGTGATGTCCATTATCTTTCGCGTACATATTTCACTACACTATATTTCAAGATACACAGTTAATTAGGGAAAATATATTTATTTTCTGTTTATGCATCTGAATTTTCTCATCTACTGTTGAGGGCAAGGTTAGATAAGAATTTATTATCGTGCTATATGAACACTAGATATTTCTGCTTCTATATCACATACCATGCAATAACAAAAGTTATTACAATGAGCAATTATTAAGTCTGATCTTTTGCTTGACTTTGAACATGTCAAGACTCTTATTATCATACATGCTTGTCAAATTAAAAGAGAAATTTGGAGTTCAAAATCTGCCATGTTTTCTGTTATTTTAATCTCATGACAAACACAACCACCCACAACAAGCCGCGACATGACATCTAAGAACAAACACAACATCTGAAACATAGAATTTCCTTTTAAACTAGAAATGTCTATATTTTCCTAGAAATGACTTGAAAGAGGTGAACTGAGATGCATCCTCTGAAAAAATTCCCAGATTATTAACTGTGCAACCTATATTTCATTCATTTCAGAAAACATTGGGTAAGAAAGGAAACTAGTCTTTGAAAGGACCTGAAAAATGTATTAAATCTAAGCACAATGAGAAAAATGACAATGTACAGCATAAAGGTTTATATTCAAAATACAATATGTCTGGCAGTGAGACAACTGGCTGAAGCTGAAGTGTTCCTCCACTGCATTGCCTTCAATAAGAGACCATGATGTCTAATCATTGCCCTATAGTCATTATTTTTTTTATGGGCTTGTTTTTTTGCAGGATGAGTTGTAATTTTTAATGACAACATTCATTTTACCACGTAATGTACTGGAAATGTGAATAAAAATGACGAAGGCTGTGAAATGGTGAAAAAAATCACACGCAATTGCTTTTGTCTTTTAGAATGCCATTCATTATGTCGCACAAAATGACCCAAAAACAGGATTCGTCAAGACAGAATGATTACAATGATACGCCGGCAATATGTAGAACTTCTAATGGCCACTTTACACGTCCCAACGTCGGTCCGATATTGGATACACCGACGCGGGAGCACGCTTTTTCTGGGCAGAATTCCAAGATTGCATAGGAGATGTTACACAGCGCGATATCGGCAGGCAGCGCTCCAACGATGTGTACGCCCCCTTGTACGGCCGACCCAGGAAGGACCATTTAACATGGGACAGGATAGGGGAAGTTGTACTCCACATCGTAGTTGGGCTTTTACACAGCACGATCCTGCTCCAACCTCCATCGAATATCGGGCCGTTGGAGAGCAGGCTCATTTGATCCCCGATATCGTTTTGGCATCGCTCGTGCATCGTATTGGACGTTTATACCATACAACGCATGAACGATATGGGGACAACGCACGAACCACGTGACTTTTGGTCGGAGTTGGATGCCGATATCGGGACGTGTAAAGTGGCCATTAAGGCATCACCTGCACCACTGAAACCCTCACACCCAACCAGGTCCACCACACCACCATAAATGAATTCCCCTCTTTGTGAGGATGAACTGAGCATCTGAGGACCAAAACTACCACCCCAACTACCACCCCGAGTCACCCTCAACACCAGCTCATCAGGACGTCAGTGCATAGTGAACTGATTTCCATTACAACAATTCCAGAATGATTATTAAATATAGATAAGCAAACCACCAGTGAGAAAAAAATAATCAAGAAATAATTGCACACATACTGTGGCAAACAAGACTTAGTAATATAGAGGCGGGAGGGTCACTTTGGGGTGACAATGACCTTCATCCAATTGATTTCTTGACGCTGGCAGCCCAGTGGATGCACACATTAAAAGATTTCTGTATTTAACGTGTACAGCTTCCCACCATTAGATCATTGATCGTTTGACTTCTGTTGGTGCTTCTACAAGGCTACTGAAGTACAGATTACTAATTAAGAACAGAAACTATGCAGAATTGAGGCTAAGACCCCTTTCATATCAGTGTTTTTCGCTGATTGTGGCAGATGCAGCAGATTTACTGCATTTGCCGCCTAACGGACGCACTTGCAGCACACTTGCGGCAAGCCCCATGCATTGTCGATGGGGAGGTCGTGGGTTTCCAGCACATTGCGGCAGTTGCGGCCGTGAAAAAAACACTGATGACCATGTTTTTTTCGCGGCCGCAACTGCTGCAAGTGCCGGAACTGTGGCTATACCGCATTTGCCGCACCTGCCGCAAACTCCATAGACAATGCATGGGACTTGCCGCAAGTGTGCTTGCAAATGGTAAATCTGCGCATCTGCCGCAATCAGCTAAAAATGCTGATGTGAAAGCAGACTTGGAGATGCAAGGGAATGGAGCAGAAGAAAAAGGAGTAGATCCGCTGGACTTCTAGAATGGAATGACTGTACACTGGTGATCAAAATTAGAGAACAACACACAATTTCCTTAAGGCCGCTTCACGCGCTAGGATATAGGTGAACGAGATCGTTAGCTATGTCACGTGACCGCGATCCTTCCGATCATCGTTAGTGCGTTGTCACACGCAAGGATATCGTTAGCAATCTTAAATTTGGCAACGCTCCAGCTATTTGCAGAAGAACTTTTGAACAATTTTACAAAGCGTCAGGAATAGGAGAAATATGAACGACATCGTTCAAAAAGGTAAAGTTGTCACACTGAACGATGTTGCTGCTTCCCGGGACGTTAATTGTACGACAATTGATAGATTTGAGGTCCAGATCTCAAATTTGGATGAACGATCCAACGATTTATCCTTCCTACATCGTTCGTTTACATGCTATGACGCACTAATGATATTGTTTGAACGATCACAAATCCATGATGTTCCAACGATATCCTAGCGTGTGAAGCGGCCTTTAATGTTAAGGTGATTGTTTTGTCCTATGTGGAAATATCGTAAGGGTACCGTTACACGACTCAATATTGCATGCAATTTCACTGGAAATTTGCTAGTTTCAGTTAAATCATGGACACATTGTTCTATTTTGTTGCCATGTACAAATGTAACAATTTGTCCATGATTTCACTGCAACCTGCAAAAGTGCAAGTGAAATTGCATGAAATGTTGCGACGTGTGACGGTACCCTATCATGAGTAGAATAGCAGTATTTTAAGATTATTTCATAAATTGAATATACTCTAAAGTTTATCGTTACACGACGCAATATCGCCTGCAATATCGCCTCAAAGTCACGTGGAGTAGTTAATTGCAATTGATATCGTGAGTGCGTCGTGTCTTGTAATAGGACGATACGACTGCAATTTATCGCTTGATCAACATCGCCTGATTTATGTGCAGACAATTAAATTAGGCGATGTTGCATAAGCGATGTGGTAGGATCGCTAAGTGTAACACCGCAATAGCGATGATGAAAGCAACTTCCCCTATTCATTACATTGATAAATATCGCTCGCTGTGTTGCTCACACCCAGCAAACGAAAGTTGCTTTCATCATTCTAGCTGCGTTGCCTACAATATCTCCCATGTGACAACTACAAGGCAATCTTGGAAAAGTCTCAAAAACGTGCGCGCCCCGTGAAATTGCAGGCAATATCGAATCAATATTGCGTTGAGTAATGGTACCTTAAAGCTCAGATAAAAATGTAAATGAGATAAATGACAAAGAACACTGATCAAAATCAGAGAACACTTTCAGATAGCTGCAAGTTATTGGTGTTAATCTGGCATCTGGTGCTAATTTCCTTAATTATCTAACAAAGCCTATTTTACTGGCAGCCTAACTTTCCAGTCCTGCACTCACTTTGCAAAAAATGGTATTCCGTCCCAAAGTGACTGTAACCTTCTGGCAGCAGGTTGTCCAGATGAAGGCCAAAGAGGTCACCCTATCAGGCCGTAGAAACAGAAGTTGGTCGTTCCAAGTCTGTGATTTCTAGAATATTGCAGCTTTACTTCACAAACTCTTTGAAGTCCCCCAAGAAGGTTGTCGCCCTTGAAAGAGAAATGCAAGCGAGGACAGAGTAATGCTGATAATCTCCATGGGTTATCATTTCAACACTGCAGCTGGAATAGCTCGTCAGTTCAACACTGAACAGGGTGAGGGTCTGTCTCGTCATAATGTATCACAATGTTTAAGAACATTTGGACTGAAAGCCCACTCTGCAGTGACCAAACCTCTCATTAGCAAAAAGAATCGAAAGGCTAGACTCACCTTTGGTGAGGATCATGTTGTGTGGACAGAGAAGAAGTGGTCCACAGTTCACTTTAGTGATGAATGCAAGTTTAATTTATTTTGTTCTGATGGATAAAATAATGTTCAGCAACAAACGGGGAAAAGACTGAACCCAAAGTGTGTAAAGAAGTCAGTGAAAGGTGGTGGAGGATGCGTCACGATTTGGAGAATGTTTGGTGCTGCAGGAGTCGGACCTCTCATGGCGGATTTAATGTAAGTGTGTATCACAACCTTATTTAACAACACAGGGTTCTTTACTTGTGTTCAGCACTCAATCAGCAGCAATTTTTATACAGGACAATACCCCCTGTCACACAGCAAAATGGGTAAAGCTGTTCTCTGAAACAGAAAACATTAAAACAATTAAATGACTGGAAGAAGAGTGGACCAAAATTCCCCCAGAGCAGTGTGAGAGACTAGTGATGCCCTGTGGCCGCAAATGTGCTGAAGTCATTCACAACAAAGGCCTGTACAAAGCAAAGGCCTGTACACTTCCACCAGATTGGGGACTTTTGTAACCTTCACAACATTTACCTAGTTTTGATATTTTTCTGTCTACAGTCATTGCTGTTCTCTAATTATGATCATAACGTTTGTGGAAAATAAAGGCATTAAGTTGATAAACTTTGGTTACGGTATTTTGGAAAACCCTGTTCTAGTGGCATGGTGCACCCCTTATATAAAAACCGCCAAATATTCATCAATGTAGATTACATTCTGTCTGAAAAAATCAAAGGATCATACATTGTTGTCTCATTTTGATCGCCAGTGTACAGGGTGGGCCATTTATATGGATGCACCTAAATAAATGGGAGTGCTTGGTGATATCAACTTCCTGTTTGTGGCACATTAATATATGGGAGGGGGAAACTTTTCCAGATGGATGGTGACCATGGCGGCCATTTTGAAGTCGGCCATTTTGGATCCAACTTTACTTTTTTTCACTGGGAGGAGGGTCATGGACACATCAAACGTATTGAGAATTTCATAAGAAAAACAATGGAGTGCTTGGTTAACGTAACTTTATTCTTTCATGAGTTATTTACAAGTTTATGACCACTTATAAAATGTGTTCAAAGTGCTGCCCTTTGTATTGGATTGTCAATGCAACCCTCTTCTCCACTCTTGACACACTGATAGCAACACCGCAGAAGAAATGCAGCACAGGCTTCCATCTCTGCATCTCTTGGCAGGAAAACAAACAAATATGTTAGATTTTGTGGTATTTTTTTCATGTGTTTTTTGTGCAAATTTTTCCCATTCATTAGAATGGATGCAATATTCAGCAAAAAACGCTGGAAGAATTAATATGCTGAAGATTTAAATCTGGATCAGATCTGCAAAGTGAAAATACTCAACATGTGCAGCAGACATCAGGGTTCTCATTTGCTTTTCTTGCATCAGGAGAACTTGTAAAGGGAACCTGTCAGGTCGCTTTACCCATCTAACCTATCTCTACCTGTCTTTGCTCCTTCCTAGCTGTTACCTAACCATCCATGCTCTAACGGCACGCTATAAAGAGGGAGAGAAATAACATATATAGTTACATACCGTCTCCAGTTAGAGACTGGAAAGGCGGGCTCCAGAACTGCATTCCTCCTCCTTGCTTGGTCCGCTGGGTGTCATCGTTCCGTCTCTTGATCTCCTCCTATTTTTGAAGCTGCCACCTCTTCTGCTCCTATGGGACCCTGCTCACCCTGCTCACCCAGGGTTGTATCGGAACTTGGGTGTCTGGGCCCTGCTGTAGTTGGGATGTCACTGGTGGCCTGCACAGACCCGTGGCCTTGGTGGTCAACTGAAAAGGGGGTTAGGGAATGGTGATGAAGAAAAATAAAAGTTTGTCGTGACGCCACCTGTGGCTTCTGGTGATTGCACCAGCGCTGCTTTGGGCCTCCAGGGATGATGTACGGGCAGCTAGGTGTTGAAGCTCCCCACAGGCGGAGCTGGGTCCCCGGGGCTCTGGTAGTAAATGGTTAAGGAATGCAGGGAACTGGCTTTGCTGGCAGGCAGCTGGAGTAGTCTCTATAAGTGGCCTGGTCAGACCTCATCTGGATATTGTGTCCAGTTCTGTGTACCACACTTTAAAACAGACATCAACAAACTGGAGCAAGTTCAGAGAAAAGCGATCTAAATGGTGACTGGACAGCACATCATGTCCTATGAGGAACGATTACAGGATTTGGGAATATTTAACTTACAAAAAAGAAGACTGAGAGGAGACTTAATAGCTGTCTACAAATATCTCAAGGGCTGTCACACTGTAGATGGACCAGATTTATTCTTATTTACACAAAGAAATTCTAGAATCAATTGGATGAAACTGAATGGGGGCAGACAGATTAGATGTTAGAAAAAAAATTTGCCAATGAAGCTTAATGAGGAAAGAAAAAAACACATTTCAAAACCTGATATAGTCTCAAACAGGGTTTTGAACATTCGTATGCTAGTGACCTTCCATCAGGTTTCTGGGTTCCCAAGGTTATATAAATTTAACCACCAACGCTTGACGCGTTTCGCCTTCTCTTATATTAGAGGGCTCATCAGAAGTTTTTGGGGTTTAGATTTATAGTTCAGTCTTATGCTATACAACTAGAAAAATTGATATTTCCAATGGGCAAGTATACCCAGGAGACGGGAGTTGGTCAAAATGATAAATTGACCCTACAATTCTTCAGGGTATAGAGTGTATCGTCATAGAAGGGACATCCAAGGGATGGGCATCAAGGGGCCTAGGTATTGGGCTTTTTTGGATGTGTCTTATTGGACACGTATCATCATATCGTCCGGTTCTGCACAAACAGATGTTCTGCACAGGATCAATCCAGGATTGCACAGGATGGCTGTATGGAGGGTTTGAGGATTGATCCTGTGCAGACCATCTGTTTGTGCAGAACCGGACGATATGATGATATGTGTCTGAAGTCTGGGGTATGTTGAGTGCTGGTTACTGAGCTTTGGGGGTCTGATGAGTTTATGGTTCTTAAGACTGATTTCTGATGATTTGAGCGTGCTGAGACCTGATGAGTTTTTTTGCAGTCTGAGGTCTGAGTTATGGCCGCTAAGATTTGGGGTTTGAGACGTTTGCGTTGTGTTTGGGGTCTAATGTATCATACATAATTGCTTAGGTTTATGAGTCCTGGGTGCTGAGATTTAAGTTCTGAAGAGTCTTTTGATGCGGAAGTTTATGGTTTGATTAGTCTTTTGTGCTGGAAGTTGATGGGTCATTTTTGTACAGGGTATGATGAGTTTTGCTGCTGAGATCTAGGTTCTGATGAGTCGTGAGCTATGATATGGGGTCTTAGGTGCTAAAGTTTGCAGTGTGATTGAACTTGGGTACTAACTATTGATGAGCTAGTAGTAACATTTTTGGTCGCATAGATCTGACCAAATACTTTGAACTGTTTCATTATTCGGATCCAAGTGAGTTCCCCCTTGACTCGCATTGGATTCATTATTTGTTCTAAGTATTTGGCTAGAGCTATCTGAACCCAAGTATCTTACTACTCGCTTATCACTAATGCCAACGTCAAAGGTCTCATGAATCTGATACTAGGTTAACAGGCTCTGTTCCCTATAACATGATTACTAGGCTGTACATATAACAGCATGGGGCCTTTCCATTTACATTTCTGCAATCAGCATGTTTTTCTTCTATTGAATGCAGGTTCCTGTGTTGTTCAGAATCTAGAACATTTCCTTGATTAAAAAAAGCAATATTTATGTAGATGGTTATTGATTTGGAATGTGACATGATTTGTTATTTCCTCTAATTAGGGCTATATATACTTAAACCAGATTTAATTGGTTTCAACCTTTTCAACCACATCCTCTTTGGGTCACATCCTCTCCATTTGTACATTATGTTCATTGGCAGAACAATGCTGCAGAGAATGTGAAGACCTTCAGAGTACATTTAAATGTAAATTATCACAATAAATGTCGTACACCATTGCCAAGTTGCTAACAATTCTGTTCAGCAGTATTTTCATCATATCTGTATTTCAGAAAGCTGAATAACACTAAATATGGCCACCATTATAACTCTCACTAGATAGTGGCCCGATTCTAATGCATCGGGTGTTCTAGAATAAAAAAAAAGATAAAAAATAAAAATACATTTATTTGAAATACAATGTGCGGCGCTCAGTGCATTTCAAATATGGCGCAATGGTGCAGCGCCGCTATTCTGATTGGTTGCTGCTGAAGGCGCCGGCCAAACAGAATTGCAGCGCGCACCATGGAGCCATATTTAAAATACACTGAGCGCCGCACATTGTATTTCAAATATTGCACCATGGCACACGCAGTTTGAAAGCCGCGCCTCTCATTGGTCGCGCGCGGCTCTCAGCAGCGACCAATCAGCGGCCAGGATTCATATTTCCAGCCAGCTGTGCAGTTGAATGCCGCCTTTCATTGGTCGCCACAGTGAGCAATGAGAGGCGCGGCATTCAAACCGCGTGCCAAACTGTGCTACTTCTCTGATTGGTTGCGCGGCTTGAATGTCGCGCGGGGCACTACCGCTGCCATCAGCCGTAAGATGACCGGCTAACGCTGGTGATCTCCCGGCTGTCTCGCCGCGGACCTCTGTGTGGCAGGTGGCCACGGCTGAGCTATTGCTGCACAGAGGTCAGCGGCTCGCCAGCCGGGAGATGACCGGCTGATGCCAATCATCTCCCAGCTGGCTCGCACGTATCTCTGCACATGAGCCAAGGCGCGAAGTTTGAGCCGCGCGGCTAATCTGCATAGGCTGCGCTCATTGGTCGCCGCATTTGCTGGCGGCTAATGAGCGTGGTGCGCGATTTCGGCCTCAGACGAAAGTGGCCGCTAGACAATTAATATAATGGTACCTTTACACGCCGTCACCGATGGTAGCAACAGGTGGCACCGCATGTGCACGCGCACATTTTCAACGGTTGCTAACGGTACCTGATACCGCAAATACACGCCGCCACAAGAAGCTCCACAGAAGGAGCACCTTACCTTCTGTGGAGCACCTTTCCTGATTTACACGCCGCTACCACAAGGGAATATGGGCGGACCTGGGGCAGCAGGGACAACACATAGGCGTGCCACAGTTCGTCACGCTGCGCCCAAACGACAACCATTGGCCAGCACAATAGTGTTCTGATTGGGCACGGTGCGAAGGGCGGATGGTTGAGACGCGACGTAGTAGTGTTTGGATTGTCACACGGAATAAGCGCTTGTGACATGGCGGAGTGTGGCGATATTCAGCTAGGGGATGCTTATGCGTCACACAGGAGGGTTTACAGTCACACACTCCGTGTGTATTAAAAACTAAGTGTGGACTATGTGTGCGTAGTCGAAGTGTTTGCATTGTCACAGGGAATTACAGCGCTTGTGACATGGCAGAAACACTTCTGCGGCACCTACAGAACAATACCCCAAGGGCGTTGCTTACCGCACCCATGTGCGCTGTGTACAACAATATTCCTTTGTATGTGGTATGAGAATGTGCACACTATATAGGACCATAACGCACTATACTTTGGCCTTGCGCAATTGTGTGGCTGCGTAATTGTACTAATGTATCTGATCGTGCAGATGGCGCGTATGCCATCTAGTGCTGAAGTGACAGCTCATCCAAGATGGTGCCCTGGGAAGGGAGAGCCAATCGTAACGCAGGACCCTCCACCAATGATCGCTGATGGGGCGCTGTATCCAGGAGGCTGTGTCACGCCCCAGGGAATTCACTAGGTGTGGAAAATACCTTGCCTGTGCCCCGATTACACGCCGCCACCATAGGGATTATACCTTCTTGTTTTTGAGCACGGCTAAACACAGGTATCCAAAGGCACAGGAAGGTACTTCCTGAATTACACGCCGCCACTTTGTGGTGTTTTCAAGGTATCAGGTACAATTGTGTCCGATACCTGGCGGTTTCTACCTTTCGGTGGCGGCGTGTAAAGGTACCATTAGATATGGTTTCTTCTGTATTTGCATTACAATTCTGACTCATCTACTACCTGTATAGACTCCAAATGTAATATCTGACTAAGTTACAGGTAAAAAGGGGAATGCAGAATAGACTGAATGCAAACAGCACCATCAGGCAGAACCCCGAGATACCCAGAGGTCCTTTAACCCCTATACAGAGATTTGGCTTTACTGCAAGGTCCGTGAGGTTGCTGCCAATAGATAGTTTGCAGTCCAAGAATAGAAAAGTCGCCAAGCAGGGTCAAAGCGGAGAGGTCAGAAAAATACAAAAGCTTGAGACTAGTATAAAATTAGGCAGTGGTCAATAAGGAAAAACAATAACACAAAGCAGAATAATAATAAGTGAAGCAGAGAATATATCTAGAAACCAGCAGAATTCAAATAGACTGCAATATTTCCTAATTGGCTGAAGTCAGGTGTTAATGACTGCAGCTGGGCAGCCATACAACACATCCACAAGTCAGACTATTAAATTACCAGCCCCACCTCCAGGGTGAACACAGCGACACCTGGTGGCAGAAGCAGAGGTCTCAGGAGCACACTCTGGGGATGTGACAACAAAGGAGTGTCTCTGAGGCTACATTAACAAATTTGAGTTTAGTGTAATAAATGAGTAAAACAAACCATTTTTCATTTATTTATAATCCAATTTTTTTTCATCTGTTTTTTTTTTTACAGGAAGGAGCTGAACTTTTATTTATCCATTAGGTCTCAACAATAATTCACTAAAACCAGATGAAACTCGGACAGAAAATTGAAGCACAAAGCCTGTTTGCCATTTTTAATTTGTTTATAACCCCTTTATTACCTTCCCTTTTTCCCTCCTATGCGCTTTCTT
Organism: Allobates femoralis; assembly: GCA_033576535.1. Lineage (NCBI taxonomy): Eukaryota > Metazoa > Chordata > Amphibia > Anura > Aromobatidae > Allobates > Allobates femoralis. The sequence goes on along the minus strand of JARQOC010000009.1, from coordinate 161,913,202 downwards.
TTTTTCTCCCCTTCTTAAAAGAGCAATAACTTTTTTATTTTGCCGTAACTAAAGTCATATGAGGGTTTGCTTTTTGCGGGACGAGTCATACTTTTGAATGACATCATTCATTTTATCATAAATTTGAATGAAAAACGGGAAAAAACTTCCAAGTGTGGTGAAATTTCACAATTTTTTTTTTTATTCACTCCATGTTCACTATATGGTAAAATGAACATGTCGGTATGATGCCTCGGGTCGGTATGAGTTTGTAGATACCAAACATGTATACTTTTACTGTTATCTAAGTGGTGAAAAAAATTCAGAAGTTTGTAAAATTGCACTTTTTGCGCCATGTTCTGTGACCTGTAGCGTCCTCATTTTTCTGGATCTGGGGTTGTATGATGGCTTATTTTTTGCGTCTTTAGCTGACGTTTTTAATGATACCATTTTTGGGTAGGTGTGATGATTTGGTCACCAGTTATTACATTTTATTGCAAACGTGGCGACAAAATAAAACCTAATTTTGGTATTTGGACTTTTTTTTTCCATTTAGGTAGCTTATAAAACTGATTAATTGATTTTATATTTTGACAGACGGAGCATTTCTAAATGCGGCGATACCAAATATGTGTGTATATATATATATATATATATATATATATATATAACTAGAAAAAAATTCTCTGCAGCACTCAGCTACTACCAATGTGCATACATGCTAACAAGCGGTACATATTTGAGGAAAAAATTTAAAAACTTACGTTTTTTTCAAAAAACTCAAAATCTTATTTTTTCGGGTTCTTGGTACGCACATTGGCCAATGTCCGTTTGCTCATCAGCCGCGACAAGGCGACCCCAGGTCTGATGAGTCCTAACGCTGACATCCCTGTCCTCCTTTTCCTCCCTATCCCACTCTCAAGTGGGCGGACACCATCTCAACCTCAGACCACCTGTGGGTGATGAGGGTGCAAGTTGCAGTCATGGAGCCAGATTCTCCATTAGTTATACACAAAACAGAAAAAACTGCACAGCACTCACAGACTAATGTGAACTGGTGCCAGCAGGGACACTGGGTCATACAACTAGAAAAAAATTCTCTGCAGCACTCAGCTACTACCAATGTGCATACATGCTAACAAGCGGTACATATTTGAGGAAAAAATTTAAAAACTTACGTTTTTTTCAAAAAACTCAAAATCTTATTTTTTTGGGGTTCTTGGTACGCACATTGGCCAATGTCCGTTTGCTCATCAGCCGCGACAAGGCGACCCCAGGTCTGATGAGTCCTAACGCTGACATCCCTGTCCTCCTTTTCCTCCCTATCCCACTCTCAAGTGGGCGGACACCATCTCAACCTAAGACCACCTGTGGGTGATGAGGGTGCAAGTTGCAGTCATGGAGCCAGATTCTCCATTAGTTATACACAAAACAAATGGAGAATCTGGCTCCATGACTGCAACTTGCACCCTCATCACCCACAGGTGGTCTTAGGTTGAGATGGTGTCCGCCCACTTGAGAGTGGGATAGGGAGGAAAAGGAGGACAGGGATGTCAGCGTTAGGACTCATCAGACCTGGGGTCGCCTTGTCGCGGCTGATGAGCAAACGGACATTGGCCAATGTGCGTACCAAGAACCCCAAGAAAAAAAAAAAAAAAAAATAAGTTTTTTAGTTTTTTGAAAAAAACGTAAGTTTTTAAATTTTTTCCTCAAATATGTACCGCTTGTTAGCATGTATGCACATTGGTAGTAGCTGAGTGCTGCAGAGAATTTTTTTCTAGTTGTATGACCCAGTGTCCCTGCTGGCACCAGTTCACATTAGTCTGTGAGTGCTGTGCAGTTTTTTTCTGTTTTGTGTATAACTAATGGAGAATCTGGCTCCATGACTGCAACTTGCACCCTCATCACCCACAGGTGGTCTTAGGTTGAGATGGTGTCCGCCCACTTGAGAGTGGGATAGGGAGGAAAAGGAGGACAGGGATGTCAGCGTTAGGACTCATCAGACCTGGGGTCGCCTTGTCGCGGCTGATGAGCAAACGGACATTGGCCAATGTGCGTACCAAGAACCCCAAGAAAATAAAAAAATAAGATTTTGAGTTTTTTGAAAAAAACGTAAGTTTTTAAATTTTTTCCTCAAATATGTACCGCTTGTTAGCATGTATGCACATTGGTAGTAGCTGAGTGCTGCAGAGAATTTTTTTCTAGTTGTATGACCCAGTGTCCCTGCTGGCACCAGTTCACATTAGTCTGTGAGTGCTGTGCAGTTTTTTTCTGTTTTGTATATATATATATATATATATATATATATATATATATATATATGTATAAAGTCTCTGTTATAAGTTGACAGCAGCTTTTAAAGGGTTTACAGTGAAGATTGGAGCTAGCTCTAGTCTCCTTCTGAGCCTGCTCTACACACTAGTAAGCAAACATGGGTCTTAAATTTATAGCAATTTTCCAAAATTGCCATTACCAATATTTTTTTTATAAATTTGCAGGACAATGGCAGACTATGGCTCACACAGACGAGTTGGAACAACATTATTATATCGGCCTTCAGCTAGAACTTGAGCCATGGTGACTTGATGGATGAACGTTCTTTAGGAAGATTGATCTTGCGCGAGCCTAGATAGTCCCACAGCGTCTTCTCCAGTCCTAGTCAAGTCCACCATGGTCTTCTATGCCATTATGTTGATATTATCAAGCCATTGTGTTGCTAATCTTGTCAATCCTTGTTGCTTCTACTCTAACGACTTATCCTTGAGCTTATTTTTATTTTTCAGCCTTCAGCTCAATTTCGAGCCATGTTGAATTGATGGCGGAACGCTCTGTAGGAAGATCGATCTTGCTTTAACCTAGATTGGTCAATCAGGCCCTCTCTACCTTCATGTGCCTTTATCTTGATTGTATCAAGCCATTGGATTGCTGGAGTTCCTCTTCGCCTTGTACCTTCTATTCTTCCTAACATGATGTCCTTCTCCAGTGATTGCTCTCTTCGTATGATGTGTAGACAAGTTGTAGCTTGGTGATCCTTGCTTTGAGTGAGTGACATGTCGGGCTTGATTTGTTCCGAAATTGATTTGTTTGTTCTTCTTTCCATCCATGGGTTGAAACATCCTTCTTCAGCACCACATTTCGAGGCGTTGACCTTCTTCTGTCTGTTCCTTTATCATCCAGGTTCACTTCCATATGTTTACTAAAGAAGAAAAGTCGTCAGTCATCACAAGTGAAATTTTCCTCCATTTGAAAACCTAAAACATAATATAGCGAGAATATATTAGTGATTGCTATGGTATTTCCACTATGTTAGTGGGACATTAGCAAAAATTATACTAATCTTTTGGCTTTTTCACAAGAACTTGACACTTTAACGTTTTTCTTACAAAAAAATAAAAAATTGCCCGAAGTGGTCAAAACCAAATATATTTTACGTGACCTTTATTTTGCAGTTGTCCAATTACCTGTGAATATATGTTCTAAACTGTTCTAAATTGTGGAAAAAATCAAATTGAAGGTTTTTTTTCCAGCAAGTTCTATAGTTTAAACAAACATATATACATATATTTTATTATCACGCTTTATCTGTGCATGAAGCATCACCGAGCAATAAAACAACAATAAGAAAGGATGAGATTATATTTTGGCATAATCATAAATAATACTGCATATTAGGAAAGCAATAATATCGCAGCTACAACCGAGCTTCAGGCAATCCTGTCATATTGCTGCTGATTTACAAACTCAATGGGACTTTAAGATCTGAGTTTTTGCCATAGGGTTATATAGCTGAAATGCTACAATGATATCTACTCTATAGTTTAACCATAAAATTATAATAAGATATAAACCATAGGTGCATCTCAATGAATAAGAATATTATCAAAAAGTTACTTTATTTCACTAATTCAATACAGAAAAGTGAAACACATATATTATATAGAGTCATTACAAACAGAGTGATCTATTTCAAGTGTATATTTATGTTAATGTTGATGATTATGGCTTACAGCAATGAAAACCCAAAGGTCATTATCTCAGAAATTAAAGTACGGAGGATGAAGGGATAAAAAACAGCCGTATTCCACGAGACATCAAAGGGTGAATATAATATTGATTTATTAGTCAATGTATTGTGCCCCTGTGAGCCGCTCACCACTAGATAGAGCAGCAGCCAGGATTGGTAAATCGACTCCCCACACACACACCTGACACACTTCCGATTCTAAGTCTAGGTACTCTATGTCCAGCAACGGGTTAGCGGGAGGAGCCAGGTGGAGGTTGGAAAGTTAGAGAAGGGCCCGGTTGGGGGAGGTAACAACAGAACAAAAAGGACACAACACCAAGTCCAGAAAGGAGGGCAGTAGGAGAGGAGGATAGAGAGTCAGCCAAGAAACACCTGTAAGCAGTCAGGGGAAGGAGAGGCGAGAATACCACCGTACAGGACTTAGAGAACACAGACCCGACGGCCTGTGCCACCGTTGGGCTTGTCCGGGTCCCAGGCTGCAGACACTAACCAGAGACAGAGGGAGTACAGGTGTGCCCAAATCAGTGGGGACATCAAGGGACTAGGTCAGAACCAGAGTGCTGGCTCTGCTGAAGTGGCCAGGATGCTGTATGCATCAACCAAAAACCCCAATGGGGTGCAGGGTCTTTATGTCCTGAGACCCAATCTCCGGTGCAGTGAAGAGAAGGCCATCGTACTAGGGCTGGAGACCTGGAAAGTCACCCACTAAAAGCCCGTGACCGCAGGATTGTAGCTAGCATGTGGAACAGACCGAAAAGGCTCAAAAGAGACATGAAAGGAGGTGATGTAGATGAACTATCCCGACTGCTTAGGTCACACCGGAGCCACTATTGAACTCTTGTAAACTGTTTCATCTGCCAAGAAAAGAGAGTAAACCCGGTTAAACTTCTATACTGTCTGAGACTGTAATTCTTGCGCCTGAGGGGAGATAGACTGATTCTGTGATTCGGCAGCAGGAGGCTGTATGTGGCTGTGTGCTCCGCACCACCAACGAGCCTGCATATTCCCAGTCTTCACGGTTGCCCTGGGGACCAGCTCTACCCATGGAGGGCTCAACATCCTTGCTGCTACCCCCATTATCCCCAAAGGTCCCGACTGCAGCGGCGGCTACCAATAGCCGCACGTCATGGGTGGCGTCATGTTTAATCCCTAAAAACTATTCTCCCTTTTATTGACCACCCAGGGCCACGGAGCCTGGTCTCGACCCTGTGACTTCCCCCCAAGCAGAACAGCAGCCTGGTTCCGAGTACCCAACGGCCCTGGTGGGTGAGTCAAATGCGTTTCAGGTCTCCCTGAAACATGGCAGTAGGATATTGATTTGTCCTGAGGAGGCCTGAAACATGTTGATTAATAAATCATTATTATATTCACCCTTTGATGTCTTGTGGAATATGGCAGCATGGTTTTTAACCCTTTATCCTCCCTGCTCTATATGCACCACGCTGGGTACTGCAGCAGCCGTGATCTGCTTTTATAGTGGTTGTGACTCTCACAACCACACAAGGTGAAGCCTCTGATACCTATTTAGATAATATTTTATCTCTCAGACCCTTCATCCTCCCTATTTTAATTTTCTGAGATAATGCCCTTTGGGTTTTCATTGCCTGAAAGCCATAATCATCAACATTTACAGAAATAAACATGTGAAATAGATCACTCTATGTGTAATGACTCTATATAATATATGCATTTCACTTTATGTATTGAATTACTGAAATAAATTAACTTTTAGATGATATTCTAATTCATTGAGATTCACCTGTATGTGAATTGATTTTCAGAGATTAGAGGAAAACTAAACTTATTTTCCAGAAACTGTGACTTTTGGGGTGTTGTTATTTAGGCCCATTGAAATGAAAGGTGCATCCGACAGACACACAGACACAGAAGGTGACCCAAAATGGTACAACATATTGGGGGAGTTGTGAAGTGCAGAAAGACAGAAATTCCTATCTGCTGAGGGTCCTTTCTTTCTTTTTCTTCTAAAAACATAGTGAGGCACAAACAATTGTCCCAGGTGTTGTGACATGAACAGTGTAGGGAGTCACAGAATGTGATCATTGGGAGATTATGCCTTTCCTTTTTAGGCTATGTTCACACATTGAGCCTTTTTGAGCGCTTTTTACGAACGCTTTTCAAAAATGCGCAATATGCCTTGTTTCTGCCGGCAAAGTGAATGTGAAATTCACTTTGCTGTACAGACTGTGCGTAATTTTACTTAGCGCTTTTATGGGAAAAAGCGCCAGCGTAAAAATAATTGACATGCCAATTCTTTACGCAGCAGCGCCCGTACTTCTTCCCATAGGGGCCGCCGCTGCTGGATCTGATGTCACAGAGGGGAGGAAGAATCCTGGTTCCTGCTCCCCTCCATGACATCTGTGACCGCCCCCATTTGAATTCACTGTGTATTAATATACACTGCGAAATCAAAATTAAAGTAAGTCAGAGTTATAAATAATAAATAATGAATACTTGCCTCTCCGCCGGCTTGTTCGTGCTATTCGGAGCCAGGTACTGATCTGACAGGACCTTGCGTGACGTCATGGGCGCTGATTGGCTGCTCGCAGTCATGTGATATGTGACGCTCACATGACCACGAGCAGACAATCACTGCTACTCCCGGCTCCCAGCTCCGGGACACCTGGCAGAGGGTAAGTATAAAAATCTTTATTATTTTTAATACATTTGACTTAAGGCCACGGTACATGTGGCATCGTCGCCTCATGTAAAGGGACGATGTCGGCGCCACCGGTAGGTCGCCTGGTTTCAGAGCAGTGCTCTGAAACCAGGCGACCAATCTGGGGTGATGTACACACATCGCCCCATGTAACCGGCCACCGGCGAGCTGACAGGCGATGGGTGCCGTAGGCTCCCATTGTCCTGCATCGTCGCTGGGGTTTTGAGACACCCCAGCGGCGATGCTGCCTGTCAGATCGCCGACGCAGCGATGTAGGTGTCGCCGCATGTAAATGGGGGATGGCAACGCTGGCGGGGTGCCAAAATCGTGCACGCCCCCGCCAGTCGCCGCCGACATCTACAACGCTGTCGCCTCGTTTGATGGTACCTTTACTTTTACATTTGATCTTGCAGTGTATAATGCAGTGCGAAATCAAATGGGGCTGTGACCGATGTAACATAGGGGTCGAGGAACAGGATTCTTCCTCCCCTCTGTGACATCACTGAAGAAGTTGCCCCATAAAAACACGCGATGTGTGAATGCACCACGCTTTTTTGCGCGGGTGCAAAATGCTAAAAAAAAAAGCACCCGTGCAAAAAAAGCGCAAGCAAAGCGCTATGTGTGAACATAGCCTTAATCTGTGTTTCAGTTACAAAAGACAGAACATTTTATTAGCTATTGGTTGTAACTTGATCCAGGCAGCAGAGGGATGAATGGGTGGGAGAGTTTGCTACCTAAATCAAGTAACAACATCTGGTAACAAGCTCTGGCTGTTATAACTTAAAAAAAATAGGAGAGGAAGGGGAAAGTCATAAGACCATTGATATTGTTGAAAACAGTTGCAGAGTAGGGAGTCACCACCCTAGAGAAGGAAGTCTGCAGGTGTAATGTGGCTATCAGTGGTCACCAGGCAGGTGTACTATGACTTCTATGGACAGTCTCAGTGCAGCTACTCTGCTTATCAGATCCCAGAGGTTGCTGTAGTCTTCATCCTTTTACTTCTGTTCAAGGATCTGCAATTTAACAGGATCCCCTGGGCTGGAGCCACAAAATAAGCTGCTGTTTGGTGGTGTCTGGCATGAGTGGTCATGTAGCCAGGTCAGAGCGTAGATGGCAGGAAAAGTAGAAAATCAGAAGATACAAGAATAATCCATAAAGCAAATAAAACAGGAAACAAATACACTGTACTGGAGCTGAACAGGCAAGACTGAGGTGCACAAAGCTATATCTGGCAGCAACCAGCAGTAAGATGGAAGCTTAAGTAGGGTGTGGTGCTGTCTAAAAGGCTGAAGCAGGGAGCTAATAATATGGATAGCACATACACCCATACTGTCACACTGGGCATCACTGATGTTCCCGGCCACCCTTACCTTAGTAGCTGGACAGAGTCTGTGCTGCACAAAGGTTCTCATACCGATGCCTCTCATCACCAGCTCTGACCACAAAACGGATCTATTTGAAAGTTTTTATTCCAGATCATTTGTGGTCAAGAAAATATCTTCTAAAACTTTGGTACTCTGCAGCTGTAGAGAAGAGATTCTCTGAAATAACATTTCTTAAAGACACTAAGTTTTTCATTACTTTCTATGATGAAAATCACTAACAAAACGCATTCCAATTTTCTCTGTACATTAAAAAAACTATATGAATGATTCTAAAATCCTCCTGGAAATATATAATTAAGTTCATACCTGGTTGTTATCATTCTCCAAAGGGGAATTATTCTAGGAAAACACCCTATTGATAAGTCGGGATGATAATATTCAGTTGGGAGTGTTGGAAATTACAAAAAAGTTTATTTTATAGTGAACCTTTCACCAGATTTGGTTTGCAAGCCAAAAGCATTGCCTTCAGCTGTACCTATGCTGCCTTCTAGGAAGGTGATTATTATGCCCTGGCTGCCCCCGTACATTGAATAAATTCCTTATGAAATTATCCCACCCTGTATTATAATTACCTTGGTTTGGTCCAATGGGTTTGAGTGCAGATTTGTCCTTCCTGCCACCCCGTGATGCCCAACATCCTCTTCTTCTGATTGATGTAGATGATGCCTCCTGCGTTATCCACATCATGCTTTAAAATCTCGCAACTACACAAAGGCTTCTCTGGCTTGAGCAGGTGCACTGAGATATATGCATGCGCGAACCAATGAGGTCTCTGTGCAGGCTTGAGATTCAGGCTGGTTTCACACTGCAGTTTTTTCCCTGATCAGGTTTGTGTGTCAAAACCAGGAGTGTCTTCAAAACTCAGAACAGGTGTCAATCTTTCAATTATCTAGAATAGGGGTGAGAATGCGCATATAGGGTCTTATTCTTTAAGAAACAGGATTGTTAAAGGTGCAATCTAGGAAATGCTCACCTGATGGGGTTGTGTAGCACACAACCGGCGTGATCGCTCAGTACAATACAGCTGCACAAGGACCGTACCTCCACAGGTCACTGTGGTCACGATAAGCTTCTGCAGGACAAAGTACCTCTTGGTCCGAGCTGCTGTGTTCGTATGATAGAAACACCAGAGACACCGGTATGCCTGGATATGGTGGTAGTTAGTTTATTTTCCAACGCGTTTCGGAGTTGTATCCCAAATTCCTTCCTCCGAAACGCGTTGGCAAATAAACTAGCTACTACCATATCCAGGCATACCGGAATCTTTCAATTATAGTTTTTCTCTGCAAGTTCCTCTCCTGGTTCCTCTCCTGGTTTGTCACACAAACTGGATGGACACTGATCAGGGAAAAAGCTGCAGTGTGAAACCAGCCTCACCAAGGTATAAGGACGACTCAGAAGATGTAATCCTGAGAGCTGAGATGAAATCTTGTGCCTGCACATATGCTTCTCTGGCGCATGTGCGAACCAATGAGGTGCAAGATTTCAAAGTGCAATATGGATAATGCAGTAGGCGTTAACGACAACAATCAGGAGAAGATGAGGTCGGATATCACAGAGAGGCGGGACGGACCATAGGACCAAACCAAGGTTATTATAATACATGGCAGGAGACTATTATAAGGTATTATAATTACTATTCTATTTTTATTATTGTACTATTATTCGGCGTACGGTGGCAGTCAGGACATGATAGACACCTTCTTAGAATGCAGCATAGGTACGGCTGAAGGTGGCGCTTTTAGTTTACAAACCAAAAATCTGGTGACAGGTTCACTTTAGAGAAGATTTATTTTATTTTATCCATCAAGTTTTGACATTGGCTTTACTTTAATACCACATACAGCACACTGCGGATAAACTTTGGCACAATTCCAGAGTATCCATACCTGTAATGAAGAGGTGCCAGCCTATTTTGTTATTTGCTTTAGACTTTCAACAAGGCATAAAATAAAGTCATCTTTGTAATGCTCCATCCAGAGAGATGTAACCTGCGTTGGTTGTGATGCCTGGTGAGAATGAACTTCGCAGTCCAGCTGTTTCTCCAACTGCTTATATAGTCTCACTGTCGGCATCCCGCTAAAGTCAGGGCTGAGGTTAAAATGTACTTTAAAGACTCACATCTGCTCAAGCATGGAGACTCTGCAGCAAAACACAAAAAGTAACTTTTATGTCAATAATATTGTTCATTCTCCATTAGTCGAGTCTGCCCGCGACTTGTGGATTACCAACAGGTTAGAGAAAGTGGTTGGATACTGCTGCATTATATGTTTCATTGGGGGCCTGACAGATACTATACACAGGTTAAAGGGAATATCCATCACTGCAGAATTAATTTTAGCATCAATGAACCTCAATTAAAGAGGACATGTCACCAAACCAGGCATGGTGATCTAATTAGAGCACTGGATACAGCATGTCTCCAGCATGCAGACAAGGGGTCCCCCAGCACTTGAGCAGCCCTGTACACTGAGATAATACACTTAGAAAACTTACATGCTACAGCCACTAAGGAGGTGGCTAGAGGCTGCAGCCAAAGGGCAAATTCACGCCCCCTGCCTGTGTAATCTGCCCACCGCTGGCAATCATTCTCTCCCTGTCTGCAGCAATTAAACAGAGTTTTTTTTTCTCTCTGGTTTAGCCCCGCCCCTCAGGGGGCGGGGCTAATGGACTTTCTGGGAGAGAGAAAAAAAAGCTCTTTTTAAATGTTGCAGACAGGGAGAGAATGATTGGCAGCGGTGGGCAGATTACACAGGCAGGGGGCGTGAATCTGCCCTTGGCTGCAGCCCCTAGCCACCTCCTATTTGGCTGGAGCATGTAAGTTTTCGAAGTGTATTATCTCGGGGTACAGGGCTGCTCAAGTGCTGGGGGACCCCTTGCCTGCATGCTGCAGACATGCTGTATCCAGTGCTGTAATTAGATCACCATGCCAGGTTTGGTGACAGGTCCTCTTTAAGATAGAAATTGAAGAACACCCATGAAAAGTCTTGATTCAAAATGTCCAACTTTTGGTTCAGTTTGTGCTCAATTGAATTGTTGGTCGAATTGTTTCCTTTTTGATTTGCCAGTGCTGTGTAGATTGAATTTAGAGATTTGTGACAGCTCAGGAGTCTGTGTTTAATTTCTTTTGTAGCAGCAAATAGTCACATGATCCATCACTTGATGCCAGTAATCAATCTCATTCTATTCTAACCATGGTGGAGATAGGAGTGAACCTTAGTGAAGCTGTTTGGAGTCCTATTAACTGCAGACCTGGTGTCCGGTGTCTGGTGGCAGCAGTCAAGTTGTTTTATATACTTTTTTCATCTACTCTCCTTTCTGTTTACCTTTTCCTTTGTTGCACTAGATCAGAGGTGACATCCAGCGTACTCACTGGACTACACAATAGATATGATGAGTAGAAGTCACAGCCAGAGACTAGGCAAGTGACGGATGTTGGAGGAAAGACATGCATAGAGATGCTAGGGCAGCTTAGCGACAGAAACAGGTGAGTTTCAGGAGGCATCCCATTCCCTGCTCTCTACCATCATGGCCTGCCTTCCCTTTACCATTTACCATACCTCGTTAAACACTTTGCATTGTTCTGTGCGTTGGGAGTCGTATTTCCTGGTTTGACACAAATCATGTTTTTTTAGGGATAAAATAAGCCTTCACCCTAAGAAAATTATATGATTATCCTTATTAACCCAATTATTGAAGTCTGACATAATAGTACATCCCTAGAACGCATATCTGGGGCCTCACAGGCATTCCCCAGCTCCATACTACCCCGGAATCAGGCCTCCAGCCTTACCGGGTTCTTAAGCCACCATGGACCACACACGTCCTTTCACACGCTCACAGCCCATCATATAGACATCCATGGACTGTGGCACATCTGGGTTCAGAACAGGGATTGGCAAACCTTAGTACCTGGGACAACCATCCGTTACCCTACTATAGCAACCCTATTAACACCTGCATCTGACCTCTGGTACATACATACATACATACATTCTGGTTCATCAGGTCCTTTAACTGACTACTCTGAGTCGGACCCAAAGGTGGTCTATGCCCGCCTGGCACACTTCATAAAATCGCCTCCCGAAGAGCTACATACAATCGCCTCCCGAAGGACTACATACATTCACCTCCCGAAGGGCTACATACACTCGCCTCCCGAAGGGCTACATACATTCCGGTTCATCAGGACCTTTAACTGACTACACTGAGTTGGTCCCAAGGGCGGTCTATGCCCGCCTGGCACACTTCATACATCTGCCCCCATAGGGCTACATACACTCGCTGGGTCTTTTAAAAAGCCATACAATACTGATACGGTTCAACAGGTCCTTCACTGACTAACTAGTTGGACCTAATGGCGACTACGCTCGCCTGGCATGATTTACACACAGCTCACTCTGTCACACGGGAACTGCTGTCTTACCCGGGCACGGATCTGGGTCTCACTACCTGTGTCACAGGTCCACCATGCATCCCCACGGGCTCCTTCCCGAACGTGAGGTGAACCACGTCTGGACCAGCGTCCACCGGGTCAGCCACGGATTCCCCTCCAGGTGCTGTTACGACCTCGGTCCTAAGCCTCGACCTGGTGCTAGCATGCTCCCATCATACACACAGAGCCCTGGACTGCTCTGCACTCTGGCTGGTAATGATCTCAGAATGATCTCTCTCTGCTCTCTGAGTTCTGAGTTCTCCCAATCACTCAGCTGGCAGGCTCTTATCGTGCCTGCCTCTCCCACACTGACTCATCCAGCTGGGCTGCTATAAGTCAGGACACACCCACCTGACACACCCACCTGGGCTGTCAGCAATCAGCACCCATTACATTCCTCAGGGCCTCACTGATCTCATGAGCCACTCACAGTCGCTCATTAGCCTCATGAATGTTGCAGCTTTGCAGCACTCACAATCACATTTAACTCCTTGTGTTCAGGATAGCTTCACACAGCGTCATCCACTATCCAACCGGCCAGTGTGAACAGGATCATACCCTGATCCTGCATGTGATGCACCCCGGCCATGGGGATCATGCCGGCGGTGCCTCACAATATATTTAATACATATTTATATTTTAGAACTCCTATCAGTGTAGTTGTTGCGCTTTTTTTCTATATGATCCTTATTATTTTATTATTATTATTATTATTTATTTATATAGCGCCATTGGTTCCATGGCGCTTTACATAAGAAGTGGGGGTAAACAACGACAGGTACAGTGCATATGAGCAGACAATGCTTGCTGATACACGACGGGAGAGGATCCTGTCCATGAGGGCTCACAGTATTGGCAATAACAGAGTGGAAGTTTGTGCTTATTCTCATCATTCTCATTTTCTGCATATTTAGCAATGAATAAACCCTCCAAAATACACAGTTGATTGGTTTGGACTTTGTATATTCCAGATGCAGTCAATGTGAGGATTACTGTAAAGCTGGCGTCACACACGTCAATGTCGTCAGCGATCTGATCGCTGGCGACATTGACGGCTGATCGCTGGTGAGCTGTCACACAGGCAGACTCACCAGCGATCATTGGACCAGCGACATCGTGGAAATGATTTAAATATCGTTTACATGATGTCTTGCTCCCGCTGCCAGGCTGCAGTTAGCGGGAGCAGGCTGGTATCCATGGTAAACTGCGGGTATCTAGGCAGCGCACGCTGCCTAGATACCCGATGTATACCTTGGTTACCAGCCTTCTCCGCTCACTGGCTGGTATCCAAGGTACACAGTGGGTAACTAGGGTCCCTAGTTAACCGCTGTGTACCTTGGATACCAGCCGGTGAGCGGAGAAGGCTGGTAACCAAGGTATACATCGAGTATCGATGCAGCACGCGCTGCCTAGATACCGGTAGTTTACCCTGGATACCAGCTGCCAGCGCTTGCTGAGAGGCGCTGGGAGCTGGCTTATCGCGTCTCTCGGTGTCACACGCAGCATCGCTGTGTGTACACCGGGCGACCATCGCCAGATTTTCGGTCCTGTCCGAAAACCTGGGAACCATCAACCAGCGATAAAGATGTGCCCTGTCATACGCGTCAATATCGCTGAAACGTCACGTGCAGCAGTGATATTGCACGCGATATTGATGCGTGTGATGGCCCCTTAAGTGGAAAACAAGTTCAAAGAATGTCATTTATGTTGACATATAAATAATTGTCATCCTCATTATCATTATTAGTGCTTTTATCCATCTTATATTATTATTCTGTTATTGTTTATCTCCATTATTGTAATATGTTTCTCCAGCTATTATAAACGATCCTTGATTGCTAGCTGACACTTCACGCGGTGCGACATTCTTTTAGATAATACCAGATTTTTACATGCTTGGAAGATGAAAAGCAGTAATGTCACCCAAGGTTAGATGTTCCTATGACATGATTATTTTGATGATACATTATTGCTTTCCAAAAAGAAACCAACAGGCTGGTAACAGCGTATTACTGCAATGCTTGACATTTTCTGAGCGTTTTTCACTTCCTTAAGAGAGCAGTTACACAACTCATACATAGATATAAAACAGTGAATTGATCATTAAATCCCTTTCTTATGTCAGTATAGGCTTTTAGCGGAACATGATTTTAGTGGCGCTGCTTCAGCAAGAGTTTTTAAGCATTTGCCTTGCTTTTACAATGCCGGGTAACCTATTTGCTTCAAACAATAACAGAGGTTTAGAGGGTGCAAAGGTTGCCGTGACTTTGAATTTTCCTATAAACATTGGACTAATTTTGACCAAACCCAGACTGTAAGGGTGCGTTCACACCACGATTTTTAGGGAGCCGATGCTGTCCGATATAAATCGGACAGCATCGGCTCCCTTCTGATGCCTGGAATCGAATGCCAAATAGGCACCCGATTCCGGCATAAAATCGGCGCCGGAGGCTGCAAAAAAAGAAAAAAAAAAAAGTTTATTCTCACCTCCCCCCGAGCCCCCGCCGTCTTCCGCCATCTTCCTCTAGGTTCCCGGTGGCTCTCGCAGGCTGCCGGTGTCAGCAGAGGTGTACCTCTGCTGTACACAGGACCTGCGGTGATGTCACAGTCACGTGACCGCGGGTTCACCATGGTGAACCCGCGGTCACATGACTGTGACATCACCGCAGGTCCTGAACAGCAGAGGTACACCTCTGCTGACACCGGAGCCTGCGGCAGCCTGCGGGAGCCACCGGGAGCCTAGAGGAAGATGGCGGAAGACGGCGGGGGCTCGGGGAGAGGTGAGAATAAACTTTTTTTTTTTTTCTTTTTAACCCTTGTGCTCCCAGGAGCAGTTTTACTGTACTGAGCTTGCTCAGTACAGTAAAATGGGGTCCGAGGAGACATCACATGTTTCCTCGGACCCTTCTCCATAGGGCCCCATGTTAGGGATCGGGTCAGATCGGATGTGCACTAAATGCCATCCGATTTGGTCCGATCCGACTCTGTCAGATTTTGTAATCGGATGAAAAAATCGTTGCAGGCAACGATTTTTTTCTCCTGAAAAAAATCGGCCAAAATCGGGCAGAATCGGATCGGACCAAATCGGATGGCATTTAGTGCACATCCGATTCGGTCCGATCCCCATAGGGATCCATAGGATCCGAAAATCGGTCCGATGCTGTCCGATTTTTTTCGGACAGCATCGGAAATGCAAAAATCGTGGTGTGAAAGCACCATAAGACAGCCTAATGTGAATGGGGGCATCCTCACTCTCCAACGACAAATGTTGTCAAGGACGAGAAGAATTCAGCATTTGGGCTTCAGCTAGGGTTGTGGGGTCGATAAGACAAACATCTGACTCCGATTCCGATTATTCAATTTCCTTGAATTCGACTCTGTCTCCAACTCCACCAAAATAGACATTGACTCTGACTCCAAAACCATGGCTGTGAAATCAGTAAGCCACACATCCAACTCCTCAATTTCCCTGAATCCGATTCCGACTCCACCCGCAATAGACATAGACTCCGACTTCACAACTCCGACTCCACAACCAGGGCTACATGGTGTCAGTAAGCCACTCATCCGACTCCAGCTCCTCAATTTCCCTAAATCCGACTTCGATTCCACCCAAAATGGACACCGACTCAGACTCCACAGCCCTGGTTTCAATCCCCTTTTGTTCTCCTCGAGATAAGAGGAGTCTGATAGTGGTTATGTCTTAGATAACATAAACAATAAAAAAGTAGATAAATCTGCGCTGCTGTAGAGTAAGAGATCCAAGTCATAGAGTGTTAAAAGGTAGCTTAAGTGTCCACGTTTCTAAGTGATACCCCACTTTCTTCTTCAGGAAAGGCTGCTAAAAGTGTGAATCACTCCAAAACTTAAGCCAATTTTTAAAATTCTATGACTTGGATCCTTTTGTCTACAGCAGCACAGGTTTATCCACTTTTTGTTCTTGACTCCAGTTTATGTCCCTCAGCCTCATGACACATGGGACCATGCAGCAGCTATTTATGACCCTTTTCACATCTATGCTGCCGCTGCACTTACCTTCCCTGCGCTAGCACAAATGCAAGTGCAGGTGCATTTAGAGGCAAGTACAGGCAAGCACATAGGTGCATGGACGCACTGCTCTTGCGCTCGCCTGCGCTCGGTGCTCCCATTACCTGCTCGAGGTAAAGCGCGAGTGAGAACAAGCTGACATCACCGCGCATGCGCTTCGGAAGACGCACCCGGAAACGTTACATCTCGCGTTTCCGGGTGCATCTGGAAAATCGCATGCGCGGTAACATCAGCTTATTCTCACTCGCGCTTCCGGGGTTTCGTCTCCTGCACTCAGCTGCACTCGGCCATGGCAGGTAATAGGGGCACTGAGCGCATGCGAGCGCAAAAGCAGTGTATCCATGCGCCTATGCGCTTGCCTGCACTTGCCTCTAAATGCACCTGCACTTGCATTTGCGCTAGCGCTGGGCAGGCAAGCGGTGAGGCAGAATAGACGTGAACTAAGCTTATGTGTTTAATACATGCTCTGGGTCATACAACCTCTCCTCTCCCAAAAGAAGCAATTGCACTATGCCTGTGAAACGTGCGTCAGAGTGGCACTAAACCTGATGACCTCTGAGGGGGTTACTTTGATCATATGGGTAAGCCCTAGCTAGGGAAATTTTCCCTTAAATTTTTCAAGTTTAATTCAATGATCATAGTTGAACTATTAGGTTAGACTTTTTGTGAAAGTATGGGTATCTGGGCACACACTGCGGAGCTCTCTCAAGTCTAGACACAACATTTATTAATATTATTTATTATTATTATTATTATTATTATAGCGCCATTTATTCCATGGAGCTTTACATGTGAAAAGGGGAAGTCATAGACGAGTATAATAAGCATGAGCAATACAAGGCACACACAAGTACAGAAGGAGAGAGGACCCTGCCAACGAGAGCTCACAGTCTACAAGGGATGGGTAAGGATACACTAGGAGAGGATAGAGTTGGTTGTGCGGTGGTTTAGTAAACTGAGGATCACGGCAGGTTCTAGGCTTGTCAGAAGAGGTGGGTATTCAGGTTCCTATTGAAGGTTTCCGCAGTGGGCGAGAGTCTAATGTGTTGGGGCAGACCATTCCAGAGCATGGGGAAAGCATAGGAGAAATCTTACTTGCGATTGTGGGAAGAAGAGATAAGAAGGCAAGAAAGAAGGGGATCTTGAGATGAGTGCAGGTTGCATATAGATAAGTACTGGGAGAGCATGTCACGTGTACAGAGGAGTAAGGTTATGGATGGCTTTGTTGTCATAGTTAGGGTTTTGAACTGGAGCCTCTGAACAATAGGAAGCTAGTGAAGGGCTTGGCAGAGAGAAGAGGCTGGGGAATAATGGAGAGACAGGTGGATTAGTTGGGTAGCAGAGTTTAGAATAGATTGGAGTGGTTCAAGAATGGTAGAGGGGAAGCCAGAGAGTAGGAGGTTGCAATAGTCGAGGTGGGAGATGATGAGTGCATGCATGAGTGTTTTTGCAGTTTCTTTCTGAAGGAATGTACGAATGTGGGAAATATTTTTGAGTTGGAGTCGGCAGAAGGTGGCAAGGGCTTGGATATGTGGCTTGAAAGAGAGGTCAGAGTCGAGGATTACCGCAATTCACCGAGCATGAAGGACTGGGGAAAGTGAGCAGCCATTGACTTTGATGGATAGGTCTGGTGGGGAGGTAGAATGAGGTGGGGGAAAGATGATGAATTCTGTTTTGTCCATGTTCAATTTTAGAAAGCGAACAGAGAAGAAAGATAAAATAGCAGACAGACATTATGGGATTTTGATCAGTAAGGAGGTGATGTCAGGTCCAGGGAAGTAGATCTGTGGGTCATCAGCGTAGAGATGATACTGCAAACTGTGGGACACTATAAGCTGTCCCAGGCCAAAGGTATAGATGGAGAAGAGTAGGGGGTCCTAGACCTGAGCATTGGGGGACACCGACAGATAGGGGGCGAGAAGAGGATGTGGTGTGGGAGAGGGAGAAGCTGAATGTCCGGTCTTTTAGATATGACGAAATCCAGGAGACGGCCAAGTCTGTGATGACAAGAGATGATAGAAGCTGTAGCAAGAGGGAATGGTCTACAGTGTCAAAGGCAGAAAACAGGTCCAGGAGAAGAGAAGGAGGACAGAGTAGTGTTGCATGCTCTTGGCGGTTAGTAGGTCATTTGTGACTTTAGTTAGGGCAATTTCAGTTGAGTGATGCAGTCAATTGCATTCTAAGTATATTATTACCAAATTTTTCAGATCCTTGGTCTACCATATAGAACCTCTTTTGATCAGATCATCATTGGGTCACACTGGTTTATATATGATGCAGATAGATTTTCTATCATGTGCAGGCCCTTTGCAGGGCATTCTTTAATGTTTCCCTCTAAAGTCCCAGTGTTCACAGGAGTTGTTAGTGGTTGTCTCATCTACACCTCACAAGTGATATTTGTTGTATGTTCTGTCTAATTACTTTTAATAATTGTGAAATAAAATGTATGGGTTAACAAAAACTCCTGTCTTGCCTCCTGTTTAGAGATGAGAAAACTTTGCTCGAACATGTTTGCAAATTTCAAAACGGTCCGAATTTGACAAAGTTCGCTCAGCACCTTGAACTCGAACGTTTCGCTGAAAAGTCGAAAATTTGGATTTTGCTTGGTAATTCTGCTTCTGTGTCCACTCTCCAGAACTTCCTCTCACTCACTTCCCATCCCGCCAATTAACCTTTTTGCATATTCACTTCACTGACCGGGCAACAGCCAATCACAGACTCTCATGCTCTAAGAGAGCATCTGTGATTGGCTGCTGCAATTAGACTGCATTTTCACAATCTGTCTGTGCTAGGTTGTCATACACATTCATGTATGGCAACCAACCTGATGTTATAGGGGGTAAAATAAATAAATAATGGGAAAAAAATGTGTAGGGCTCTGCTGTATTTTTCAGTCTCAGCACAGATTAAGCTTTGAGCTACGAGCTGCCACCCTCAGCTACCTCCTTTTACCTTGGCTGGCAAAAAAGTGGGTAGGGCTCTGCCCTATTTTTAATTGCCAGCCAAGGTAAAACTGTGCAGCTGAGGGCTAGTATTCTCAGTGGGTGCGGGCCCATTGTCTTATGCCCCCCCTAAAAATGGCGTATTAATCATAGCATAATTTCCAGGCCCTTTACCTGGCTTATCCAGTGGTCCTGGTGGCAGTGGCATGCTTGGAAATAAAGGGTTAATACCAGCTTTGTATTGCCAGCTGACATTATGTCATAAATTCTCAATGTCAAGTCAAGTTAGACCTGGCCATTAAGAATTTCAAGCAAACAGTAAAGAAGACACCACACATTGAATTTTTTTTATTAGAAATAAAAACACAGAAACATTTAGGGATGCCATCTTCATTAACCCCTCCACTCTCACATTCCTCCTTGTATCCTCTGCGATGTCTTCTTGAATGTGATGAAGGATCCAGGCTCCTGAACCAGTTGAAATGCATCAGAGTACAAAACAGCTGTCATATGGAGGTTCCCCGTGTCCTCCACTAATCCCTGCGGGTCGTTGCCGGCGAACTTAATGTCACTGCTTTGGTTTCAATAAAGGGTTTGTGTTCATATTGGTGAGTGTGGCCCCTCTTTCGTTCTATTAGTGGATATTACAATGATCTGCTTTCACGAACAGGCAGATTGTTTGTAATTTGCTTCCATACAAATTCAACAAAATAGCAGCCACTGGCTGTCATTTTGCTGACATGCAGAGGACCATCAGGAATGGGGCACATGGAGAGCAGAGTATCTGGAGAAGTGATCGGTAAGGAGAGTACAATTATTAGTTTTATTTTTTGCATATTACGTTTATAATGGTCCTGTTGTCACGAGTGTATCACGTCTGACTGAGACCTTTGCAGTATCTGGGATTAGAAGGTCACGGAGATTAGCAGATCGCAGCTCTTTTTTGGATTCTTATCGGTGATTAACATGAGTGTAATGGATTTATTTTCATTTGTTGTTGAAGGGGTTAAGAGTTCCTTTTTAATCTTGCTGAGATGCCAAATACCTCTAACCTCCACTGCTGCACCTTGCTGCCACTCTCTTTCATTATTTAAACTTACTCATTACTCTCCCATGGGACAGTTATAATTCCTCTATTCTGACCTCCCAGGAGAAGTTGTCCTTGTGGAAGCTGTGAAGTTCCATTTGTTATTTTATTCTTGTTTGTTTGTCTCTCTCTAAGTGTTGTCTTATTGAAGTAGTAAGACTAGTGTCTTGCTGTCCAACTTACTAGCCATGGCTAGTCCAGGATCATCCAGGGCTTGGGCACGTGATTGCAACTGGAGAAAGGACCCATCTAGGGATGAAAGAGAGTGGAGGGTTCTGTCTCAGGTGAGTGTTTAGTGGTTGACCCTATTCGCTCTCCCAATCATCAGGACTCCCTTTAACCTTTTCCCTTTGTTCTCCCTTCTTTTGCGCTACATCTCCTCTCTCTGTCATGACACCTGTGTGTCTGAAGTTGAGATTATCCAGACAGCGCCCTCCCCTTATTGTGGTGCATAATGGACTGCAAATGAATCTACTGAGTCAGAGTGACACAAGGGCTTGACAACCTTAGCTTTGCCTCATCTGTACATTATTATTTATTCTTGTAATATACGTAAGGCGTTTCGAATCTTATATATGTCAAGGGAATCAGCGTTCTATACATTTGTCCATCTTATAGCACATTGACAACAGCTGATATTCCCTGATCCAATTACTGAACGATCACCTAATGTTCCTGATACCAAGTGTCCCCGTGGGGATCCTTTATTAGACTGACCTGCAGATAGCCATCGCCAATATGATCCCTGTTATCTTTGCCGATTCCCACTACAACGCATTTTGCTGCTTCTGTTTTTCCCTCTCGGAAAGCAAGCATAGCGGCGGAGCTTCCTAAAGAAGACTACAATGTCTTCCTAACCTCTTATTGACTTTGGCTTCCAAAATCAATTTCCTTTATTAGCTGATGAATCTCTTCAAAGACTTTCTGTACAAAATCTAGATACATTATTTAAGCAGTAAATTGTTTCCACTGTAACTGTTTTACACTATAGTGATTTAATAGGATGCAGCACAAAGAAAAAGGTTTTGAACAAGGTCACCCAGTGTGGAATAATTGGGCATTAACACGGCAACTTCTAAATGACTGCAGGGTTTAAGTTAAGGAACACGAACAATAATAAACATTGTCTCGGAAAGTAGAAAAGTCCTATCAGGTTTTGGGAGATTTATATATGAAGGAGCCAAATGGATGTTTGACTTCACAGTTTCTGACAGGTTTAATTTTAAGATGAATTGTTGTATGGCTTCCTGCAGCTATTGAAATAACAAAAAATTAATAACTTGAATGTATCAAACCATGGTTGTCTAATTAAAATTGTATTACTTTATTATAGGGAAGACATAAGACCTCTACCTACCTTTCAGAACTTTGTCCAAAAAAGTTTTAAGCACAGTCCTCCTCATCGTTAGTGGCACCCATGAGGCGTAAGGCTGGCTTCACATTAGAGTTTGCAAGCGCAGCGCACCGAACGCAACCAAACGCTTGCGCATTGCATTCCTTTGTTTGACATGGGAACGCATGTGTCTGCGTTTGGCAGCGTTCGGTTGCGTTTGCGTTTGGATGCGCATAATTTGTGCACCCCCGAGCGCACTCTGAACGCAGCATGTTGCATTTTTTGTGCGGGCGCTTGTTTTATCAGCAAGCGCCCCACAAACCATGCATTGAAGTCAATGGATCACAGTGTCCTCTGCATGACAGCGCAGGAGAACACTGCGGATCACATTGAAATCTCTCCCGGTGAGCCTCCACTGATCTCCTGCCGGTGTCGGCAGGGAGAAACAACTAATCTGACAGCTGTTTAAATCTCAGCTGTTTCTCATCTCCTGCACCGATACCACCTAATCGGTGTCGGCGCATAAGATTTAAACAGCTGTCAGATTAGCTGTTTCTCCCCGCCGACACCGGCGGGAGATCAGCTGTGGCCGAGAGGAGGAGATCTCCACCACTGATCACCTCCTCCCAGCCGCTGCCGAGACAGCTGATTGGCTGGCCGGGCTGCATACTAATGTGAACGCATGCGTAGATTCTCCACTGCGTTCACATCAGTATGGGCTGCGTTTGCACTGCATTTGTGTCTGCATGCCCTGCGCATGCAGACACAAACGCCAGTGTGAAGCCAGCCTAAGTATATTATGGGGAATAGCTCCTGAAAAAAATGAATCCTGAAGCATCTTTTTTGTATAGAGCACTTGTGTTAAATGCAAAAGAGTAAATGATAATCAATAATATAAAATAAAAAAAAATGGGAGGGAAAAATAGCAAAACTGGAGCTTGCTGTGACACTGCTGTTAGCACCTTTAGATTACATTAGTGTGGAAACATATTTTGACTCACCTGGAAATCACAATGAAAATCACCTGGGATAAATTATCAGTGCCCGTGTAACATGAATAACCCAATGAATGATAAATTCAGTGTTTTAAAAAGCCACATGTTAGGCCCTGTTCCATTCTCATAATGGTGAAGACAAAGGAGCTGTCTGACGACATCAATATACTACCCATACAATCTGATGTCCTCTCCAATATATACCACCTACCATGTATTCTGATGTCCTCATTAATATTTACCACCTGAAGCCAATACATTCTCGTGCCCTCACTAATATAAACCACCAGGAGCCCATGCATTCTAGATAAATACACACAGAAAAACATACAGGCACACTCACACACACATAAAAACTCAGTCCATCTCCTTTTCACCAGAGTCCAAGCCTTGCGGTGACATCATAGTTGTTAGGTCCCCTGGCACCCCTCTCCAGCTCACCTCTCCTGGGTCGGCATTCCCTGATCCTCTGCCGACCGGGCATCCGGCGTCCAGGCGTACTGTGTCTTGGAGCCGTCGCTGGGTCCCCTTCCTGACTGCTGACTGCCCAGCTCACACACCAGCATGCTGCAGCGGTCAGGTTTATGAGCGGTGCACTTGGTGCGGCCGCGCCCTTCCCCTGTGACTCTATTATATACAACTATAATGACCAAATACTGCCCCCATGTACACTGCCCCACGCATTTTTTTTAAAATTATTTCATGAAATTCATGAAATAATAAAAAAAAAGGGCTCCCCTATATTCTTGTGTCCGGCCAGGTACAAGTAGGCTCCTGGGGGTTGGGGGCAGCCCGTCGCTGCCAGCTGGATCCGGCTGGTTCCAGTAATACGGCGAAGCCCACGTCAAATTGTTTTCTGACAAATCCATAAAACAATGTAAATAAAAGGGACTGCATCCTTATTAACCCCTGGACCATGGGCGAGGGGTTAATAAAGATGCAGTCCCTTTTTTAGGATTGTTTTACTGATTTTTCAGAAAAAAAATGACGTGGGCTTCGCCGTATTTCTGAACCAGCCGGATCCAGCAGGCAGCGACGGGCTGCCCCCAACCCCAGGTGCCTATTTGTACCTGGCCAGACACAAGAATATAGGGGAGCCCTTTTTTTTTATTATTTCATGAATTTCATGAAATAATAAAAAAAAAATGCGTGGGGCTCCGCGCAATTTCTATGTCTAGTCAGGTACAGCTAAGCAGCTGGGGGCTGGAATCCGCAGCGCAGGGAGGCCCAAGCTTTCTGGGCACCCCCCGCTGCAAATTGCAGCCTGCAGCCACCCCAGAAGATGGCGCGTTCATTGAAGCGCCATCCTCTGGCGCTGAACCCCGCTCTTCCAGCGGCCCTGGTGGCAGTGGCACGCTGGGTAATAAAGGGGTTAATACCAGCTTTGTTATACAAGCTGGTATTAAGCCTGAGATTCTTAATATCAGGCCAGGTTTGACCCGGCCACTAAGAATCTCCAATAAAGGGTTAAAAAAAACACCACACAAAGAAAAATTATTTATTAAAAATAAAGACACAGACACCATTAGGGACTCCAACTTTATTACCACCACATATCCCTTCAAAGACCCAGGTCTTCTCTCTTCTTTCTTCTCTCTTCTGTCTTCTGTCTTCCTTCTTCTTGTTGCAGCGCCGGTAAGCAGAGAGTTAACTGTGCTGTGACAGCGGGAGCCTATTAAACATGATTTAGCTATTGCAGCAGATAGAGCCTGAAGCTTCCGAGACACATCTGCGATTTTACTCGCTATTACTCGCTTCCCCATTCATTAACACTGGACTCGCTAGAGTCGCAACGAGTAGCGAGTCCCGGGCTCAGACTCGCTAGAGTCAAGTGATTCCGAGTAATTTAGGACTCACCCATCACTAACAAGAATATAACTACTATAATACTGCACGCATGTACAAGAATATCACTACTATAATAATATCCCCTATGTGCAAGAATATAACTACTATAATACTGCCATTATGTACAAGAATATCACTACTATTATAATATCCCCTATGTACAAGAATTTAACTACTATAATACTGACCCTATATACAAGAATATAACTACTATAATACTGTTCCTATGTACAAGAATATAACTACTATAATACTGCTCCTATGTACAAAAATATGACTACTATAATACTGCCCCCTATTTACAAGAATATAACTGCTGTAATACTGCCTCCTATGTACAAGAATATAACTGCTATAATACTGCCCCCTATGTACAAGAATATATCTACTATAATACTGTCTCCTATTTACAAGAATATAACTACTATAATACTGCTCCTATGTACAAGAATATAACTACTATAATACTGCTCCTATGTACAAGAATATAACTACTATAATACTGCTCCATTGTACAAGAATATAACTACTATAATACTGCCTCCTATATTCAAGAATATAATTAATATAATACTGCTCCTATATACAAGAATATAACTACTATAATACTGCTCCTATGTACAAGAATATAACTACTATAATACTGCTCCTATGTACAAGAATATAACTACTATAATACTGCTCCATTGTACAAGAATATAACTACTATAATACTGCCTCCTATATTCAAGAATATAATTAATATAATACTGCTCCTATATACAAGAATATACCTACTATAATACTGCTCCTATATACAAGAATATAACTACTATAATACTGCCCTATGTACAAGAATAACTACTATAACACTGCCCCTATGTACAAGAATATAACTACTATAATACTGCACCTATATACAAGAATATAACTACTATAATACTGCCCCTATGTACAAGAATATAACTACTATAATACTGCTCCTATGTACAAGAATATAACTACTATAATACTGCCCCCTATGTACAAGAATATAACTACTATAATACTGCTCCCTATGTACAAGAATATAACTACTATAATACTGCTCCTATGTACAAGAATATAACTACTATAATACTGCTCCCTATGTACAAGAATATAACTATAATACTGCTCCTATGTACAAGAATATAACTACTATAATACTGCATCTAGGTACAAGAATATAACTACTATAATACTGCTCCTATGTACAAAAATATAACTACTATAATACTGCTCCTATGTACAAGAATATAACTACTATAATACTGCTCCTATGTACAAAAATATAACTACTATAATAATATCCCCTTTATACAAGAATATAACTACTATAATACTGCCCCTCTGTACAAAAATATAACTACTATAATAATATCCCCTTTATACAAGAATATAACTACTATAATACTGCCCCTCTGTACAAAAATATAACTACTATAATAATATCCCTCTTTACAAGAATATAACTACCGTATATACTCGTGTATAAGCCGAGTTTTTCAGCACAAAAAATGTGCTGAAAAGTCCCCCTCGGCTTATACACGAGTATATACGGTAATAAAAAAAAAAAAAAAATATACAGCCCCCCCGTGGTATACCGGGCCCCCCCTGTGGCCACCTGTAAAGGAAGCGATGATTATACTTATCGGGTCGCCGACGCCGACGCCGCCGCTCTGTCACCGTCCGTCACCGCGCTCCTCCTGGTCTTCATGCTTCCTTCACCGTCGCACAGGAAATGACGTCATTTTCTGTGCGCCGATGAAGGAAGCATGAAGACGGGAAGGAGCGCGGTGACGGACGGTGACAGAGCGGCGGCGTCGGCGTCGGCGTCGGCGACCCGATAAGTATAATCATCGCTTCCTTTACAGGTGGCCACAGGGGGGGCCCGGTATACCACGGGGGGGCTGTATACAGCCGGTACCGCTGTATACAGCGGGGGCTGCTGTATACAGCGGGGGCTGCTGTATACCCCTCTGGGGCTGCTAAATACCCCTCTGGGGCTGCTGTATACCCCTCTGGGGCTGCTGTACACCCCTCTGGGGCTGCTATATACCCCTCTGGGGCTGGGGCTGCTATATACCCCTCTGGGGCTGGGGCTGCTGTATACAGCTCTGGGCTGCTGTATACAGCGCTGGGGCTGCTGTATACCCTCTGGGGCTGCTATATACCCCTCTGGGGCTGCTGTATACAGATCTGGGGCTGCTGTATACCCCTCTGGGGCTGCTGTATACAGCTCTGGGGCTGCTATATACCCCTCTGGGGCTGCTATATACCCCTCTGGGGCTGCTGTATACCCCTCTGGGGCTGCTGTATACAGCTCTGGGGCTGCTGTATACAGCTCTGGGGCTGCTGTATACAGCTCTGTGGCTGCTGTATACCCCTCTGGGGCTGCTGTATATACCACTGGGGAGGCTACTGTATACTACCACTGGGGAGGCTGCTGTATACTACCACTGGGGAGGCTGCTGTATACCACTGAGGGGGCCTGTATACCACACTGCTGGGGGCTGTATACCTGTGCTGGGGGTCCACCCTCGGCTTATACACGAGTCAATAGGTTTTCCCAGGTTTTGGGGGCAAAAGTAGGGGGGTCGGCTTATACACGGGTCGGCTTATACACGAGTATATACGGTACCATAATACTGCCTCTATCCACAAGACTATAACTACTATAATACTGCTCCAATGTACAAGAATATAACTACTATAATATTGCTCCTATATTCAAGAATATAACTACTATAATACTGCCCCTATGTACAAGAATATAACTACTATAATACTGCCCCTATGTACAAGAATATAACTATTATAATACTGCCTCTATGTACAAGAATATAACTACTATAATACTGCACCCTATATACAAGAATATAACCACTATAATACTGCCCCTATGTACAAGAATATAACTACTATAATACTGCCCTATGTACAAGAATATAACTACTATAATACTGCCCCCTATGTACAAGAATATAACTATTATAATACTGCCCCTATATACAAGAATATAACTACTATAATACTGCTCCAATGTACAAGAATATAACTACTATAATACTGCCCCCTATGTACAAGAATATAACTACTATAATACTGCCTCTATGTACAAGAATATAACTACTATAATACTGCTCCTATGTACAAGAATATAACTACTATAATACTGCCACTATATACAAGAATATAACTACTATCATACTGCCCCTATATACAAGAATATAACTACTATAATACTGCTCCTATATTCAAGAATATAACTACTATCAGTGTTTTTTGTGGGGGTACGTGGTGGTACGGTGTACCGGAAAATATGCAGAGGGGGGATGGAGCTATATGGGGACTGCTGTCCACTGCATGATGCCCACAGCACCTCCCCCCCCCCCCCGCTCCTCGCCTCAGTACTGGGAAATATTCTTTTACAAAAAAAGCACTGACTACTATAATACTGCCTCCTACAGAGAAAGACTATGAATAAGTTACATTCACAATGTCTTCTTTACTGTTTCAGCTTCTTATAGAAGTAAATTAATAATTCTGCGTTTGATTTCTTTAAATCTGTTACAATTCCAGAACTCATTCCTCTTGTTTGCCAGTCAGTGCACATGCCGCACATGTGCTGAAAATCTGCTGTTAGGGGCATAATGCTGTAATAGGATTGCTGCTCACTAGTTTAACACTTACAGGAGAGTTCAAGGTAAACACAAAATGAGTAATGAACTAGTAGGAAATGGAGCTCAGCATCACGAAGAGCTAACGACTGGCGGTAACAAATCATAGAAATCTAAAATGAAATCCCTGTCAAACAAAAATATCTAACGTATATACTCGTGTATAAGCCGACCCGTGTATAAGCCGACCCCCCTACTTTTGCCCCCAAAAACTGGGAAAACTTATTGACTCGCGTATAAGCCGAGGGTGGACTCCAGCACAGGTATACAACCCCCAGCAGTGAGGTATACAGCAGCCTCCCCAGTGGTAGTATACAGCAGCAGCCCCAGTGGTATATACAGCAGCAGCCCCAGTGGTAGTATACAGCAGCCCAGAGGTATATACAGCCCCAGAGGTATATGCAGCCCCAGAGGTATATGCAGCCCCAGAGGTATATACAGCCCCAGAGGTATATGCAGCCCCAGAGGTATATGCAGCCCCATATGCAGCCCCAGAGGTATATACAGCCCCAGAGGTATATGCAGCCCCAGAGGTATATGCAGCCCATATGCAGTCCAGAGGTATATACAGCCCCATATGCAGCCCCAGAGGTATATGCAGCCCCAGATGCAGCCCCAGAGGTATATGCAGCCCCATATGCAGCCCCAGAGGTATATACAGCCCCATATGCAGCCCCAGGAGGTATATGCAGCCTCATATGCAGCCCCAGAGGTATATACAGCCCCATATGCAGCCCCAGAGGTATATGCAGCCCCATATGCAGCCCCAGAGGTATATACAGCCCCATATGCAGCCCCAGGAGGTATATGCAGCCCCATATGCAGCCCCAGAGGTATATGCAGCCCCAGAGGTATATACAGCCCCAGAGGTATATGCAGCCCCAGAGGTATATGCAGCCCCATATGCAGCCCCAGAGGTATATACAGCCCCAGAGGTATATGCAGCCCCATATGCAGCCCCAGAGGTATATACAGCCCCATATGCAGCCCCAGAGGTATATGCAGCCCCATATGCAGCCCCAGAGGTATATGCAGCCCCATATGCAGCCCAGAGGTATATACAGCCCCATATGCAGCCCCAGAGGTATATACAGCCCCATATGCAGCCCCAGAGGTATATGCAGCCCCAGAGGTATATACAGCCCCATATTCAGCCCCAGAGGTATATGCAGCCCCATATGCAGCCCCAGAGGTGTATACAGCCCCATATGCAGCCCCAGAGGTATATGCAGCCCCATATGCAGCCCCAGAGGTATATACAGCCCCATATGCAGCCCCAGAGGTATATGCAGCCCCATATGCAGCCCCAGAGGTATATACAGCCCCATATGCAGCCCCAGGAGGTATATGCAGCCCCATATGCAGCCCCATATGCAGCCCAGAGGTATATGAAGCCCCAGAGGTATATACAGCCCATATGCAGCCCCAGGAGGTATATGCAGCCCCATATGCAGCCCCAGAGGTATATACAGCCTCATATGCAGCCCCAGGAGGTATATGCAGCCCTAGGAGGTATATGCAGCCCCAGGAGGTATATGCAGCCCCCCATCTATATACAGGCCCCCCGCCGCAATCCTGTAAAGGAAAAGATTAGTATACTTATCCCTCCGCTGTCCCGCCGCCGCCATCACGCTCCTCCATCTTCATCCAGCGTCTTCCGTCTTTTTTCGGCTTCCTCCTCTGTCGCCCCGGCAATGACGTCATTGCCTGCGACCATCGGAGGAAGCCGGAAGAAGACGGAAGACGCTGGATGAAGATGGAGGAGCGTGATGGCGGCGGCGGCGGGACAGCGGAGGGATAAGTATACTAATCTCTTCCTTTACAGGATTGCGGTGGGGGGGGGCCTGTATATACATGGGGGGCACTGTATACTGTATACATTGTATACAGTATACAGTGACTCGCGTATAAGCCGAGGGGGTAACTTTTCAGCCCAATTTTTGGGCTGAAAAACTCGGCTTATACGCGAGTATATACGGTATTTTAAAGATATTAGAAATGTAAGAAATTGTATAATGTTTCCCAACTTTGTAAGATTTAACAATTAGGATTCATTTGCATGACCACAACGAGAGGAGCCTTATAGTGACCTTCTAATTTGGGAATCTCTCATGTACCGTCACCCCACCTGTACCCTCCATTTGCACCCCTCTGCCTCCTCTGATCAGAATGGCGCCTCATTCCTTCTGCATCCAATATGGTCGTCCCATTGATAAGCTTCTCCTGGCTTTGCTATCCCACAGTACATAGAAGTCATAGAAAACAGTTTGTTTAATTAGTCTGGGAAATTGAATATGCAAATTGCCTCTTCAAAAAGGACTTGAACTCTAATGCCAACTATTGGATGTATTAATGCTAAATGACAATATTGACCATTTAACGAGCCTTGTCAAGCAACCAAGGATAGAAGCCAAGCCAGAATTTGCAAAAACGATGTTTTGGGGTATTTCCCCTTTTCAGTGCAAAGTATGAGATCGGGAAGCCAAATCAGATCCAAAGACCAGAGCAGAGTATGTTTGTATATTCATATATATGTAAATTTAAACATGCATACATATAACTTAATAAATATTATTATTATGTATATATATATATAAATATACATACCGTATATACTCGTGTATAAGCCGACCCGTGTATAAGTCGACCCCCCTACTTTTGCCCCCAAAACCTGGGAAAACCTATTGACTCGTGTATAAGCCGAGGGTGGACCCCAGCAGTGTGGTATACAGGCCCCCCCAGTGGTATACAGGCCTCCCCAGTGGTAGTATATCAGCAGCCACCCCAGTGGTAGTATACAGCAGCCTCCCCAGTGGTACATACAGGCCCAAGCAGTATATACAGCAGCCCCAGTGGTATACAGCAGCCTCTCCAGTGGTATATACAGGCCCCAGCAGTATTACAGCAGCCTCCCCAGTGGTATATACAGGCCCCAGCAGTATATACAGCAGCCCCAGTGGTATACAGGCCCCCTCAGAAGTGGTATACAGGCACCTCCCCCCCCATCAGTGGTATACAGGGCCCCCCCTTGCTGCCGCACACCTGTAAAGTACTACATGATTATACTTATCCCTGTTGCTGTCGCCGCTCTGACACCACGCTCCTCCGGGTCTTCATGCTTCTTCCTGCTTGTGACCGGCGGGCGCGGGCAATGACGTCATTGTCTGTGCACCGGAGGAAGACGCATGAAGACCCGGAGGAGCACGGTGACAGAGCGGCGACAGCGTCAGGGATAAGTATAATGATGAATTACTTTACAGGTGTGCGGCAGCAAGGGGGGCCCTGTATACCACTGATGGGGGGGGGCCGCCTGTGTACCGATGCGGGGGCGGCCGGCCTGTGACTCCTGTATAAGCTGAGGGGGGGACTTTTCAGCACATTTTTTGTGCTGAAAAACTCGGCTTATACACGAGTATATACGGTATATATATATAGCACCGTGGTCCCAGTTCCACCATGCGTCGGTCTCTCAGTGCATCCATGTGCTAATGTCCCTGTGATCTCCTCTCCCCTCACCCTGCAGGGACACTGTTGCTGTTATGTCTCTGGCCACACACTTGTCCTTGTGGGCATGTGTGGCACCCCACTACGTAGGTGCCACAAAAGGGGTACTGCACCCAGAAAAGCGGTGTAGTCAACCCACTGCAATTGGAACTATGGTCACTAGGTGGAACCCTAGACCTGACACCCACACACTAGAGTAGTGGGTGGGAGGGACCCCAGGAGGAGAGATAGTGGCCTCTAGGGGGAACTAGTGAGCAGTAGTGAGTAGTGAGTAGAGGAAGAAGTAGTCGGTTGGAGGGAGCCAGGCAGGCAGCCTGGCAGGGAGCGAGGAGGGTCCCTTCGGCTGAGGGGCCCATGACAGAACAGTTCCCAGAGAGAAAGAAAGAGAGAAAAGGTAGCTCAGCAGTGAGCTCACTCTAAGAAGGGGATTGAGTAACAGAAGAGTTTGCCCCAAAGGAAGTAACCGGGTACCAGAGCCTGCAACTGTGAGTTCCTACACGGCTCACAGAGAATCCGATGAATGGGGATATTATAGGTAAGGCCCCGACTCCCAAAGATCCCAAAAGAGAGGGATCAGTCCTGCAGTCGGATCCTGCGAAGGACAAGTAAAAGGTTCACCCGACAGGTACAGGGGAGAGGAGAAAGTAACAGCAGGAGGTCAGATTATCTTTAAGAGTCAGACTTCATCGCCACTGGGAAGCAAAGAAAGAAAGGAAAAAGAAAGGAACACAAGGAAGGATCCATCTAATGGCCAGAAATTCCAGTTGCCGCATCCGTAGCATTTGCCATTTTATCATCTACTGCGCTGCTGAACTGTATGACTTTGGAGAAGTTTTCAGTAAAAGTACCAGGTGAAGTGAAGTCCCGACTCTGCTGCATTTTTTCCCCATAAATTGTTTTCTTACAGCATCGCTGCCCCGGCGGTCCGGTCCCGCCTGCAGGGGACTAATCCATCCAAGCCGCAATACCACCGACCACTGGAGGACTGTAGCGGCGCTGGTGAGCAACACCAGACACTGTAGGTGGTGTCACGATCTTGTATATATTTTATTTCTTTACTTTATCATTGACTACCAGGGCCACAGCCTCGGGCAGCCACCCGTGACATCCCAGACCGAGCCCGAGAGCTGAGTACCCTGCCCTGGGGTGTGTCACATGCATGTATAGCATGGACTTCTGCTCTCCCGTACAGCCATCCACGTGTGTCTCAAGTCTCTGGAATCCTGCATGGTCGCCTTCGTGCTGTATGGTCCTCTGTTCTCGCACATGGCCACTGACATGTCGCGTGGTCCTCTGCTCTCCCGTATGGCCATTCTCATGCTATGTAGTTCTCTGCTCAAACACATGGCCACTTATTTGCTGCGTGGTCCTCTGCTCTGCTGCTACGTTTCCACCCATATGTAATACAGATCCTAGTTCTCCTCCATGGCTGCCTATGTGTTTTTCAGCCCCTGGCTCCTGCTGCGTTACCTAGGCCCTAGACCCTGTGCTTGTCTTGCTGGGGTGCCTGGTCTCTAGCCTACGGTGTGCGCACACGCACTTTCTCCCCTTAAAGGGGCAGTGCATGCACATTGAATCGGGGTCTCCAATCTATTGCTGAGAGGCACCAGGTATATAAAGTTCCCTTTTCCTGTTGAGCATTGCCCAAGCAACTCATTAGATTTCTAACCCAGTCCTGTGAGCTGTTCCATCCTGTTGCTGTAGTCTGTATCCAGCACCAGTCCTACCTGCAAACAGTTATGTGTCTGCTGATGTCTTTGTATCCATCCAGCCTTAATTCCTGTGTATGTACTGTCTATGTTTCTGGACCTGTCCTGTCTGCCATCCTGGTACCAGCCTATGTTCGGCACCTATCAGCCTGTGTCCTGCACCTGAAGTCCTGTGTTCTGCCTGGAGTCTGGTGTTTCATCTGAAGTCTGATGATCTGCCTTAGCTCAGTCACCTACCTGAGTCTTGTTATCTTGTCTGAGTCCAACTTGATTTATGTCCGGTGTATTCAGGTACTTGCGAATCTAAGCACCGGAGTATCCAGTAACTAGCATAACCCTTAGCCAGTGACTCTAGCCTTGTCCGTGTACCTGCACCTTTCCTGCCTGTATTCCCGGACCTATTCTAGCACCAGATGACTTTTGCCTGATGAAGTCTGTGACTGGTGACTTCTACCTATGCCAGCACCTGATGACTTCTGCCTGAATATCTCACCCAGATGTCCTGTGTGCAATGTTCTGTGCCTGAACCTGCCTGTCCCCATGTACTTGTCCCCATCCTGTTTGTGTTCAGGTGCCAACCCTGTCAGACTCTAGTTCCTGTCCAGTCCAGCAATTGATCAGCTGTCCTACTGTCACCAAGCTCTGCTTACTTTCCACAGTCCCGGATATTGCCCCGGAAGTGGCACCTGGCATCTCCTGGGAGGCGCTCAGCCAAGCCCTATACACATCAGGGTAATCCAAGGTCCTCCCTGCGGTCCACTTGGTCCAGTGTGTCCACCTCCGGTCACTTGCACCCCCGAGAGCGTAAATATATATATATATACTGTATATATATATATATATATATATATATATATATATATATACTAGCTGTGAGCCTGTAATGAGGTGTGCAATTCAGACTGTATCATAGAAATGGATATAGAAATGAACTGTGCACAGTCCGCACTTGTCCACCAGGGGGCATCAGTGGACTGTACAATCACAGAGCTTGGAAACTCCCAGCCATCTCTGTTGTTTAACCAGGAAGTGAAAGCAGAGAATCAGTGCAGTATAAATCCAGAGCTGAGAAGATCTGCCTGCGGATGTCTGTTTAAAGTGGACTACTTTGCTACACCTTGCCGGAAAAATCACCCCGCAGAAGCCCCTGTGACTGATCCTGGGCCACTGGACTTTGGTGCTGTGACTCTGGCCGCTCTGCAAAACCTTGCCCGCCGAGCACCCGGATTACATGTGCAGGGGCCGTGACCGACATAAGGGAGCCATTTGTGCTGCTGTGATCTCCCTTCTGCTGTTGCTCTGTGTGCCCTGAGACTGGGAGAGACAGACTGTTACCTGCAGAAGGAGACCAAAGAAGAAGAGTGAGGAGATCCCCAGGCCTGCTACGTGGGAGCGACATCTTCTTCAGTGATAGACTGGTACGTGATTTTAGGGAAAGTTAGGGAAAGATACCTTCATTGTTGTGTTTTCTTTTCTTGCTGCGTACCCGGCAGAAGTGAAGATTCAGAGACTCTAATATATACAAGTGCGCAGATAGTTCGGTTGACTGTGATATAAATATGTTTTACAGTAAAGAAATGTTATTATCGGTTAAACCTGAGTATGGAGATTCTGTTGAGAAAGATCATACACACACACCCGCGGCCTTACCACCGGTCGCTACAAGCCCGATGCGATTGCATCGGGATTCTAGAATCTGTGTATAGGGCAGTGCTCGGGCTGCTGCAACGACTCCCAACGCCCCCTTGGCGGGCATTGCGAGTGAGTCGCGTGGGCGATGCATGCCCACGAACAAAGCCACGGAGGTAGCGGTGTGTGCGAGGGAAGTCGCTACGGCAATTATATAATAGATATATACATATGTTTGTGGCACAATAGTATATGGGAGGGGGAAAAGTTTTCCAGATGGGTGGTGACCATGGTGGCCATTTAGAAGTCGGCCATTTTGGATCCAACTTTATTTTTTGCAATGGGAAGAGGGTCATGTGACATCAAACTTATTGAGCATCTCATACAAAAAACAACTGTGTGCTTGGTTTTAACGTAATTTTATTCTTTTGAGTTATTTACAAGTTTATGACCAAGCAATAATTAAACGATGCATAAAGATAAGTGGCACTCACCAAGTCTTTCAATGCAGTGTCGGAACTTTATTCCAATTAAAACTGGGTTACAGAATGCAGGGAGGATAGGCTGGTAGGGTGAAACTACGGTAGCATCGTTTCGCATGTTAGCGCTTCAACGAGTCCTGTACAAGGTAGTAACATGTATTCCCCTCCTCAAATAGGCGGAATTACCTATGTCACTACCCTGCAATTTCAGATATCCAGTGGAATTGAGGTTTCCATTGATGAAGAATGGCCCCACTATCATTGTACCCCATCATACCATCAATTTTTGTGTTTCAACGGAAGGGTGAGCCAACGGAAGGGTGAGACACTGTTGCCTGTTACATCGTATGTTCTTGCTGAATTTAAGGTTATATGCCTTTGACTATTCGGGATCCAATAAAGTCTTACCATTGTGTGGTTCTCTCACCCTGTGTTGTCTGAGTAGTGTTCTGCCCATGGTTAAAGAGTTTGGGTGTTCAGTTGGGATGAGCCCTGGTTCAACCAGCTTTTCTAAAGGCAACCGGGCCAGCAGACATGAGCACCCACTGACCTCTGTATGTCCACATAGAGGGGTCTGTGTTGGGGCTCATACTGTACCTAAGATAACTAAGGGAGGGCTTATACTGTATATAAAAGGCTAGGTGAGGGTTCATACTATATATAGGGGGACTGTGTTAGAGCTCACACTGTATGTAGGAGGGTTATGTATGGGATCATACTGTATGAAAAGGGGCTATTTGGGTCTCATACTTTATTTAGGGAGCTAACTATATATATACTGTATATAGGGGCCTGTGCGAAAAGTCAGTGCACTGGAAGCCAAGGCAAAGTGTGTGTGTTTACATAAGGTAAAAAATGTCGGTACCATGTTAGCCAATAGATAGAAAAATATTAGAATCTGAGAGTCCTCAGTGGTTGATACCATTTAATGGCTAACTGAAAAGATGGTAAGAAAAAGTAAAGCAAGCTTTCGAGACAAAAAGTCTATACATATTTGTGTATTGGAGGAGTGCCTGTTTATAGAGGGCTATGTTTGGGCTCATACTGAATATATAAAGACTATGTGAGGGCTTTATGCTGTATAAGGGGACTCTGTAGGTGCTTACACTGTACACAGGGGATTATGTGGGGTCTCACATGCTGTATATAGGGACTATGTAGGTAGATATGCAAATAAAGTCTGTGTAGCTTCGTTTAGGAGTCTCAAAACAGAACTATCCAGATATCCCTCCAGGGAAGGACCTAGCCATGAGTCACTGATGAGGGTCAACACCCCGAAACAGCTGTCTGTGGATGGATACCTGGCCTTGATATTCCCTTGTCATATCTTTAAACTTGTAAAGAGCTGGACATTGACTCAAAGGGCCACCCCATGGCTGGGTCATTCCCTGGAGTGATATCTGGCTAGTCCTGTGTTGAGATTCCTACACGAGGCTCCACAGACTCTATTTGCATATTCGTATTTCCCAGGGGGCAATGCACATAGGAATTCACTGTGTTGAGCACTTTAGCCAGCTGCCCGCAGTGTTTTCTTGGACTGGTCTCCCTGAGATCAGTGATTGCTTCATATGTAGGTACATACACTCTTTACAGAGAAGTATGTGGGAGCCACACTTTATAAAGTGGGCTATCAGCTGGCTCATCCTCTATATAGAGGGCTATATATGAATATTGCATGTAAGGGCTTACATTGTATACAAGATTGCTGAGTGTTTTCTTATAAAGTATATAGAGGGACATCAACATACGGTACTTAATTCTGCTCAATTTTATATGACATAATTAAAATGATATAAAACAATATTACAATTCATATTTAATATTAATGTTGGGCAGAATTAATTTCAGAAGATTGGTTCAGCCTTTCACAACAGTTACAGTCTCTCGTGTGGTCTCTTGAGAAAACTAATTGCCCACCCTGCTCTAGATAGATAGAGAGATAGATAGATAGATAGATAGATAGATAGATAGATAGATAGATAGAAGATAACAAAAATCACTGCTGCACTCAGTCTAACAAATAAGTGTGTGCTGACAAGCAATAATGGTATGAGAAAAAAATTAAAAAACATCCGTTTTTTCTAAAAAACTCATTACTCACTTTTTTTATTAAAAGCTGGGCTCTTGGTACACTCATTGGCCAATGTATGCCTGCCCTCCGGCCACGTCTCGGCGGCCCGCGTTTTTTTTTCTGATATAGATAGATAGATAGATAGATAGATAAATAGATAGATAGATAGATAGATAGATAGATAGATAGATAGATAGATAGATAGATAGATAGATAGATAGATGTGTAGTCTATATTTCCTGCATTGGATGGCTGCTAGATATGTGTGGATTAATATGATAAATGTGCCAAAATCGAGGAGGTTTGAGTTATATATTATCCTATGAATGGTGTCATTCCATTATCTACTTGATAGCTTTTTTTCCATTTCCTTAATCTGTCCACTGGGTAAAAGGGGATGAGGGGCTGCCTTCATGCTCATAAAATGCTCGATTGTGTATTCATCTGCAGTTCTACATTTTAGAATCTAGTTATGCAGAATCTGTCAGACCCAGGAAGAATCTTACTGCAGTCAAGACCCCAGAATAAAGTATCACATAAAACTAACTACAACCATAAAAGTTGCAGTCCCATTGTGAAAATATTTTCAGAAGTATCATAAATAATATTGTATCATCAGTAGTGATGAGCGAATAGGGAAACATTTGTAATCGCTATACTCGAAACAAGTAGTTTTCACTACTCATGTACTCATCTGAATAGCGAGTCCAATGTTAGTCAGTTAGTGATTGTCTCTGCCCACACTCATCTGGCCATAAAATGAACATTGCTGGGATGGGACTTTTTTACGGTTTCACTGAGTAAAACACCTTGCTGTGCCCCCAAGTAAGACCCTAACATTCAATCTGCTCTCTCTGAGGTGCCGACTCACTTTGTGCACTGAAGGGAGCTGTCAATATGTGTCAGATCAATCACGATGGACACATCACTCACGAGCACCAGCGATACTCACCGAGTAACAAGTATCCCAAATACTGTATTATCCATGCGAGTAGGAAATAGTAACAATTACACTTGCTCATCACTAGTCATCAGCCTTTTAATTTGTTTTGCATAATAGAATTTGTTATAAATACTTATCTCCCCCAAATCATTGTTCCATCATTCAGATTTATATCACTTATTTCCATCCATACATTTGTACATGTGGCGCTCTGTGCCAGGTAAGCCACAGAACCATCTAGTTCACTAAGGGATTTCCACATCTGGTACTCACATACATCCAACACCTTCCACTCCAGGCCTGTAGGGGGCACACCACTGGTTGCTGTTAAGCCAGATTCCCTATAAATACAGGTGTTGGGAGTGGAGTTAGCCAGAGTGTGTGTGGAGCCCACTGGGACGGGGTACTCGGTGCCGGATCGGGGTACTGCTGGGGGATGTCACGGCAGTCCTGGTCCGGACTGTGTCCCGGGCCCGCAAAATAAAATGGGGATTATTTACAGGGGATTTGTCACACGTGACGCCACCCACTATATGCGGCCAGTAATGGGGCCGCCGCTGCTGCAGAACCTCCGGGGATGATGGGATAGCAGCTTGGATAGAATAGTTCCTGTGGGCAGAACTGGGTTCCCCGGGGCAGTGGTAGTAGTAGTTAAAGTCTGTGAGGATAGTTATTGATGCTGCAGGAGAGTAGGGGTAGCAGTAGAGATGATGAGAGTAGAGGTAATCGCAGTATATGAGGGCAAGTGGGGCTTCAGTATAAGGATCACACACACTCACGGTTTCTGTTGTTTTCCAAGTCTTTACTTGCAGATGGTATAACACAGTATTGTCCACGGAGTCTGTACCAGGTTGCTCCCACCCTGACCGGGTCCTTGGTTTCCCACTTAAGCGCTGTGTGTGGCCCTGCTGCTGCTTGTAGCTGTACTGCTGGCCCTGTCTCTGCTCACGGGTACCAATCTGCTGGGCAACTTGAGTCCTCTGTGTCACTGACCCTCCGTGTTGCTTTGCTATGGTGCTGTGAAGATGGTGGACTTTCACTATGCCGGTGTTTACTGTCCTGTCTGTCTCAGGCACAGCTCGGATCCGGTATCCAACTTAAGCGCCTCCCCGGGGTCAAGTTTTTGGGGTAACTCTTTATCCCGGGTATGTTCCTCTGTTCCTCTGTCTCCTCTCCTCAGACCTCTCAGGACCTCCACTTCTACTTGGCTCTGCTCCTGCTCCAGACTAAACTAAAACTCTCCTCTGAACTGAACTAACTATCACTCTTGCTCTGTGGTAAACAACTTAGCTCCACCCACTAGTGCAGGTGCCACCTAAGCTCCTCCCACTTTCTAGTGTAGTGTTGTGTGGGGAGTAAACCCGTGTTGATGTTTCTGTGGCACTTTAACCCTTGGGGTGCCACATGTGCAGTCGCTAGGAGAACTGTGAAGTTCAGCTCAGAGCCTAGTGAGCAAAACTGAATACCGGAGCCGTCTAGGCCCGAAATCAGTGCACCGCCAGAGCTAGTGTGAGGTCCAGAGTGTCAGGACGAAAGGCAGAGGTGTGGAACAGTACAGCCATCCCGGCTCACCCCAGGAGAACATCAGTCACTGGAGTCCAAGTCTGCAAGGGAAAGAGGTTAGCCCAGCAGAGAATCACAGTAAACCGTGGAGGCTTAGCTTCCTGGACACCCGCAGCACCCACATTTGAGAGTCAGGAGCCGCAGGAGAGATAGCGTTAGCCCAGCGAGAGCCCTCAGTGCAGCAACACGGGTGTGCAAGACGGGAAAGGTCAGGCCTGGCTTCATACACGCCAGACTCAAGACAAGGGGGCAGGACAGGGAGGTCTACAACTCACTCGGTGTGGAAGTCCCAAGGTGTTCCCTTCAGACCTGGATGTGTACCTGGAGAACTATCAGTAAAGGTACCGGAAAGACTTTCTTGTGTGAATGTCCATTCCTTCGACCTGTCCCTCACAGCAAAGACTGTGCAGCCCCATTCCAACTGCGCTGCCCTATTCCACCATTGTTACCATACATCCCTGGGGATCCCACTCTTCCTGTAGAGAGCTACAACACCTTGCTGCCGTCCATCACCCCTGAGGTCTCAGCAGCGCCGGTGCCATCACCGGACCTCCAGCAGCTACCGGCCTGCTAGTGCTTAGGCACAATTTTTTTGTTGATAGATCCCAGATTACCCTTTAAAGTTTTAGTAATATAGCAAAGCTGGGAGAGTGGCCCCCACCCACACCAGACTCTCAATTGAGATTATATTTTGACTGTGAGATGTCAATCACACCAGGAGGCATGTCAGACTGCCGTGCTTGTGACAATGTAGTCCGATATTGGTAATCACCATATGATAAAGCCTTTGGTTTACATAAATAATAGCACACAACCTGATAAGAGAGGCGTAGTTGTTTTTTGTTTTTTAACCCTATAACATGCAGTCCACAGCTTACAAAGCAAAAGCTGCTGATAGATTCCTTTTAGTTTCCTGCTCCTGTATTCTCCGAGAGAAAGCCGCCTCAGTCAATGGCTTATCTACAATACAACAATGTGATGTGCAGTCCAAACTTAGAAATGCCCAATTGATATCTCTCCCAACAAACAGTTGACTGGAGCCCCCAACACATTCTATTGTTGGCTGAACTCATTGTCGATATTGGTGGGTTTGGCCGACATTACTCTAATCGGTAGAGGCGCCACAACTGTGGAGCAGTGCGCTCATTTTGAGAAATTCCATTTATTAGTTTATTAGTCACAGCTGTGATAAATATTCTAATTGGTTGTCAAAACCTATTACAACTTCATTTTTCACATCGACCGTATTAGTATATATGTAAATCTACAAACTACCATAAACTGTGTTTTATGAGCTATAAATGCTGTAAATACATTACATATGTATCACATTATTTTCAGAAATGTTTTCCCGGCACCTAATGTAACAGAAAATGGTTTATGGTCTCGCAGTTGATGAAAAGTAAATTAACAGATTTCATTTCCCCGTAGTTGTTGGGATGGTATTGCTCAGTAAATTTACCACTGCGTTATTATGTACATCTTAACCACAAATTGGATGTGTTAAGATTAATGAAATGTTTTTAGGAAACTAATGTATTGATTCCAACTTATCATTTTATGATCTTATATATGAAATAAACACAAAAATAAAGTGTGATGATAAAAAAGTAAAAGATGCAAAAAATGAAAACTATTGAAGAGAATGTACAAAAAAAATAAAACAATAGACAACTGTACAATGTCTTATTTGAAGGGTGTACTTAAAGGGAATCTGTCAGCTATGTAATCTGAAGACAGTGTGCTGTAGGGGTTAGCAAACAGATTTTAGCAATGTGTCTATCACACTGTGTGCTGTTTACCTCTAATGTTTGTTTTATCTTCAGGAGATTATCGTTTCTGGACTACATCAGCTAGTCCAGCATTCACCCTTCTTTAACTAGCAGTTCACTTTTTATAGCCATTGTAGATACAGAGTCAGGTGTGGGCGGAGTTAATTTTCTCACCTCTACTGCTTTCTAAATCTAAAAACTCTTGATTATGTGAGAACAGCTGAAGCCAGTAATCTAATGGTGCTGTCACACGTATCAATTTACTGAACGATATTGTTAGTGATCACATGCATGCGCGATCGCTAACAATATCGTTCAGATCGCTGGTGAGCTGTCACACAGGCAGAATCACCAGCGATCAATGGACCAGAGACATTGTGGAAACGATTTAAATATCGTTTCCACGATGTCTTACTCCTGCTGCCAGGCTGCGGTAAGCGGGAGCAGGCTGGTCTCCAAGGTAAACTGCGGGTAACTAGGCAGCGCGCGCTGCCTAGTTACCCGACGTATACCTTGGTTACCAGCCTGCTCCGCTCACTGGCTGGTATCCAAGGTACACAGCGGGTGACTAGGGTCCCTAGTTACCCGCTGTGTACCTTGGATACCAGCCGGTGAGCGGAGAAGGCTGGTAACCAAGGTATACATCGGGTAACTAGGCAGAGCGTGCTGCCTAGATACCCGCAGTTTACCTTGGATACCAGCTTCCAGCGCTTGCAGAGAAGCGCTAGGAGCTGGTTTATCGGTCGTCTCCCGGTGTCACACGCAGAAATGCTGCGTGTCCACCGGGCGACCAACGATGGATTTGAGGTCCTGTCCTCCAATCAAACGATGAACAATCAGCCGAATGATCGTTCATCGTTTGTAGTGTCACACGCAATGATGTCGTTTCTACATTGTTCGAGCGTCACAAAACACGTGACTTTTGAATGATATCGTTACGTGTGATGGTACCTTAATGGTCCCTTTACACGCGACCACAGGAAGGTAGGAACAGGCAGGCATCGGACACAATTGTACCTGTTGCCTTGAAAAGACCACGATGTGACGTCGTGTAATTCAGGACTTTCCTTCCTTCAGGGAAGGCAACAGGCACAATTGTGTCCGATGCCTGCCTGTTTCTACCTTTCTGTGGCCGCGTGTAAAGGGACCATTAGGGATACATGATTGGACCCAGGGTCTCTTTGCCTACCTTATACTGTTCTCAGATGAGGTAGCAAAGACCTGCTGACACATTCCCTTTAAGATTAGACAAAAAGGGTCAAGACTGCAGAGGTTCCTCTTTTTCTAGTTCTGGCATTACAACAAGGTCCATTACCTGATCAGAGCTGAATTGTGTTATCAGACATAGAACATGAACAAAAGTGGAGCTTTTTCTGGGAAAATAAAATCCCTTTTCTCATCCTATTTAACCACTTAAAATATTTTCCTAGGACAGCTTAGAGAGCAATATGCAGGTCATATAGGTAAGTGCTTTAGGGTGTTTTTCTATGGATCTGCCTCAAAAGGTCGTGATGGAACTATATATGTAAATCTGAAAAATGTGGATAGATGAATACTCCAAAGACCCCTGATAAGTTTCAATGCCTGTTCTGTCTCGACTTTAAAGCTTACAAGAGCCCAGTGATTTCTTCCTTGCAATAAGGAACTGCAACTATGTCCCTCCTTTCCAACATATATATCCCACCTGAAAATCATTCATCACAAACTCTTCAAGAGGTGGCCTCCAGCATGCAGAGTTATAACTTTAAAGTGAACTTGTCACCTGTTTTGGGCGTTATAAACTGAGCCTACCACCTTTAACATGCTGTAATTGGGGTTCCTGTAACCCCATTATATCCCCAGACTGGCCCCAGCATACATCATAAATAAACTTTTAATGTGTCCTGTGTGGTATGCAAATGAGTTGTTAAGGGTCTGATGGGGTTCGGCACACTTCAGTCCAAGCCACCCTGCTGCACGGAAAACCCTCCCCACACCATTGAAAACGTCACCCTTTCTGTGTATGTATGTGAATTACACACAACATCATTCACCTGTGCATTGCCGCACATCATTGTGCTCTATTGAAGCCGCACAGTGCCCGAAGCTTTGCGAGATTCCACTGCGCAGGCGCGAGACTTCACAGATCTCATGAGACTTCTGGCAGGCACGAGATGTGTGAATGATGTTGTATGGCATTCACATAAATACACAGGAGGGGGTGGCATTTTCAATGGAGCAGGGTGGGTTTTTCGGGCAGCGGGGTGGCTCTGTCTGAAGTGTGCCGCACCCCATCAGTACCCTAAGACCTCATTTACATAAAAAGCAGGACACATTAAAAAGTTGATTTGTGAGGTATAGAGGGACATGTCTGGGGG
This sequence comes from Allobates femoralis, assembly GCA_033576535.1. Lineage (NCBI taxonomy): Eukaryota > Metazoa > Chordata > Amphibia > Anura > Aromobatidae > Allobates > Allobates femoralis. Next base: position 161,868,740 of record JARQOC010000009.1, on the reverse strand, counting down.
TATAAATGGGTTACAGGAACCCCAGTTACAGTATGTTTTTGATGGTGGGCACAGTTTATAATGCCCAAAACAGGTGCCAGATTCACTTTAAGGTTGTTGTACCCAATGCAAAATCTCCAATAATGCTCCCAACCATCACAGATCTTTTGTAGATAATGACATGCACAAAGAGAAAAGCTTACCCTTTAGACCCCACTTAGCCTCTCATACAGCCAGATCAGATCTCATACTTTGCACTCACAAGGATCAATATCCCGAAACACTGTGTCTGCAAATCGAGGTTCTGGTCTGATATAAATAGTAAGTCATATGACAAGGCTTGTTAAAGGGTTGATATTGGCTTTCAGGATCGCTACTTCCAGTAGGTGGCACTAGTGTTTGTCTTTTTCCTCTCTGAATAAACAATTAGCATAGGTCTTTAGTAGTAATAGGGTCTATCCATAGTACAGATTAGCAATGAAAAAGTCTTGTAAAGACTCACCTTCCAGAGTTGGGAGAGTCACAACCACAAGAAGCACATCAACTGCTTCTACAGACCCAGGTGGAGTAAGCGACCATGGAAAGATAGGTAAAGGGTATTAACTCTGCCATCAAAGAAATCGATGATCTGGATAATATGAGGACTAATTTATTGAGACAACACATTTCAAAGCTTCTTCTTCATGACCACTGATAAACATTGATCTAGTGGTGGCTTCGGAACGTGTCAACTCAATAAATCTTTCTTCATAATATCCAGAGCATCGATTTCTTTGACGTCAGCACGAAATTAATACTCTTTTCCTATATCTCCATGGTTATGAATTAACAGGGAATGAATAATGAATAATAAGGACAAAGAGACATGTTGACTCCCTAGTCTTCAGGATCTTCAAATCCCTGGAGACCAATGAACATGAAGTCTTTTAAGCCATGAAATCAATAAAACACTACCTACAGCAGACATACATTCTTGATAATCACCAGCTATCACAAACTATAATTTGAAGAAAAATTTAAGAAAATGTCAAGTTTAAGTTTGTATTCATCAAACACTGTTATCTCACTTAGGACTTTGAGACTTTACCCAGTTGGAATCACAGTTTAGGATGAATTCTTTCTTTGTCGTGTATGTGATTGTTCTAATGTTTCTGATTTTTGAATCAATATGTTGATTTTTTTTATAACAATGGGTGTCCCTAAGTATAGCCGCTTATTTTGCCCTTAAAGCGATCCTGTCACCCCCAAAACACCTCTAAAGCTATTAAAAGCTGTCCCTGGAGCATAGTAACACTTACCCTACACTCCTTTTAGCTCCTAAATGCACCAAGTGAAATTGAAGATAAATGTTATTACAGTACCTCATTAGGGATGATAATGAGTGACTATGCTATTCATAGTCACCCTGGCAGGCCTTCCCACTTCATGTTATCACGCCTCCATAGGTGTGATCTTCTAATCAGATTAAAATGCGCGACTTCCCGCTCTGTGCTGTGTCTCGGCCGGCCTGTAGTGGGGCTGGGTGACGCGAATCGCGTCATTTCCGGCGCCGGGTGACGTAGTACACCCGCGCCGCTCGGTTAGCTTCAAAACATGCACTGTGCATGCGCATGCGCAGTGCGGGTCTTGAAGCTAACCGAGCGGCGCAGGTGTACTACGTCACCCGGCGCCGGAAATGACGCGATTCGCGCCACCCAGCCCCACTACAGGCCGGCCGAGACACCACAGAGCGGCGGGGAGGCGCGCATTTTAATCTGATTAGAAGATCACGCCTATGGAGGTGTAATATCATGAAGAGGGAGGGCCTGCCAGGGTGACTATGAATAGCATAGTCACTTATTATCATCCCTAATGAGGTACTGTAATAACATTTATCTTCAATTTCACTTGGTGCATTTAGGACATAAAAGGAGTGTAGGGTAAGTGTTACTATGCTGTAGGGACAGCTTTTAATAGCTTTAGAGGTGTTTTGGGGGTGACAGGATCCCTTTAACATAGCGCTCATTCTTCTAGGAGTACTGTAGATATTTCAGTTCAGTATACACATGATGTTTTTCGTTCAGAAAATGTTTTATATCGCTCCACTCAGTTGGATTATCTATTTAGTTGCACAATATTATCCCAGTTTGATGCTTTGAAAGCTTCTCACATTTCCAGTATTTAAATTGATCAATCTTATCCTTAAAGGGGTTGTCCGGGCTTTTTGGATAATTTCGACGTGTATTCAGGCTGCAAAGTATTGACAGTTTGTAATTTACATCCTTATTGCAGTAAGTAAGCCTGGCTTGACGGATAACACCGATGCAGAGAGAAAAAAGATTTTTGTGAACAATGTAATGTAAACTCTTGGACACGGGAAAAAGCAAGAATCATCAAGTCTGATTTATCGCATTTATTGAGACACATAAAAGAGCGATGTTGCATATCGCATCTGATTCATTAATGTTTCGGAACACCTGTCATACTTATCCTATATGTGTTTCTTGATTCTTTTATTTCATTTTATTTCAAATGAATAGATCAACTTGTGTTCTTTACCAGGCGTATTTACCTTTGGGTATTGAATAGCTTTGCAGATTGATTGAGGTATTGTTCCATTCCTATAGTCTTATTCCTCTCAGATACTTTACCTTTGGCAGACATTAATTATCATGATGATGTTGTCCTTTTTTCTGTTCCAACTATACCATTATAGTCTTACCTACATCCTCATGGTGGGGATACAATTATCACAGAGGTGGATTATTAAATATACAGGGATGCCTCAAAACTTGATACTCCAGGCAGAACACAATCTATCGACCATTAAAGCTTTTCAGATAATTCTCTTATTTTTTTCCTTTTGATCTTTGTTTCTTTTCTTTTTGCCTCTCTCCAGGGGTGGACCTACCGTGGTGCAGCTGGTGCAGCTGCACCAGGGCCCCGACTGGCTAGGGGGCCCCTAAAGCCTGCAGGGGGCCCCCAGCTGACCCCCGCAACCACGATGTCAGAGGAGGGTCAGGCAAGGGAAGCTTCCTGCTTCCCATGCCTGATCCCGCCCCTCCTCTCATCTGTCCAGGATCCCGGCTCCCAGTAATGCACACGCCCCCAGAGCATCGCAGGGCAGGTAGGAGAACCGACGGCCGCCAGCACCCCCCCAGTCCTCATTGACGGCCGCCAGCGAAACCCAACCCCCCCCGTTCCTCATCGACGGCCGCCAGCAACCCTTTCCCCCCACCCCCGCTTCTCAGTACGACTGCACCAGGGCCCCCGGGGCCATAGGTCCGCCACTGCTTCTCTCGTCTATGGGAGGATTACCATTTCCTAACAGTCACTTATATGCATGATACCACAGACACGTGTTCCACGTATACACATTAAGATACTATATCACGCAGCTTTGGAACCATATAAGGTATTTTCATTCTTCTGAACTGAGTGAATAACTACAATGACCGAACTTAGAGTCGTCTGTTATATTATTTGCACTATATAGTATAATTGATCATATTACTTTTTGATTTTAAGTTGTATTATTAATTGTTACATTGATTTGACAACTGTATATTAATTTTCATTCAAAACTCGTATCCTTATTTGTTTTTTTTCTGTATGTTTTCAGATAAAAAATATTCTGAGGAGGGCATATTGTTTTTGCCGTCACAGTAATGAATCAGATGTGATATGCAACATTGATCTTTTATGTGTCTCAATAAATGCGAAAAATCAAACTTTACGATTCTTGTTTTTTCCCGTGTGCAAGAGTTTACATTACATTGCAATTTACATCCTGTCAACATTTTGAATTCTATCGGGAGCCCAGTGCCTCTATGTCCGCGCCGCTGCTCCAAATGAATATCAGAAACACAGGAACGTTTTAAGCAAGTAATCTTTAGCTTTATTTTCCGACGCGTTTCGGAGCTAAACACCCAGCTCCTTCCTCAGGTCATTCCCAGAAAATAAAGCTGAAGATTACTTGCTTAAAACGTTCCTGTGTTTCTGATATTCATTTGGAGCAGCGGCGCGGACATAGAGGCACTTAGTGCCGGATAGAGTTTCACCCCCACGCTGTGGAAGTGCTGTTCCTGCTGCGGCTGCTGTGTTTGGGCGATTGAGCTGGTTGTGGGCTGCACAACAGAACCAGGTGAGCAGTTTTCATACTGTATGGGATTCACCTCCTATATTAGGATAAGACCCTATGCGCATTCTCGTTTTTTAAACATTTTGCATTGTCACCCAGATATTACCTATTTGTGGCTGCCAGGGAACGACCAGGAGGCATATTTGTGTTGGAGCCTGCATGTAAATGCAGAACTGTACATTACACCCAGACTCCTCCAAACACCCCTCCCCCCCAGTCTACAGTATGCCCAGCCACCCACAGGATCCTGCAGGCCCGCCCCAACAACCAATATGACTACCCACCTCAATTGCACACCCTGCTCCACTGAAACAATGTGCCGTACCTGCAGCTGTGTGAAGTAGATTCTGCACACTGTCAGTGAAGGAGCGGACCGCTGAATGTAAGGCAATATAGTGTGCTTGCTCACCTAGTCCTCTTTAGCCGCGCAGTCAGTGAAGCCGAGGACCACAGCTACCGGCTCTCTATGCCCCCTGCTCTGTACTGCAGGAGATACAGAAAGGAGGAGCATCGGCTCCACAGCAAAGAGCATAGAAAGCCAGCAGTTGTGGTATATGTAGATTCAAAAGCACGGTCTCGTGTAGGGCGCTCTAATGAAGGCCAGAGACTCTGCTTGTGGAAAGTCCTTTTATTGGAAATCCTCCATCCGCCACGACATGTTTCGACGGTGTAGTACCGTCTTTCTCAAGTGGAAGATTCCACTTGAGAAAGACGGTACTACACCGTCGAAACATGTCGTGGCGGATGGAGGATTTCCAATAAAAGGACTTTCCACAAGCAGAGTCTCTGGCCTTCATTAGAGCGCCCTACACGAGACCGTGCTTTTGAATCTACATTTATCATCTCGCATAGAGAACACGGCTGGAGCAGCTCGTTGATACTTGAGGACCTGCAGACCTAGCTAATTCCTTTACCAGGAAATAAACACAGGACCTGCCTGCGTCAGTGCGCCCGGTCACATGGGGTGCTAGCAGGCGGGGTTACAGAAGGAAGCGAGCGGGGACGCCGAGACTCCCAGGATGGAGCTGATTCAACTTGTCTCCACACCACCGCAAAAACTTATAACAGGAGAAAGGAGACCCCAACCGCTTCCAAAATCTACACCATTGTTGTGCGGGGCTTGCACAACAATAATAGGTTAGTGAACACGTATATTATTATCCCCTGCTAGTAACATTGATAATGCACTAGTGCGCCCCCTGTATTTCTTTTGTCTTTCATATGCACAGCAGTTGTGGTATAGACAGAACTGGCTCTCTGTGCAGTAGAGCCAGTCCTGTCTATACACAGAGAGCCGGGACACAGAGCGGGGCATAGAAAGTTGACTGCTGCGGTATACACAAAGTCACCCTGAATCCAATGATGTATCACAGATTACTTCTGCAGCTGTTCTGAAACAATCAAAGCATTTAATTTTGGCAACACAGCTGAGCTGGAAGAACTACCCCCGCCCACAGCAGGCAGTCTATGCACATTGTGCATTGATCGTGATTCACCAATTACAGCAGGGGGTGTGTTGGACAGACGTACGCATGACAAAGTAGTCCAGTAATGGTAATCACCAGGTGATAAAACCTTTAGTTTAAATAAACATATCAAAGAGTTTGATAAGAGAAGCACATTTGATTTTTGCTTTATAACCCTTACAGCATTCCATCCTCAGTTTTCATAGCAAATACGTGCTGACAGATTCCTTTATCTGCTTTGAATTACTCAAGACAGTCCAGAGTATGGAGTGCTCGTATAAACAAGATGTGACTGTCAGAACAGCAATTCTGGAGAGGTGGGCAGTTTCCATGGGTGAGTATAGCTTTTTTCTCATTTTATTAGTATGATTCCCCACTGTGAATTTAAAACTTGTACCGGAAACAAGACAGTCAAGCTCTCAGGTGGTGACATTTGGATTACTGATTCACATAAAGTATGTGACTCTGCAGCATCTGCTTAAAGGATTTTTGTTATGAGAACTCAGTTGCCTCGGAAACCACTTCCTATATATTTTCACTAAGATCCAAAAAGTTATAAAATTACAATTCAACAAATGACTGGGTCACAGGAGGTGGGAACCTGATGTCACTGGCCATGGTGTCCAAGGGGATTAAAGGGGTCAATCTTTGCTTCCTTGGTTGGCTACTATAGAGGAAAACATATGTCCATCATCTTTACTATAATAATATAATATTTATTCTTTTATATAGCACTATTAATTCCATAGCGCTTTACATACATTTGCAACACTGTCCCCAATGGGGCTCACAATCTAACCATTCTATCATTATGTCTTTGGAGTGTGGGAGGAAACCAGAGAATTGGAGGAAACCCACAAAGACACAGGGTGAACATACAAACTCCTTGTAGATGTCATACTTGGTGGGATTTGAACACAGGACTCCAGAGCTGTGCTAACCACTGAGCCACTGTACAGTGCTAACCACTGAGCCACCATATAGTGCTAACCACTGAGCCACCATACAGTGCTAACCACTGAACCACTGTCCAGCGCTAACCACTGAGCCACCATATAGTGCTAACCACTGAGCCACCATACAGTGCTAACCACTGAGCCACCATACAGTGCTAACCAGTGAGCCACCATACAGTGCTAACCACTGAGCCATCATACAGGGCTAACCACTGAGCCACCGTGCGGGGCTAACCACTGAGCCACTATACAGTGCTAACCACTGAGCCACCATACAGTGCTAACCACTGAGCCACTGTACAGTGCTAACCACTGAGCCACTGTACAGTGCTAACCACTGAGCCACCATACCGTGCTAACCACTGAGCCACCATACAGTGCTAACCACTGAGCCATCATGCAGGGCTAACCACTGAGCCACTGTACAGGGCTAACCACTGAGTCACCATACAGTGCTAACCACTGAGCCACCATAAAATGCTAACCACTGAGCCACTGTACAGGGCTAACCACTGAGCCACCATACAGGGCTAATCACTGAGCCACTGTACAGTGCTAACTACTGAGCCAAAATACTACTCATAAGGCAGCATCACAAAAATCTTACCATCAGTAGCCAGATACAAAACCAACACAGCACTTGGCAGGATGCAGTCAGACCCCATTATGTAGAGCAAGCCCAGGTGCAGGCAGATAAAATCACCTCTACCTAGAAAGACATGTGGGAGGTGACTTGCCATGCATATAATGGGCCTGCATAAGACGCCATTCACACTTATACATATGATGCGGAGTATCTGATGGCTACCCATTAGTCCTGCCACCTGACCAAACGGGCCGCCCAGTACGATGTTTCCGCACCACTTGATGAACGGCTCCCCATGGGGCACAACCGTACAGTGCTTACCACTGAGCCACCGTACAGTGCTAACTACCGAACCACCATACAGTGATAACTACTGAGCCACCATACAGTGCTAACCACTGAGCAACCATACAATGGTAACCACTAAGCCACCATACAGTGCTTACATTGAGCCACCGTACAGTGCTAACTACTGAGCCACCATACAGCGCTAATCACTGAGCCACCATACAGTGCTAACCTCTGAGTCACCGTGCAGTGCTAACCACTGAGCCACCATACAATGCTAACCACTGAGTCATCATACAGTGCTAACCACTGAGCCACCATACAATGCTAACCACTGAGCCACCATACAGTGCTAACCACTAAGCCACCATACAGTGCTTACCACTGAGCCACCATTTGGCATTAGCACTCAGCCACCATACAGTTCTAACCACTGAGCCACCATACAGTTCTAACTACTGAGAATATCACCTTCATGGTTGAGGTTGATTTCAGAGCAGTGCTCAGGAATAAGGCGACAGGCGATTTATCGACGCGAAATTCCCCAATCACATGCTGCAACTGTGAGGCAATTTCACGGCGATTGCTCCGGAGCGACATATCGCCTTTAGGATTCCCAGACGATATTGCGGCGTGTGAAGGTACCATAAGGAGGATATCTGTTTGTGCAGGTAACTATTACTGTGCAGAATTATTAGGCAATTTAATAAAAACCAAATATATTCCCACCAGGTAAACTAATATAAACTGCACAAAATTTAGAAAAAAACATTTCTGACATGCAAAAACAAACCCCCCAAAAATTAGTGACCAATATAGCCACCTTTCTTTATGATGACACTCCGCAGCCTCCATCCATAGATTCTGTCAGTTACTTGATCTGTTTACGATCAACATTGTGTGCAGCAGCCACCACAGCCTCCCAGACACTGTTCCCAGAGGTGTACTGTTTTCCCTCCCTGTAGATCTCACATTTTAGGAGGGACCACAGGTTCTCTATGGGGTACAGATCAGGTGAACAATGGGGCCATGTCATTATTTTTTCTTCTTTTAGACCTTTACTGGCCAGCCACGCTGTGGAGTAGTTGGATGCATGTGATGGAGCATTGTCCTGCATGAAAATCATGTTTTTCTTGAACGATACCGACTTCTTCCTGAACCACTGCTTGAAGAAGTTGTCTTCCAGAAACTGGCAGTAGGTCCGGGAGTTGAGATTCACTCTATCCTCAACCCAAAAAGGTCCCACAAGTTCATCTTTGATACCAGCTCATACCACTAGCCCAACTCCACCTTGCTGGCGTCTGAGTCGGAGTGGAGCTCTCTGCCCTTTACTGATCCAGCCTCTGGCCCATCCATCTGGCTCATCAAGAGTCACTCTCATTTCATCAGTCCATAAAACCTTTAAAAAATCAGTCTTAAGATATTTCTTGGCCCAGTCTTGACGTTTTATCTTATGTTTCTTGTTCAAAGGTGGTCGTTTTTCAGCCTTCCTTACCTTGGCCATGTCCCTCAGTATCGCACACCTTGTGCTTTTTGATACTCCAGTAACATTGCAGCTCTGAAATATTGCAAAACTGGTGGCAAATGGAATTTTTGGCAGCTTCATGCTTGATTTTCCTCAATTCATGGGCAGTTATCTTGCGCCTATTTTGCCCAACACACTTCTTGTGACCCTGTTGGCAATTTGCCATGAAACGCTTGCTTCTGCCAATAGATGGGCTAGATAGATAGTCCAGGAATAGAAGAGTCGTTAAGCAAGGTCAAAGCCGAGAGATCAGAAAGTACAAAATCGCTAGGCTGGAGAATAGTATAAGATCAGGCAGAGATCAATCCAGAAAATCAATAATACTAAGCAGTATAATAACAAGCGAACCATATATCTGGCAACCAGCAGGAACACACAAAGGGTTCAAATAGGCCACAGCACTTCCTAATTGGCTGAAGTCAGAGTTAATGACCACAGCTAGGCAGCCATACAACACATTCATAAATCATCACCAGCCTCACCTTTAGAGTGAACACAGCGGCACCTATTGGCAGTTGCAGAAGCAGACTCTGGGGATGTGACACTACTATTATTTTTCTCATAATTTTCTTTAATTATCCAAATAATTTTTCATCAAGTATTGACGAAGGAGCCATTAGTACTACAAATCAATAAGGAGGCCTGCCTATGAAGTAAGGGATAGCTTTAGGTGTACTATATAAGGACTTGGCGGATGATATCAAAGTGGCCTTATTTCTTTAACATTCATGCCTTGACAAGTTTAGAATATGTTTTCTAATCCTCATCTTCCATAACGATGTATGTACTGTAGAAACAATCCATACTATAGGGCCCCTGGAGACTTCACTTACACTGTTTTAAGCCTTTTTTATTGATATGAACCTGTGAAAAGATTTCTCATATCAGCAAAAAAAAAAGAGTGTAAGGAATCAATATACCGTACAACTCATGGAAAGGAAATGAGTGTTGTGCAAACAGACGTTCTTTTGTCTTAGTATTAGGGTTATTATTGTGTCAACCAGCACCAAATGGGAGCACCTGTCTACTATGTTAGCCTAACCTTCCTAAGCATAATGGGACTATCTACAGCCTAATTCTGCTAATCCCTTGCCAGAGGCGAATCTAGGCTTTCCCACACCCATGGCATATTTTCAGTTTGTCCACCCACCTCACCCCATTATACACAGCTCCAGTTTGAGAATTCGTTATATTAATAGTCAATAATACAATAATATTTATTCATTTATATAGAGCTATTAATTCCATAGTACTTAACATACATCAACAACATTATCCCCATCGGGGCTCACGATCTAAATGACCCGCCACAGGGCCTTGGGATACCCGATCCTGGGAGTTGTAGTTCACAGGGGATGTCATGGGGCCTGTGCCCGGTCACCGTGGCCCTGGTGGTCACTGAAAAGAGTCAATAAAAATAAAATAAAGGTTATTTGAGATGCCACTTACCGTTCCGGTAATATTACCGTCGCTGCGGGACAGACCTGGTGGAGCAGCAAGATGGTTACGCTCCCCGTACGTGGAAAAGGATCCCCGGGGCAGTAATGGAGGTTATGGTTGTGGACAGTCTATGATGGGAGCAGGATCAGGGGCTGCAATAATATTCACACACACACAAGGTTGTTGTTTCCGTACCTTTATTGATGTACTGAGCAAGGTGAAGTCCAGGGTACAGTCTGGGTGGTCTGGGAGCAGTTCAGGATCTCTACATCCGATGAGTTGTGAGGCCACCCTTTTGCTCTGTGTGTGTGCATTAGTCTAGGCCCTGACCCTCTCCTGTGTTCTCACTTGTATGGCAGGCGGTGAGAGCCCTGCTGTGGGACAACGCTATATCTGCTGCGGTCCCTGGCTCGGCTGGATGGCTCTACCTCAAGTGCTGCTTCGCCAGGAGACTTGAAATCTCCCTGCCCATCGGTCTTTACTGCTAGGCTGACTGGACCCGTACAGTCTCGGACTCCAGTGTTTGCGTTGTCGAAGTAGCTCTTCTACGGTGAACCAGTATGGCTCCGCTCCCAGTACATGAATTCAGAAACAGAACCATCATTAGTACAGAAAATATAGTACATGACCTCTTCTATAAAAAAAATATTGCTTGCACACAATATAACTACCTCACTGTCCCCTTTATGAATTATAACTGCCACTATTCGCCCCTTCTGAAATATAATTGGCAAAAATATTAGCCCTTTTTACTTATAACTATCACACTGTCCATTCTTGTTACTTTTAAATGCTATACAAAAAAACTGCAATTGAGCCAGGGCACAATGTGAACGAGTGTGTAGGACTGCGTTCACACCACCACATAACTAGACCACCGAAAAAACAGTATAACAAACGTGTGGAAGTACACTGCTATAAAAAGGTAATAATAAAAAGCAAGTGCTTAGTAATAAACAGTATCAAAACAAGGTACTTAGTTAATACGTTTTTTGCCAAAAATGTATGTAAGCCGTTCTACCTCGCCACGGTGACCCTTATCAGAACGGTCCTATCTAACTAATTTAAAACCTGATCTTGTATGAATATACCTCATGGATGCAGGATGAAGAAAGTGCCCCACCCCTACCATTCTGAGCCAGGCACATAAAGTGCTGTCTGCTGCACTGTGTCCATATTGGACTCTGGCTCGTCTTCACCCTGCATCCATGAGGTATATTCATACAGGATCAGGTTTTAAATTAGTTAGATAGGACCGTTCTGATAAGGGTCACCGTGGTGAGGTAGAACGGCTTACATACATTTTTTGCAAAAAACTTATTAACTAAGTACCCTGTTTTGATACTGTTTTTTACTAAGCACTTGCTTTTTATTATTACCTTTTTATAGCAGTGTACTTCCACATGTTTGTTATACTGTTTTTTCTGTGGTCCCTTTAAACGCTATACTGTCTGCCTTTCAGTAATAGCTGATGAACCATCCTCCCTTATTAGCAATTACTGCCAGACTGTCCACCCTTATTAGCTATAACTGACACACTGTCCTCCCTTATTAGCTATAACTGCCGCAGTCTCTGCCCTTATTAGCTATAACTGCCACACTGCCCACTCTTACTGGTAATAATTGACATTCTGTCTGCCTTTATCAGCTATAACAAAGTCATTGTATGTTCCTATTAGCTATAACCAACACTGTCCACCCCTATTAGCTATAGCCACCACACTGTCCACCTTTATTAACATAAACTGCCACAATCTTTGCCCTGATTAGCTATAAGTACCACACTGTCCCTTTTCCATACTGATTCCCCTCTTCACACTCTCCATTCACTGTAACATATCATACTGTCCAGTCGCTATACGGTGACTTCCTCATGTTGACCTGAGAAAGTGCCAGAGGTAAGAGCTTCAATTGTATTTGTGTCTAATACATGCAAGATGTTCTCTGAGCCACCTATGGATTTGAAAACCATCGTGAAGAATGGATAAATCCCACCCCCAGGGGACTGGCAAAATGTTACCACCAGGGATACACCTCAGATTGCTGCCCCATCAGCCCTCATCTGCCCCCACTTGTTTTACCCCTGTTATTACTCAGGGGCTTTTAATCTTTTTTAAGAATTTCTTGCTCTTGAAAAGTGTCATGGAGGATGTTCAGAAAGTTAAATCTAGAAGTTGCTGGTGTGATGGATTTCTTACTTTCACCTGTAGTAATTAGATATATCATTTAATAAGTTTTATCACACTCACTACAGTACCATGTGTTACAGATGCCTTAATTTAATCAAGCCTCGAGGCTTACAAATTCCCTTTTATTGTGCTGCATAGTCTTTTCCATTCTATATCCTCTTGGATCTGGTAAGGATTGCCGGCAAGAAGAATTCCAATTTTTCAGATTTACCAATTTATAAAGTATCAAAAGTCAGACGTCTGGAAACACAATTAAGAAAATATGTAAAAATGTACTTCTTCAAATGTTGTGTCTACATGCAGTGCCTGGAGCTGCTGTCCACCATAATCCGGTGCTTATTTTTTACATTAGTAGGTATCGCACAGCTGACTTACATAATTTACCGCCCAAGGGTGTAAGTAATTCTACAGCAACAAGACACCACAAAGCAAATAAGTAGATCATGAGCCGACAGGATTCCCGAATCTGGACACTACTTCTAATTATTTCATTGACTTGTAAGAATGCGATATTTGCGGTGAGTTTAGTTTCCGAGCCGTTCTCTCCCTCTACATGTTCACAAATACAAAGGCAAATCTCTAAAGGTCAGCGGCTGAGTTCTAAAGGAGACTGATAAATAAAATATAATAATATTGTTTTCGAGCTTATTTTTTTCTTCATGTTATGAAGCTACATATTTGCTTTCCTTGAAATATTTATGATGAGGGAAGAGAGATTATCCACTCATCTCCACCATTAAAATTTACCAAATGTCTTATATCGTACTCACAAAATTCCACTGCTGTATAATAGACCGACTTCCTAGGACTGGAACTCAATGGCCAAAGCAGCCGTTTTATTAATAAATCTTGAAAAAAAATTACAAAACATCATGAATGTAATAACATTATGGAATAAACATGACATCATAAATAATACCATCAATCAAATCCACATTTAAATAATGGTTTATCCCCCTTCGTATAATGAGTATCAACAAGAGGAACAATCCTAAAGTGCACTAGCTCGAAGAAGAATTAACCCAACATCACCTCTTATTAGTTCAACCTTTGTCCTTTGTGGAAACCTAGATCCACAAGGATATATCTCGGCACAACCCCAAGACTCAATCTTAGGTTCCTATAACTTCAGATGGACTTGACCTCTCATAACATCTTCAACTAAGCCTCTTGCTGTCACTGCCTTTTTCCTTTTCTAGGTTGTTGTGGGGATTGTCAGTCTGGGCTGGCTCTGTGCTGCAACTCACCTGCATTTCAGCTCACTTGATTATTACTCTACTTAAAGGTGTTTTCCCATGAACAAAGTTAATTGAAAAGTTTAACTTAATCAATAGATCTTGGAATAGTAACAGTTTCCACAATTGGAAGTGTTTAAAAAAAATGTTCCTGTGCTGAGATATTCTTATATATGTGCCCCTACTACGTGCAGTTTCATTTTTGTTTCTGACCGTGCACGGAGCAATGGTTTGATCCTGGGCAGGGAAGGATGAAATAAAGTATACAGACATTATAGTATGGGATCACAAATAATTTTTTCTTTGAGGTAAAACATTTTTTTTACAGATAGGCAAAGAAATGTTTTACCTCACAAAAAGAATCAGCTGTGACCTCGTGCTGTAATGTCTGTATATTCTCTTTCCTTCCTCCCCTGCCCATGAGATGTGATATGATTAGACCATGTTCTTTGCACTGTCAGAAATAAAAATGAAACTGTACATAGCAGGAACACATATATAAGATTATCTCAGCACAGGAACATTTTTTGTAAATGCATCCAATTGTGGAAATTATTATGATTCCAAGATCTATTGATTAAAATTAACTTCATTCATGGGAAAACACCTTAAAGCGAGCTTGCTGCCCTATTCTGTGTCAATTGTACATTTAACTTTGGATGTGTAGGACTGATATCACTGTGCTCTCAGCCAGACCCTACCTGGACTTGACTCTCTGCTTGTTACCTGAATCCTTTTTTTGCCTGTTCCTCTGTATTCTGTTTTGCAAATGGAGTCCGTGGAGCCTCATTTAAAAGTCTCAACCATGGGACTAGCCAGATATCCCTTCAGGGAAGGACCTAGCCTTGGGGTGGACTCCTTGCGGAGACGACCATAACCACCATATTAAGTGGCCCTTTGAGTCACTATCCTACTCAGTTACGAGCTTAAGGATATGATAAGGGAATTACCAAAGCCAGGTATCCATCCACAGACAGCTGTTTCGGGGTATTGCCCCTCATCAGTGTAGAGTAGGATTCTGGCTAGGTGGGAGCAATACCTGTTAGACAAACATCACAAAGCACTCACTGATCTCAGGGAGACCAGTCGAGGAAAACACTGCGGGCAGCTGGCTAAAGAGCTCAAACACAGTGAAATCCATGGTGCATTGCCCCCTGGAAATTTGAATATGCAAATGGAGTCCATGGAGCCTCATTTAAGAGTCTCAACCACAGGACTAGCCAGATATCCCTCCAAGGAAGGACCTAGCCCTGGGGTTGACTCCTTGCGGAGACCACCATAACCACCATATTAAGTGGCCCTTTAAGTCACTATCCCACTCAGTTAAGGATATGACAAGGGAATTACCAAAGCCAGGTATCCATCCACCGACAGCTGTTTCGGGGTATTGCCCCTCATCAGTGTGGAGTAGGATTCTGGCTAGGATGTGTAGGACTGATATCTCTGAGCTCTGAGCCAGACCCTACTTTGACTTAACTCTCTGCTTGTGACCTGATTCCTTTTTTTGCTTATTCCTCTGTATTCTGTTTTGTCTCTCTGGTTTCCTGACTTCAGTTTGAATTGGACTTCACTTCTGAATATCCCTAGCTGTCACTGCGCCATTTCCTGGACCTGACCCTGGATTGTTTTAACCTCTCTTTACTACCAGTAAGTAGTAATATTATTATATTTACTTTCCGTTATTACAGTCTGTTTTCTGCATCTCAGAGATTAGTTATTACCGTAGTGACTCGTGTCACATTTGCCAAGATCTATGTCTCAAACTTTGTCATACAAAATCTGTCTTGCCAACAAGAAACTGCCTTCCACCACCCTCATACAAATCCAATGACCAAACTGCTGCTCCTTTATAAAATGAATGTAATCTATAATCTAGCAGGCCCACAACAACCAACACCAACATCTTCTCAATATACCGGTAGTCAAGTCAGAATGAGGAGACTTGAATGCCTTGCATGCTCTTCTGGGAAATTTATTATGCACTCTTAAAGAGGTCTTGAACTCTAGTGCCACCTGTTAAAAGTAGCAATCCTAAAAGTCAATATTGGCCCTTTAACAAACCTTTCATAATACCAAGGATATAAGTCAAAACAGAATCTCAATTAGCAGACAGTGTTTCAGGGTATTAACCCTGTCAGTGCAAAGTATGAGATCTGATTTAGCTTGGTGAGAGGCTAAAGGCCCCGTCACACAATACGATATCATTAACGATATCGTTGCAAACGTCACAGGTTATGTGATGTTGCAGCGACATCGAAATGACATTGTTGCGTGTAACACATATCAATGACCAACGATAAGTTCGCTGATCATTGATTGTGGAATAATGGCTAAGACCATTATTTTATCGTTGGTCTCCCGCTGAGCAGCCAGCATTGGCGTGTGTGACAGCGGGAGACCAATGATGAATGACCTCCCAGTGCCACACAGTACACGCTGGAGCTGGTTACCAGAGTAAATATCGGGTAACTAAGCACAGTGCTCTGCTTGGTTACCTGATGTCTACTCTGGTTACCAGAGTTCTCGCTGGTCGCTGATCGCTGGTGAGTCTGCCTGTGTGACAGCTCACCAGCGATCAGATAATGATGTCCCAGCGACCCCATCGTTGGTGGGATCGCTTGGACATCGTAGTGTGTGATGGGGCCTTAACACTTAGGATTAAGGGATAACATTAATTTCCCAGAGGAGCATGCCAAGCATTTTAGTCCCCAAATACTGGCATGCCAGACCGACATGTCCTCTCTTTCTTAAATGTAGAACAATTTAGATTTTTTCTTTTAATTGCTCCACATATGAGAAAAGTAGATTACCCTCGTCACACTCTTATCAGAGTTGAATCTGAACAATTAGTTTTTCTCTGTACGTTGAAAGATCGGGTGTATGAATGAGCCCTAAATTAGACGTATTGCTGATGAGTCAGTGTCATCTACTTTTTATTTTACAAATTTGCGAGTGAAAATTCAGTCTTTTTAAAATGATATTAATACCCGCGAGGACTTCCATCACCTATGAAATTTACCCATTTAATAGAATCCAGTGATTACAGGAGAATTACTGAATAATAAGTCACAGAAATATATATAAAGAGAAACAGCTAACACATTGCCTTATCATTTAATTTGTTTATGTAATTATTGTTAAGCAATAATACACATACTTTTTTTGTAATATTCTTTTCATGATAAAGTTGGAATTTAAAATTCTTTCTAGAAATTAATTTACAGGCATGATGATGGGACCTGATATTGAGAATATACAGGTCTTCTCCCTTTCTTCTAGAATCTTTCCCACCTCTTTCAAATATGTCTTAATCCCATTACAAATTAAACTGCTTTTTTAATTACAATTTTGTCTCTAATCTTTTCTTCATCTCTGAACTGTATAAAGCTATCTGTCTGATAAATATTTTCTTAAAGGGAACCTGTCATGTCATTTTGTGATATTAAACTGCCCCAATGTGTTTTAAATGATGTAATGTGCATCACTAAAAGGATTTTCTAAATGCAAAATTCCACATGTTTATCTTAAAAAAAAAACAAACCTTTACATGCTGAGGTGACTGCACACACATATCTGGCCTCAGTCATAGGGGAGGTGACTGCACACACACATACCTCGCTTCAGTCATAGGTGAGGTGACTGCACACACATACCTGGCTTCAGTCATAGGGGAGGTGACTGCACACACACTTACCTGGCTTCAGTCATAGGGGAGGTGACTGCGCACACATACCTGGCTTCAGTCATAGGGAGGTGACTGCACACACACATACCTGGCTTCAGTCATAGGGGAGGTGACTGCACACACACATACCTGGCTTCAGTCATAGGGGAGGTGACTGCACACACATACCTGGCTTCAGTCATGGGGGAGGTGACTGCACACACATACCTGGCTTCAGTCATAGGGGAGGTGACTGCACACACATATCTGGCTTCAGTCATAGGGAGAGGTGACTGCACACACATACCTGGCTTCAGTCATAGGGGAGGTGACTACACACACATACCTGGCTTCAATCATAGGGGAGGTGACTGCACACACATACCTGGCTTCAGTCATAGGCGAGGTGACTGCACACACATACCTGGCTTCAGTCATTGGGGAGGTGACCGCACACACATACCTGGCTTCAGTCATAGGGCAGGTGACTGCACACATATACCTGGCTGCAGTCATAGGGGAGGTGGCTGCACACACATACCTGGCTTCAGTCATAGGGGAGGTGACAGCACACACATACCTGGCTTCAGTCATAGGGCAGGTGACTGCACACACATACCTGGCTTCAGTCATAGGGGGGGGTGACTGCACACACATAACTGGCTTCAGTCATAGGGGAGGTGACTGCACACACATACCTGGCTTCAGTCATAGGGCAGTTGACTGCACACACATACCTGGCTTCAGTCATAGGGGGGGGGGGTGACTGCACACACATACCTGACTTCAGTCATAGGGGAGAAGCTCAAAAAGCAGATGAAGCTCAGATCTGAATACAAGGAACCTTTATTGAATTCTTGTTAAAGTGCAATCCAAAGACTACATGAATGGTATCAAATGCTATGCATTTCGGGTGCCCTAGGCACACTAATCATGATTAAGATTGCCTAGAACGCCTGAAACTCGTAATATATGATGCTATTTATGCCCGTGTAAGGAAGAAAATGATTCTCACATAAGAAAATGCACAGGAAAAATCTTTGTAAGGCTGTTTTCACACTGCTGTTTGTTGGTATTAGTGTGAATCCAGCTGAAACTGGATGAACACACATCCGTTTTCAGCTCCATCGACTTTTAATTGGGCCGCAGGCACTTGCAGAAGCATCCAGTTTTTCTCGTTTCTCCGTGATCTGGGTGTCCATATTTTTTACACTGACAACAAAAAATGCATTTTGTTGCAAATTTGGGCTTCGTGACAAAAACCGTGAACAGCCGGATCAGGGGTAATCTGTGTTGAATTAAAATAGGGCTCTCTGTAACCAGGATCCAGTGGACTCCAGATCCTGCTGGATTCGGACGCTGGATCCGGGTTTTTGAACTGTTCTTGCCAGAATGCAGTTCTAAATGACACACCTCCTTGGGGGGGGTGCCATTTACAACTGGATGCGGCGGAAATAGGTACGCAAACGGATGCAACAAGTTGCTCCCGTACCCGTTGTATCACTAATCCGTGAGACGGATCAGTGATAATTCCTGTATGGGAGCATCCAGTTTGGCAATTCCAGGAAGTTCTGGGGGATATGGGAGATGCAGGCTCTTTCTTGCCTTGCTTTACCTGCAGGTTGGACATGTGAGCTGAAAGGACTGAGTTACCGAAGAGGACAACCATGTGGACGGAAAGAGCTTGATTATCTCTCACTGTACTTTTTATATTTTCACATTTTTATATTTTATATTGTATTTTTATTTTCATAGCACATACATCCACTGCTCCATTTTCACAAACATAATTCATATTTTGTCTATGATACCATCATGCAATTAGTTTCTTCCTTGCTGCTAACCTGTGACTAGAGATGAGTGAACCTATGTAGGGCTGAAGTTGTGAGGAATTCCATCTTCTAGGTGCAGAAACAGGGATTACATTGCTCCGGCATGCTCGGTGGTCAGGCCAGTGCAAGCTGCTTGCAGTGTGCGATTGTCTCGCACTGGGTTTAAATCCTGTGGTATCGTCCATAGTGTGGAAGGAAAATAAAAAAAGTTAAAAACCCCACCCTCTAGTCTTTTGTTTATGGCTGGCTGGTTGTGGGCATAGAGCTGGAGTGATGGGCAAAATGCGATCAGGGGAACTAGTCTGACCCTTAGACTGGGGTCGCTAGCTGACCCTGTTCCCAGACGTACCTCATATAGTGAGGATGTCTGGACTGTCACCCTAGCCCTGCTCTGGACCAGTTGTAGGCTATAACCCCCTCACCTCCACCCAGGGTCCGGGAAGCTCAGTAACTCCCAGAAAGATGGCAATCTTGATGAAGCTACACAGCAAGAAAGCTCCAGCAGAAAATCATGCGGTGTCAACACAGCTCACGGTGTTTGTAGAGATTGAACTCTGTCAGTGACACTAGCTGATGGGTCATGGGACAACTTAAAGGCTTGGGAACCACATCAGCTGATTCACTCAGCAACTACAACTAGTAATGCAGAGCCACAGAAGTTAACCCTTAATAGATTAAAGGAAATTAACTCTAACCACTGCAGAGCAATTCAGAGATACTGCAGAGGAGTCTACACATGACATTACCCCCTTTATGAGAAGCCTCTGGACCTTAAATCAGGCTCATCCAGAAACTATCTAAACTTCCTGAGTGATGACCCATGGAAGATATTACAGATATTCAGCACTGGAGGTAGATCGAGTTGAAAATGGCCTATATATCAAATGGACCAATAACCCCAGAACATGGAGCCCCCGCTACACACCTCCATCTGACGTGTTTGGACAACACCCACAAAAAATCAAAAAATCTTCCATGCTCAGGTCTGGACCTGAACGATTATTCACATTCATCTGGTTACTGACAGAGAGTGCTGTCTTAGGAGGACAAATAGCAGAGACTCTCTCTTAGGAAACATTCCCACAGACGCTTAGTAGAAATCACTGCCCTCCCCCTTTCACTCTTCCCAGGATAACACTTAGCATCAACCTGAGGTGTTGGTTGGCGTTTACCTCTATTCTCCGGTAGGTATGTGGCGCCCCGCCAAGCAGGTGGCACAGAGGGGTACGGCACCCATAAAAGAGGTGCAGATACTCCAGCTGCAGGTGCATCACAGGATGGTGGGTGGAACCCAGTAAACAGCACCCCCACACTGGGTCACACAGTGGGAGGTCACCCGGGAGGGAATAAAACCACCTCTAGTGGGAACAAGGAGGTCTTTGGCCAGAGGCCTTTCGGGTCTTTGGTCTCTGCCTCTAGGTTTCGGGACCGGGGAGCTGAGGAGTGAAAGGAGGCAGAAGGGTCTCTTGGCTGAGGGACCAGAAGTTTAAGAAAGATCCCAGGAGTAGACAGCCAGAAGGGAATAGGAAGAACTCGAGGAGGTTCAGCCCCGAAAGCTTACCGGGCACCGGAGCCCGCGCCTGTGGGATACTTTAGGACCACAGAAAATCCGGAGATCCGTGGAGTCTACACTTCTCCCGGGCACCTGAGCAACCGAAAGAGGGTACCAGGCACCGCTTGATGGTTAAGCCAACAGAGGGTTATCCGACAGGAGCAAACAAGAGAGACAGAAGGAAGTCAGGTTCGCTTTATGGAACCAGACTTCACCACCACTGGGAAGCAGGAAAAGCACAGACAAGGGTAGAGCACAGCGGCACACACCAAGGGTCCACCATACCACCAGTCTGCAGCCACCCGTTCAGCTACCTGTCCTCACACCATCAGGAATACTGCACTGTAACTTTTGTATGAAACCAATACAATTGCCAGTAAAGTAACCGGAGGAACAGTGACTTTGGACTCAGTTTGCTTTCTCCCATGAACTTATTTCCAGATAGGAATGCTGCCCCAGAGGTTCCAGTCCTACCTGTGGAAGACTACACCATCCTAGCCGCGATACCATCTACCTCCGGTGGACTGTGGTGGCGCTGCTGCCAATCACCAGAAACTACAGGTGGCGTCACAACAACAAACTGTATATAATCCCCTGTATATAAACTCTCCCTTTTTCAAAGAATAGTCCCCCAGGACACGGGATCAGGCGCAGGCACTATTCCCCGTGACACAGTTAACCCCTTACAGCCTGATACCCCAGTACCCCACACCCTGGGGCTTGACAGGTGCTTAACCACCACCATAGGAGCAGGCCTGACTAACACAGCAGAGACAGTAGCACTCAGGTACTTATCCTCAAAGGGCTACAGCAGCTGAGTGGGGCTTAGAGTGATGTGGACAGACCCTAATAAAATGATCAGCTTGATCGCAATAGAGGCATGACTCCCCAACCTGATGAACTGCAGATGGACTATCACAAGAAGTTATTTTTCCTAACTGCTGCTTGGGTACATCAAATCCCACATGTGGAACCTCCTCAGCAGGGATGGCCACCAGGGACAAGGTTTATTGAGGTCTTTCTCTAATGTGTCTGTCCAGCCTGATAGCAAGGGAGATAACAGCTTTAATGACTCCAGAGGAGCATACTGAGTCATAGAGTCTTGCAGCTGATCTGAAAAACCCAGACAGAACTGACTTCTCAGAGCAGGGTCATTCCAATGAGTGGCAGTGGCCCATCCTCCTGAACTCTGAGCAATACTCTCCTGTGGTCCACATGATGCACCAAGGGTTCTATGGGGTACTCGGTACCAGGGCCTGTAGTTTGGGGAATGCTGTCTCGGTGGCTCGTGCCCTGGCCCGTTGCCCTGGGGAATTCGTTAAAAAACTGGTATACATAAAAGTAAAGAGTTCTCGTGGTGCCACCTGTGGTTTCTGGTGAATGAATGATGGACGGGCAGCTGGGTGATATAGCTCCCCACAGGCGGAGCAGAGTCCCCGGGGTTTTGGTTAGGTGACAGGGGTGGATGCAGTAGCACTTGTTGTCACGGTGCTGGATATGACCAGTCCAGCTGCGCAGCAGTTTACGTTGAAAGGAAACACTAAGACCTTGTGATTCTCTACTGGTACTTTACTGGAACCGGTTCAGATGGCACTTTTGGTTACAGCTTACACAATCTTTTAGGGGGTAGCTGACTGGGTAGTCACTTAGGAGGGTAAAGTCTCTCTGAGGCTCCTGTAGTGCACCTTCTCCTGTCTTTCTCTTGTCCTGCTGCCTTTACTTGCGCCTCCTCACTATCCTTGCGCTGCCCTCCACAGCCCGCTTGTCTACCAGGCCCATTGGGTGCTATGAGGTACCCTTCTTCTCTCTAAGGGGCTCAACACGGTTTGGTGATCCTGGTGTGGCTGTACATTCTGGATGGGAGTCGGGGTTGCTGGATTAACCCGCGACTGGCCGGTGTTGACGGCTCAGGGTTGAACTCGCCTGTCCCGTGACTCGGAGCCGGCACTCCGTTGGTGGACTAGGATTCATGCAGACCTGTCCGGTGGTCTGGCACTGAGTTTCCCCTTTCTTTCCTGGGTCACCTATTCCTCTCAGGCTCCCTCCCTGGGAGACCCCTCTAGGGATCACCCTTCTTGCTTCTTCCCTCAGTACGGACTACATCCAACTGTCTGACTTCCTGCTTCTCTTTACTCCTCACACTCCTCCCCTCCGGGAACAGTCACCCTGGTAACGGGTTGCCAATTGGTCCCCTAGTCTAGGTGCAAGGATGCCAGGATGGGAGCCTCAGGTTGACTTTACACTCCCCAATGACAGGAATACTGCATGCTTTGTTGTGGGTGCAGTAACCCTACTGTGGCGCACTGACCAGTGGGGCGCCACTCACACTCCCTGCATAAGCTGTGAAGTTTAGACTCAGCTAAGGAGACACCAGCAGGGTCACCATACACCAGAACAAGAGTCACAAAAATGTCATCCACCTACCGCAAAGATAGAGAATTGGTCGGCAGAAAAAAGTCCTAGACCTGGTGATCCCCCTTAAGAAGGGAGAGTATAATCTCCACATGCTGTTCCTCACTCCCTGAAGAATGACGGTGGAGCCTGAAGTATAACTTAAAGGCCTCTCTAAACACCATAGATTTTTCTCTCCTTCCTGAAAATCTGTCAGGTAGACTAGAGATATAATGGATTCTCATACAGCCAGGGCAAGAGCCGTTGCCAGAAACCCAACAACTTGTTGAAGCTGCTGCACCACCTAGCTACACATATCAGAAACCTCTTTAGAGAATTCCTAAATCAGGCGTGCAAAGGCTTGTGTTGAAGCCATATACGCTTCAGGAAAATTGTAGGTCACTGATAACGTCACAAGGATAAATAATAGACAAGGGGATAAGGAAGCTGGATGGCAGTGATGGACAAAAGGTGATTAGGAGAACTAGTCTGACCCTCTGTAACTCCCAGAAAGATGGCAATCTCGACAAAGCTACACAAATCAAGAAAACTCCAGAAGAAAATGACTGGCTTTCAACACAGCTCACAGTCTTTGCAGAAAAGGAATTCTATCAGCAACACCAGCTGATGGCTCCTGGGACTACTTAAAGGCTTGGGGAGTGGTAAAACCAACTCAGCTGATTAACTCAGAAACTACAATTAGTACTGCAGAGCCACAGATGTTAACCCTTAATAGACTAAAGGAAATTAGCTCCATTTTACAACTGCAGAGCAACTCAAAGAGACTGCAGAGCAGTTTGCACATGCCAGTACTCCTCTTTATGAAGAGTTTCTGGATCCTAAATTGAGCCCGTGTGGAAATGTGGCGCCCCGCAACGAGTGCGTCACAGGAGGGTATTGCAGCCATAAATGCAGCCGCAATATTCTCTGACACAGCAGTTATCCGGTTAACTTAGAGATCCAAAAACCCTGCATGCATCACTTAACATAGAGGGCCAATCCAAGGTCCTGGTGGGCGGAGTGCAAGGGTAGTGTAGGAGAAGTACAGACACTTAGACTAGTTAGTCTAGAAGAGAGTCTGCAGAGGAGTCTAGACAGACAAGACACAGACTTGAACTTGGAGTAGGAGCGGGGGCTCTGCACCTCGTGCAGCCCCCGGGCCGTCACCGGTCGGGTGTCAGCACCTGAGGCCTTACCAACCGGGATCGGGCATCACCAACCACGGGTTCCAAAATACCCCTGTGCCCAACTTACAGCCGGTTCACTGGTACGGAAGCTGGCAGCAGTTCACCTCTGCTACGCGAACCAGAAGCGTGGAGGAGCAGCTTCCCAGGAGCACCCCACCACCAGCCAACTTCCAGTCGTCTAACCAGCGGTGTACCCACCGAGGGACCCAAGGCTCCCCAGAACATCCATAACGTACATCTTGGATAGGGCATTGAAGCAGCCCCCCCGTACCCGACCTGGTATCCCTGGGCGACAATGGCAAATACTTAGCTAGAATGGAGGAACACTACGGATCTCTGAGGGACACCATAACTGCTGAGTCCACCCGGTCCACTACCTGTAAACTGTATGCCATGTAATGCCTGCTGGTTACAGTAAAGACCCATTACAGAGACTTACAGTCTCCGTGCTTCCTTATGATGGCATCCGTCCGTACACAAGGTAACCGCAGCTGCCGCACAACATCTTGAGCAGCTCCAGCCTCCGGGGATCACCGCTCAGCCTGTGGGGAGCGTTCCATCTTGCTGCTGTCCATCCCCCGGAGGTTCCGCAGCGTCGGTAACAATTACCGAACTACTCATAGGTGGCGTCACAAATAAATTAACCCCTTTAATCTGTACCTACAAGACGTCTGCAACTTTTGATCTGTACTCAACCGGGCCCCACTACCGGCAGGCGCGGCCCACCCGTGACAAGGAGGAAGGAGCTACAGCCTGTCTAAACCAGAGTCCACGGGCCGGCGGTGGGACAGAAAGTCCAAATTTCCTGAGTGATGACCTGTGAAAGATATTCAGCACTGGAGGTAGATCGAGCTGTAACAACACAGGGTTGAAAATGGCTGATTACATAAATGGACCAATAACTCCAGAACTAAGAGCCCCAGCTGCACACCTCCATCTGTCGTGTTTGGACAACACCCACACAAAATCCTCTACGTTCAGGTCTTGAACTGAATGTTTATTCACGTTCATCCGGTTACTGACAGAGGACACTGTCTTACGGGGGCAAACAGCCGAGACGTTTGTCCGTCTCTTAGGAAACCTTCCCACGGACACTTAGTGGAAGACACCGCGCTCCACCTTTCACTCTTCCCAGGATAACACTTAGGCCTTGCATCAAACTAAGGTGTTGGTTGAATGTTACCTCTATTTACCCCTATTTACCCCTACTCCTAAAGATTTTCCCTGATCCACTTCTATTTATTGTAGAACGCTGAAACTGCCCATGTGTAATGATATAAGTCTCTACAGGCTACGTGCTACTTTGCAACTCTGAACTTATAACTGCCTTCTTTCACGGGTGGTGAAGTGGTGTAAGGTGTGATAATGGACCCAGTGGAATACAGAACAGTCATCAAGTTCTTTTACTTGAAATTTGTGTTCATTGATAGCGGAATATGTCACCCTGGAATTGGAGCCGCTTCACCCAAAGTTCAACCATATTTGATGTGATGATATCAGTTCTTGACTACATCATACGATGGGGAATCGTCTACACAAACCTCTTTCATCTCATCGAACGTCTCCCTTGGTGTGCGGGCTTTCAAGCAAAGGAACTTGATGACTGTTCTGTATTCCACTGGGTCCATTATCACACCTCACCACTTCAGCACCTGGAAAAGAAAGACCTTTATCAGTTCACAAATGCAAATTGGCCACAACCTATAGAGACACATATCATTACACATGTGCGGTTTCGACGTCTTGCAATATATAGACGTGGGTGAGGGGAAATCTTTTTTGAATGCCCCTCGTCTGAATCAGCTTTGCACTAAACATAATAGAGACATGCAGCATGAAATTACCTGTGCCTCGGAGATGGCGACTTCTTAACTATAATAACA
The DNA here is from genome assembly GCA_033576535.1 of Allobates femoralis. NCBI lineage: Eukaryota > Metazoa > Chordata > Amphibia > Anura > Aromobatidae > Allobates > Allobates femoralis. The sequence continues at coordinate 161,842,447 of JARQOC010000009.1, read as the reverse complement.
GGATATAAAGGTCATCACTTTCTTTCCTTTCGTATCGCGGCTTTTTTTGCTAAATACTAAATTAATCATTTGTAGGTTAAAATTACTTTCTTTGCCCTATTTAGCGTAGACTATAATTTTATGCAGATTAAGCCTATTAAGGTTTCTATATTTGGACCATTAGATACATTTCTATTTTTACTTTGCAATCCCATGTCAAGAAAAGTGATCTCATATTGTGCACATCAATGGCTCTGAATACCACAATTATTTAGCCCTTACTAAGACCGGATACTCTTCTATAGACTTATCTTACGGTAAAGTCTGCAGGACAGCAGAAAGAAGTGAGGCAAGGTTCCTTCAGAAGCAAAATATGCAAATAGATCTAAAAAAGGGAGAAATTCATCTTTGATGCACTATTTATAGGGCGATTACTATGTAAAACAAGCCTTTTTGTTAACAATGAGTCCCAAGGTGAGTCTAGCGCATTCTACAATGGGGCATACCCACCTGTGGAGGGAAAGGAAGCCACCTTTTTTAACAATGGAGGTGTTTCTGGAAATTTGTGTGCTCTTCAAAGGCTGGACAGACATTGGTCTGGGACAGTGGCGTAACTACCGCGGTCGCGGCTGAGACCGGGCCCGCCGTGCCTCGTGCTCCCGGCAGCCCGCTGCACCCGCGATAGCGTTGGACAAGGAGTGGAGGAGGACGAGAAGTGAGAAGAAGCCTCACTTCGCGCAGCTGTGCCCGCCCCTCCTCTCCTCTGTGCAGAAGCCAGCACTGAGAGCAGGTACTTACGCCTTCACCAGCACACACCCCCACAGGGCCCTCAGAATTTTTCACCAGATATTCCCCCCCCCCACCCCTCCTCAAACTTTTTCACCAGCACTTCCCCCACCCCCACTCCTCACCTAATAGGCCCCGGAGTGAATCTTGCACGGGGGCCCGCGGGGCTGAAGTTTTGCCACTGGTCTGGGATGATTTAGTGAATCCTGCTTTGAGCAGGGGGTTGGACCAGATGACCCAGGAGGTCCCTGACAACTCTACCGTTGTATGAATCTGTGCATCAGTAGCCCCCAATCGTAAGTGTTAACTCTGACCACATTGCTCATTGATATCACTACCATTGCTTTTTCAACCTCATTGGTATTGAAAATGTTGTAATTTCCTTTGAATCTATCCATTTTGGAACATGGTCTCCAAAAATGTACAATCAAAGTATTTGTTTTCTTTTTTACCGCTCCTGAAGGTTACGGTATATAACTTTGATGATAAAATAACAATGAAGGAAAATGAAAATTTCATTGACAAAAACAGTAATAATGAAAGTGCCAAGAAAAGCAGATTAAATTCTAGATGTTGAAGGGCTTTATGTTTTCAGAAAATGATGTCCTTGTCATTATAGTTAAGTTACAATTCTATTGAATCATACTGTTTTCCGCTATCAGATTCAAGAATATGAACAATTTATTTGCTATTTTGTTCTCTAAAAAGGACAGAAAAACAAGAAATATTTCGAAATTTGGAACCAAAATATGAGCCCCCACGGCAACATCTTATTGCCAAGACCCCCTTAAATGACAGTGAAAAATGATATAAGGACAGTGTGCATGGATACTAAAGGAAAGCCTAGGGTACAGGAAAATCTGGTCCAGAAAAGAGGTAAAATGTTAAAGTGAGGCAAAACTTTTATATGGACAACAATGTGGCCACACACACAAGATAGATTTTGTCTAAAAGTTCAATGACAGACAATCACTCTCCCGATGTGCTTTTGACTGGATGAGAGTAGAAATCTGCGTCCTTCGAGCTCTGGCAGTGGCTTATCTTCCTGAAAATAACAAGATCAGGTGCTGAAATTCAGCTCTTCAAGCCCAACCCCTCTCTAACTCCAGCATCATCTCCCGGGGATCTGGTTACGTTGTTACGCCACGTGAGCCATGCAGTCAATCAGCAGCCGCTGATAGAACACTTGGCAGTCACTTTATTTGGACATAACTGACATTCATAGGAAAAGATCATCAACAGGTCTTGTGGCGCACCACTGGTTGGGATGCCACGTAGGGGTACTGCACACATAAAAGAGAGTGTGGTACTCCTGTGACTAGGGGATTAGGATGTCGCATAAAGGACCCTCATTACACCCATCCACACACCTTAGTGTAGATGGGATGTGGGTGGACCCGTTATCAGGGAGACCCAGTCCCGGTGGGAGGAGCTAGGTGGGTTAGTGGAAGAGCGGAAAGACGGTTAGGAGAATTGAAGGTGACAAGAGCTCCTGTGGGGAGCGAGGAGTACAGGACGGCGGAGGAGCCATCGGGAGAGAAAGGAACCCTAGGGGCACTAGGTGTTGCGGTGCGCCTGAATCCAGGCCCAGTACGACCACTGGCTGGAGGGGTTCAGTCCTGGAACGGAGGACTGGCTCCGAGAGTGGTGTGGGTGTTCATCCCTGAGCCACCAAACTGGAGGCACGAGCTTCTGTAGGAAGTCATGGCTAACACCCAGCGCAATCCCCAAAAGGCCCCCTATAGGTTCTGGAGGACCGGGAGAGGAACCCTCCAGAGAGGATTCGTGGGAGCTGGCTGAGGGCTCTGTACGCAGGAGTTCAGCTGGGAAGTAGGAGAGAGAGTACGGTGAGGAACAAGAGAAAGGAAACGGCAGGCACACCACCAAGGGTCCAGAGTGGGATATTCCGGTCCACTGGTGACTACCCAGGCCAGCAGAACCCATCAGACTCTAACACCTGTAAGCTGCCTAAGGTCATGCCAGTAAAACCCGTACAGAGCTAAAGACTTTGTGACGTATCTTTATTTGCCTGCGCCTGAGGAGCCGCAAACTTGTTTACTTGCTAAGACTGTGACAGGGCTGCTGGATGAACTGCTTCACTGTGTAAATCCCTATTCAGGTCTGCAAGCAGCGCCGGTAATCTTACCGGGAACCGTAGGTAGCGTCACAAGACATTTTTACTTTTATTAAACAAATCACCTTCTTTTTAAAAGTGGCCCCAGGGCATGGAACTGGGCACCGGCCGCCCATGACAACACCCCAATCCGTGAACTGCAAGCCCGGGACTGAGTTCCCCAAGGCGCTGGAGCGGGACAGCCTAACTTTTTCCAGATGTTGAAAATAGTTGATAGAAGAGCCCTGATGGGTTTGGCGCTTACCCTTTTGATGGATCTCAGTTTGCATCAGCAAAAAAACTATTTCATTTTGGTTTGTTGAGAATACAAGCTGAGATCCGTTATAAGGGTAAGTGTAAAAACCATCCATGAGTTCTCAAGCTCTGCTGAATTGAATCCTTTGGCAGATCACTTCATTGGACATAATTGAATGCCTTCTCCAAACATCAACATTTTGTGTCTGCACAGGTGTTTAGGATGCCACGTAGGGTACTGCAATCACAAGAGTTGGATCTCCAGTGACTTTTAGAAGCCATTCATAGGACCTCTTTTACACATCCCGTTTTGGTCATTGGGTGTGGAAGCCATGACCTCTATCAGGGAGACCCAGTCCCGCTGGAGGGCTCAGTGTAATGTGAAAATGAAAGCGGTTATGAGATTTAAGGCACAACGGTCCTATGGCAGTCCAGGAGTACAGGCAGCGAGGAGGAATCCGGAGAAAAGGAACCCTAGGGACCGGTGTTTGTTCGTTTGAATGACCTCAGTTTCTCACGACACTCTGATGTTAGTTTGCCTAAGCTAACTTTGCTCCTGTGTGAGTTCATCCTTGCCACAACGGGAGGCTTTGTAGGAAGTTTTGGCTAAACTCCAGTCTGGTTAATCCCCGGGGTAAGAGTGGGGCGGTCTGAGGATCCCTTCAAGAGATCCGTTGCAGTGCTGAGCTCTGCATGCGGATAGCTGGGAATGACAGTTGATACTGGAACAAGAGAAGGGCAGAATGCTGGCATAAAGTCGAGGTCTTTATCATCGGTCCAATGTGCATTCAGACCATCTACATACCATATCTTACCCTCACTTGCATGAAGTCATTAGCCCAGTAGCCAGGATTTAAACTTAACTTGGATCATCTGGGATTTAGACCGGACAGCCTCAGTCTTGGACGAACTTGTGCCTTGGCTTGATTGTTCGGCACAATTGGTGTTCCCATGTTAACATCCTTTCGGTCTTTCTATGTCTCCGCTCAATGTTAACCAGGAACCAGGTACAGGTTAAGTCAATTCTTATATACAAATCCCTTCATTTCAAAAGGTTCCACACGAGGTGCCAGGTAATTCACAGCCATGTCAATACACAAATTAGATTCTGAAGCGCAAACTTTTTCAGCCCTGTGTCTTAACGTTTTCGGATGTTGAAAATTAAAATCCATTGGACTTTGGCTTACCTTTTGATGGATTCAGTTTCATTGAAAAAAAAAATAATGATTTATGAAAAATTTGTGATTGGATAATGTTAAGGAAAAACTGAGTACTTCTGACAGAACTACGTGTGTAATACTTTGGCAACCAATGAGGATGAGCCATGGAGGTCCTGATACTGCATCCATGGATATCCGAACTAAGGAGAAATAAATTCGGACAAGATGTGATTCTTGAGTTCTGATAAAGATTCTCACCTTAAATCCAGGTCAGCATACTATCATTATAAATCTATTGTGTAACTAACCACTACAATAGGGAGCGCCACGTCTGTCTTTTTCTCTATTTCCCTACACTGTGGCTTTATATATCTTTTTCCAGATGTTAGAAGTGAGAGCAAAGTGAACTGATGGGCTGCAGGCTCATGTGGCATAACAACATCAATGTAGCCTTAAAGATCCATCACTGGAATGGCACTGACATCAGAGGTGAGTACAGGCTGTTTTTTTATCATTGTGGAATTTAGCAATTTAAAGGGCTCTTTGAGTATTGACACCCTTGTAAGTAATTACACTTCAAAGGTATTTAAATTTAGCCGGTTTTCAGTGAAGAATTTTGCAATTCGCTCGTCCTAATGATTGACCAATGCACATGGCAGCAATTAGTCACGAATGAGGAAACGATGGTTCATTGATGGATCTCAGTTTTAGGTTTGCCTAAAATGCGTCACTGCCAGCAGGGGGCAGAATATCTCCGAAAATATACATATTGTACAGAAACCAAATAATTGACAATTGTTCATCCCCATACAGTTTACAACGGCCATACAAAAAGACTTTAAAAGAATGCCTGAAAAACTTTATATCCATGGTGCGCACTTGCTCTGGTTGAAAATCTATGTAAGTTTATTAATTTCAATTTCATAAAATATATAAATACAAAAAATACTGGAAACGAGCAATTTTTATACTGTATATTTACTTATCCTTTAATTATCTTATCAGCTAAACTACTTTAAACACTACATTGGGTTTCTTTACATTTTGCCGGCGGCCATGTCCCAAGCTCTCCAACCGCAGCGGAAAAACTGTAGAATCTACAATAAAATAATGCAAAGATGTTCTTTGGAGCTGACAGATGGATCATATATGAACATGTGACTCTCTTTTGGAAGCCTCTCTGGGGCTCACATTTTTTTTTCTCTTGTTAACACGCAATGAAAAGGACAGTAGAACACGGATGAAGACGCTGTGATATCCTCACTAGACTGACCTTTCAACTCTTCTCTTCACAGATTATGTAGCTTCAAAAGAGCTTTCAAGATAACAGAAGTGTGAGAAATAAATGAAAATGTAAAATGTTTATCAATTTCAAATAAAATCAGTTTTAAATATTTTTTTTTATTGTGTATATGACAGTATTAGTGATGGAATTAGAAGACAGTGTTTACTAGCTCATAGCTTAATTACATACACCAAAGAGATGTAAAGGAGCACTTCTGTAGGAGGCAAAAACTCATTACACGAGAGTTGCAAGTGAGGAGTCACATCACAGCCAGTATTAAAATGGAGGATACATTCAGGTCAAGAATTGACTATTGCAGGGTATCACTATCTAGAAATTATATTGTCTGAGGAACACTAGTAGGTGCAAGGTTTGTCATTCTTGTTAAATAATTAGTGTTCTGATGTCATTGGAAGGTCCATTGGTTAGTGTGTTGTCAATGTCAAAACCATCCTATAATGAAGTGTTTTCCCACCAGTACAGGTCCGACAAATGCAGAAAAATACAGACAGCACTGCCATGCTAAGAAGCAGTAAGCAGTGATATCCCTGCACCACAGTTAGGTAGCAGATGGGGGTGAGTAAGCACTCAGTGCTAAAGTACACCACCATAGGGACTAGTAAGGAAAGAGAGGCATAACAGGGCTCCAACTGATCTCCAGGTGGTGATTTTACTCAACTGCATTAAAATGTTGAAATTAGAAGATTGAAGTATAGACAAATGGAAAAATGTAAAAACTGAGTCTGCCATTGAAAGTCAAAGAAATAACTTTCCAAGAGGGATGAAGAGATAGGCTAGGGTCAGACTTGGGAGCTTGCATCCGTCTGAGAGATGCTTTAACCCTAGAACGCATGACGTTAAAAATATACATATCAACGTTACGGGGCCTTTTAGGCCCCTTTGCAAATAATATAGAAGAACACACTTAAATAACTTTCACAAGTTTTATTTCAAAATTGCTAAATAATATATGAATAGTGGACAAACTTTTAATTATAATTTTTCACAGAAAAACACCAAAAAATCTTTTTTTTTCCAAATTTCACACAAAGACATGAAAACACACACAAAAACGCATAGAAATCTACAGCAAACTTGCTGCAGCTACATTTGTATTCTAACTTTTTTTCTATTATATTAGTCTTCCAAACAATTCTGACATGTTATTTTTTCAGAAGAATGTTCTTTGCAAACATTTTCCTTACAAGTGAAACAATATCGCTTGTGTGTGACACACTGTAAGTGTAAAGTCCCCCCTTCTTCCTCTCACCCTCAGCAGCTCTTACCTTTTATACTCTTAGGTGGTGTACAATTCTCTGGATTTTTGTGGCTCACAAGCTCTACCCTTTGCAAGCTTCTTAGAAACAGAAACTGAAAATGAATCAGACTTCCTCTCAACAGCTTATCTTATCACAGGTCCTTCAGCAATTAGCTCACAGTGTATACTGTCCTCAGTACTCTATACACAGCTCATTACTGTGTACAGAAGGACCTGAGATGATGTCATGGCCTTATCATTCCCTCCAAAAATCACATGACATCCTCACATGTTATTATTCACACCCTGGCCCCTCCACCAGCATTACTGAGTACAAATAAAGTAACTTGAGGCACAAACACTACTGAGAACATGATAAAACATAGCGGGGGCCTAAAAGGCCCCCAATACGTACATATGTAGTTTTCACCAAACAAGCATTGTTACACCAAAATGCCTATGAAAAAAGTTATATGAACAATTGGATATTATCAACAACGACATACTTGAGGAATACCTGGAGTTTCAAAATTCTAATTAAAGTAATTTTGCAGATAATAGCAAAACTGTAAGCCTGGGGGCCTAAAAGGCCCCCAATATGCGTTCTAGGGTTAAAGGATGCTGATTTTCCCCTTGCCATTTTAATGGCATGTATGTTCATTTTTAGCGCATGCGTTAACACATGGTACATATATGTACCACACGTTAGCGCATGCGTTACCCATAGGCTCCCATGTTAAAAAAAAGCATGCCTTTTTGCAAAAGCACCAAAAAACACGGTAGACCATGTTTTTTGGTGTACTTGAAAAAACGCATAGCGTTAAACGTATTGCACTTTTGCAATGCGTTTTTTGCCTTGGAGCCTATGGGTGCATTAACGCATGCGTTTTTGAAAATTTGCTCATGAAAATAGCCATGCATTTAGCAAATGCAGGACACAAGTCTGACCCTAGCCTTACAGACCAGAAAAGAGACTGAAAGCTGGTATCTGAGTGTGACAATAAGTGCCATTCCAGGGACAGCTGGAAGACGTCTCTGTGTAAGGAACTGCTATTAGCATATTCAGTTCTCTTTTCTCATTTTACACTCTCCCAATATTTCTTAGTTTCTCTTTGTTGACCACTATTTCCCCTCACACCTCTTTTTTACACACCCTATTTTCTTTTATTTTCTCTGAGATGTTTTAAAAGCCGTATACTGGCATTCCTGCCCATCCTTACAGCCAGCGCCGGTCTGTCCTCCAACGGTGAATAGTCTCTACATTTCTCTCCCCAAGTCTCCCCACACCTGTGCCAGTGATATGGTTGTATATCGACACACTTCCTCCCTCCATTACTATTTATTGTATCTCTCCCTTCATGACCAGAGATGAGCGGACCCACAGAACTTCAGGTTCTGCAGTTTTATATAAATTTCTTTTCTGGACCCAAACTTGACCTGAATCTCATTGGGAGTCACTGATTGGGCAGTTCGGTTCTCTGCCCACATACAGGCAGCCATAACCAAAGCTCATCGGGGGGGTGGATTTTGTCATTTTCTTTCTTTGGTACCTATTACATCAGATAAAGCTGATTTTACCACTAGTATGAGCCGTTCAAACACTACAAGTGGCTCACAGTGGGCCGCGTACCGAATGTACCCGAGCACAACAATGCTCGCTCCGAAGATTTGTGTGGGTAAAGCACCCGAACTCCGAACATGACAACTGACATTTTTTGAAGAAGGAAAGGATTCCCAAGATTCTTTAACATGTCAACCATTTTATTGATAATCCATTAAAAATAACATGCTTGTGCTGGGAATATAACATGTTACCCAGACTAACATGTTTCGGACTACCACGTCGTGAAATTTTTTGAAAAGTCTGTCTTTGGCACAAAGACCGAACTTCAAAGTTTGGGTCACTCATCCCTATTTGTGACTTATTTCTCCATGTACTTCATCTAATATTCTCCGGGGCTCATTAGCCACTCATTTGGACTTTTAATATGTGGTTACCTGAAGTCTATACCCTATAACCCCTTCACACCCAGCCTGTTTTCACCTTACTGGCAGGGCCAATTTTTTGCAATTCTGACCCATGTCACTTTATGAGGTGGTATCTCTGGAACACTTCAATGGATCCCAATAATTCTAAGATTGATTTCTTTTACATATTTGATTTCATGAGAGTGGTAAATTTAGAATAATTACTGCACTCTTTTGTGAAAAAAATGGAAATTTGGTGAAAATTTCACATTTTTCAAACTTTTACATTTTATACTGTTAAACCAGACAGTATTATCACAGAACATTGTTAAAAAATACCATTTCCCACATGTATACTTTACATCAGCATAATTTTGGAAGTTATAAAGCTTGAAAGTTTATCAGCATGTATCTTATTTTTCCGACAAAATTTACAAACCAACATTTTCTTTTGAAGTGACCTTGAAGGGCCTACATAACAGAAAACACCCAAAAGTGACACCATTCCAAAAACGTCACCCTTCAAGTTACTCAAAACTACATTCAAGAAGTTTATTTATCCTTCCGGTGCTTCACAGGAACAAGTGTAAAATGGAAAATGTTCCTTTTTGCAATGTGGAAAAATTGAAAGTTTTACTTTTTCCAACAAAAATGTTAATTTAGGTTCATATATTGTATTTTCACAAGGGTAACATCAAAAAATAGATCCTGTAATTTGCTATGCATTTCCTCCCAAGTAAGCTGATAACTCATATGTGGTAGCAAATCACTGTGTGAGTGTACAGCATGGCTTAGAAGGGAAGGAGCGCCATTTGACTTTTTGAATGTAAAATTAGCTGGAATTGTTAGCTGACACCATGTTGTGTTTGGAAAGCCCCTGATGTGCCTAAACAGTGGAAACCCCCCACAAGTGACCCCAGTTTTTAAACTGTTCCCTACCAAGGAATTTATCTAGATGAGTGGAGAGCATTTTGAACCTACAGGTGCTTCCTAAATTGAGCCGTGAAATTAAAAAACTTTCTTTTTTCCCCCAAAATTATTTTTAGGCTCAATGTTTTCATTTTCATAGGGGCAACAGGATAAAAATGGACCCCAACACTTATTGGATAGTTTATCCAGAGTACGCTGTGGCAGAATACTATTGTTTGGGTGTGCAGCAGAGCTTGGAATGGAAGGAATGACATTTGACATTTCAAGTGGAAAATTAGCTGACACGATGTCAAAAGGCTCCTGCTGTATTTAACCAGTAGAAACCCCCCACAATCAACCTCATTAGGAACATACATTGAGCCTTGAAAATGGAAAATAACTTTTTTCCGCAAAAAATGTTATTTTAGGCTCAGTATTTTTATTTTTACAAAGTCAACAGAAAAAAAATTGACCCCAAAATTTGTTGGGCAATTTGTCTTCAGTACATTAATACCCACATGTGGCAGAAAACTACTGTTTGGTCACATAGCAGGGCTCAGAAAAAAGGAGCAATTTGTTGGAGTGCAGATTTTGATGGAATGGTCTGCGGGTGTCATGTCGCATTTGACTAGCACTTTAATTATGTAAACAATAGAATTCCCCCACAAGTGAGCCCATTCTAGAAACTACACACAAGGAATTTTATCTAGATATATAGTGAACACCTTGAACCGAAATGTGTGTCACATAATTTTACCACGTAGAAATGGAAAAAATTGGAAAAACTTGATTTCTCCCCAAAAATGTTGTTTTAGCAACAAATATTTTCATTTTCACAAGAATAGCAGGAGAAATTGGACCCCACATTTGTTGTGCAGTTTCTCTTAAGTATTAGGATACTTTATATGTGTGGAAAACCACTGTTTGGGCACACGACAGGGCTTGAAGGGAAAGAGCACCAATTGATTTTTTGAGCACAGATTTTCCTTTAATAATTTTTAAACTCCATTTGCAGAGTCCCTAAGTGCCAGAACAGCAGAAACACCCCTCAAGTGACCACATTTTGGAAATTTCAACCGTCTGGGAGACCATCTATAGCTGTAGTGATGATGCTATCTATGGAAAACACCGTGGAGTCAAATGCATTGAACTTAAAATTATTAAAAATTGCAAGTTAGCCCTTGAAGTGCCCAGTACATTGTAGTGCTCATGCATTGTGCCCAGTTTGAGCTCCTGAAGACGCACACTCCATAAATTAAGCGGGCTTTCTCATTACAACAGTGCCAACCATGTGAACGTTAACTTTGGTTTAGACTTTGTGGGGCTCATAAGGAAGAGGAGAATTTGGTTTTGGGAGCGAAGATTTTCTTTTTGGGGGGGCGAGAAGCCATAGCAATTTTCCATAGCCTTGTGCTACCAGTAGTGTGGAAGCCCCTATATTTCTGTTAACAGATAACAGATCTGAGTGGGGACCTGTGTTTTTTGTGGGTTGAGTTGAATGTTATGTCGTGGCAATTTGAGTTCAGAACATTTTGGACCAGTTCACATTTATCCTTAATTCTATGCTGAGCACTTAAAGGGAACCTGTCACCCCCTTTGGGCGTTTTAAACTGTGACCACCAGCTTACACATCATGTAAATGGTGTTCTAGTAACCCTGTATGTGCCCAAGCTGACCCCTCATACCTGTGAAAACAACTTTTATTGTGTCCAGCGATGGCCTCCTATTCAGTCACGGAGGCTGCTTTATGGTCATGGTGGCCAAACCCCTCGCCACCCGTCTAGGGTGCTAAATCCACCAGCATGTTTTAAACTTTCTGCCCCTCCTCTGGCTGGCGCTTGAGTGACAAGAGCACTCGTGCCGGTGCAGCGGAGCAGGTGTCCACGCTCCATAGAACATAGTGCAGATGTCTCGCGAGACTTCACTAATCTCGCGAGACCTCGGCATTATCATAGTATCATAGTATCATAGTTTTTAAGGTTGAAGGAAGACTTTAAGTCCATCTAGTTCAACCCATAGCCTAACATGTTGATCCAGAGGAAGGCAAAAAAAACCCATGTGGCAACACTAAGCTCCACATTGGGGGAAAAAATTCCTTCCTGACTCCAGATATGGCAATCAGACTAATTCCCTGGATCAACGCCCTATCAAAGAATCTAGTATATATAACTGGTAATATTATAGTTTTCAAGAAAGGCATCCAGGCCCTTCTTAAATGTTAGTAGTGACTCACTCATTACAACATCATGTGGCAGAGAGTTCCATAGTCTCACTGCTCTTACAGTAAAGAATCCGCGCCTGTGATTATGATTAAACCTTCTTTCCTCCAGACGTAGAGGATGCCCCCTTGTCCCAGTCTCAGGCCTAAGAGTAAAGAGATCATTAGAAAGGTCTCTGTACTGTCCCCTCATATATTTATACATTATTATAAGATCACCCCTAAGCCTTCGTTTTTCCAAGCTAAATAACCCCAAGTTTAATAATCTGTCTTGGTATTGCAGACCCCTTAGTCCTCTAATGACTTTTGTCGCTCTTCTCTGGACCCGCTCTAGTTCAGCTATGTCTTTCTTATACACCGGAGACCAGAATTGTACACAGTATTCTAAGTGTGGTCGCACTAGTGACTTGTATAGAGGTAAAATTATGTTCTCCTCATGAGCATCTATGCCTCTTTTAATGCATCCCATTATTTTATTTGCCTTTGCAGCAGCTGCCTGACACTGGTCACTAAATGTGAGTTTGTCATCTACCCATACACCCAGGTCTTTTTCAGTGACAGTTTTGCCCAGTGTTTTACAATTAAGCACATAATTATACCTTTTGTTTCCTCTGCCCAAGTGCATGACTTTACATTTATCCCCATTAAAGCGCATTTGCCATTTAGCAGCCCAAGCTTCTAGTTTACATAAATCCTCCTGTAATATAAAATTGTCCTCCTCTGTATTGATTACCCTGCAGAGTTTAGTGTCATCTGCAAATATTGAGATTCTACTCTGTATGCCCCCTACAAGGTCATTAATAAATATATTAAATAGAAGCGGGCCCAACACTGACCCCTGTGGTACCCCACTGATAACTGTGACCCATTCTGAGTGTGTTCCATTAATAACCACCCTTTGTTTCCTATCACTAAGCCAGTTCTTAACCCACTTACACATATATTATGCACGGACACCCGCTCCACTGCGCAGGCGCGAGTGCTCTTTTCACTCATGCGCCGGCCAGAGGAGGGGCAGGATGTTTAAACCATGCTGGGTGGGTTTAGCATCCTGGAGGGGCGTCGAGGGGTTTAGCTACCATGACCATATAGCAGCTTCCGTGACTGAATAGAAGGCCACCGCTGGACACAATAAAAGTTGTTTTCACAGGTATGAGGGGTCAGTTTGGGCACAAACAGGGGTTACTAGAACCCCATTTAAATGATGTGTAAGCTGGTGGTCACAGTTTAAAATGCCCAAAGGGGGTGACAGGTTCCCTTTAAATTACGGTTGCCATCGTGATTCAGGTGAAACCTCAGATGAATCACTTTACTAATGAGGCAGCAGAATTACTCTGAACTCTGGCCACTGTTCTGGATTTTTCGATCTACTGGCGAACATGGTATAAACATATTTTACTTTATATTTTGACATATAACAAGTTTTAGTTGCTAACAATTGCTAAATGTGGGAGCGGGAACGCAACTCCCCTCTGTCACTGAAGACAGGGTCAAGTGAAAGTCTTTGGAGTCTGTCCTTAGTGTCAACTATTTATTTTTCTGTTTGAGTTGAGTGACCAACCCTTCTCCCCTGATGGATCGAGTGGGTTACTGATTGTGAGCCCGGTGTTGATCCGTTCATCTTTTACACATTTCCAGAGTTGACATCTCCTCTGTCACTTACGAGACTGAATTAATACGTTACAGCTGTTTCACACAAAAGTTTGACAAATTAGATCCTTATGTTAAATGCAATTTTGGCAGAACAGAAAGTTTATGTGCGCCCTTGCACTTTGTAAATCTAGACAAATAGCCTCCATTGTCTCCTTACTTTGAACTGTGTCGCATGACCGCTTTCCTCATTGATTGACAGCTGCTGATTTCAGCGGTCTGGATGCAGCACAGAAATTATTGCCTGTGACTCGGATACAGGTTAAATAGTGTCATCAAACAAGGGAAAGACTACATTTCATTTTAAGCTATCTCTTCAAACAACATGGTCCTGCTGTCCTCATCCCTTACAAAAAGTTAAATCTGCTTTTGGCGCTCAAACCAACAGTCCTGATTCTCAGGCTCTGTAGTTTGGCATCCACTCTATATGACTGGAAGGTTTCCCTTTATAAGTATTCTGACAGCACTATAGGAGCTAGAACTGCCCTCATTTTCCAGCATACACTTGCCTGTCTTGAACTGAACGTCTTCTCTAATTTGCCTGTGTGCAGTTTGACAGACAGGAAAGCAGATCATAGACATAAAGACCCAGTTGAACACAAGCAGTAGATAGTAAATTACACTGAAGAAACACATCTAGCGGTCAGCACTTTGCAGAGATTATTTTATAAGGCTGAAGGCACACTGTCGATGCAAGTGCTGTGCGTGTTTCTAGGTGTGTGTGGTGCGAGTATGGTGCGTGTGGTGAGGGTGGCTGTCTGTATGTATGTGAGTGTGCTGCGATTGTGAGGTATGAGTGCGTGTGTGGTGCGTGTGAGTGTGATGCTGTCTGTGATCCTGAAGGACCGCGGACAGCATTTGTCGGGGAATTTAAGCTCCTCGGCTGTCAGAGCCACGGAGTTTAAATTTTCCCTGCTGTGCTGTACAGTAAAAATCATCTTGTACCGCTGTGACAGCAGCAGCACAAGATGTTTTGTAAAATCACTGTAAAATAGAGAAATATTATGAATCCCTGGATTAATTTAGCTACTAACCACATCAGCAGCCTCTGCACGGCTTGTCTGTGCAGAGGCAGCCAATGTGGCACATAAACCAGTGCTGAAAGGGTTAATAGCATGCTGGTGTGGTGACACCATGTCTGTAGAGAGTGTCCTCACATAGCGGAGGTGACTGCCACACATACCTGGCTTCAGTCATAGGGAAGGTGACCGCACACACATACCTGGCTTCAGTCATAGGGAAGGTGACTGCACACACATACCTGGCTTCAGTCATAGGGGAGGATACTGCACACATATACCTGGCTTCAGTCATAGGGAAGGTGACTGCACACACATACCTGACTTCAGTCATATGTGAGATGACGGCGCACACATACCTGGTTTCAGTCATAGGGGAGGTGATTGCACACACATACCTGGCTTCAGTCATAGGAGAGGTGACTGCACACACATACCTGGCTTCAGTCATAGGGCAGGTGACTGCACACACATACCTGGCTTCAGTCATAGGGGAGGTGATTCCACACACACATACCTGGCTTCAGTCATAGGGGAGGTGACTGCACACACACATAGCTGGCTTCAGTCATAGGGGAGGTGACTGCACACACATACCTGGCTTCAGTCATAGGGGAGGTGACTGCACACACATACCTGGCTTCAGTCATAGGGGAGGTGACTGCACACACACACACACCTGTCTTCAGTCATAGGGGAGGTGACTACACACACATACCTGGCTTCAGTCATAGGGGAGGTGACTGCACACACACACACCTGTCTTCAGTCATAGGGGAGGTGACTGCACACACATACCTGGCTTCAGTCATATGGGAGGTGACTGCACACACATACCTGGCTTCAGTCATAGGGGAGGTGACTGCACACACATACCTGGCTTCAGTCATAGGGGAGGTGACTGCACACACATACCTGGCTTCAGTCATATGGGAGGTGACTGCACACACATACCTGGTTTCAGTCATAGGGGAGGATACTGCACACATATACCTGGCTTCAGTCATAGGGGAGGTGACTGCACACACATACCTGACTTCAGTCATATGTGAGATGACGGCGCACACATACCTGGTTTCAGTCATAGGGGAGGTGATTGCACACACATACCTGGCTTCAGTCATAGGGGAGGTGACTGCACACACATACCTGGCTTCAGTCATAGGGGAGGTGACTGCACACACACACACACACACACCTGTCTTCAGTCATAGGGGAAGTGACTACACACACATACCTGGCTTCAGTCATAGGGGAGGTGACTGCACACACACACACCTGTCTTCAGTCATAGGGGAGGTGACTGCACACACATACCTGGCTTCAGTCATATGGGAGGTGACTGCACACACATACCTGGCTTCAGTCATAGGGGAGGTGACTGCACACACATACCTGGCTTCAGTCATAGGGGAGGTGACTGCACACACATACCTGGCTTCAGTCATAAGGGAGGTGACTGCACACACATACCTGGTTTCAGTCATAGGGGAGGATACTGCACACAAATACCTGGCTTCAGTCATAGGGGAGGTGACTGCACACACATACCTGACTTCAGTCATATGTGAGATGACGGCGCACACATACCTGGTTTCAGTCATAGGGGAGGTGATTGCACACACATACCTGGCTTCAGTCATAGGGGAGGTGACTGCACACACATACCTGGCTTCAGTCATAGGGGAGGTGACTGCACACACACACACACACCTGTCTTCAGTCATAGGGGAGGTGACTACACACACATACCTGGCTTCAGTCATAGGGGAGGTGACTGCACACACACCTGTCTTCAGTCATAGGGGAGGTGACTGCACACACATACCTGGCTTCAGTCATAGGGGAGGTGACTGCACACACATACCTGGCTTCAGTCATAGGGGAGGTGACTGCACACACATACCTGGCTTCAGTCATAGGGGAGATGACTGCACACGCATACCTGGCTTCAGTCATAGGGGAGATGACTGCACACACATACCTGGCTTCAGTCATAGGGCAGGTGACTGCACACACATACCTGGCTTCAGTCATAGGGGAGATGACTGCACACACATACCTGGCTTCAGTCATAGGGAAGGTGACTGCACACACATACCTGGCTTCAGTCATAGGGGAGGGGACTGCACACACATACCTGGCTTCAGTCATAGGGGAGGTGACTGCACACACATACCTGGCTTCAGTCATAGGGGAGGTGACTGCACACACACACACACACCTGTCTTCAGTCATAGGGGAGGTGACTACACACACATACCTGGCTTCAGTCATAGGGGAGGTGACTGCACACACACACACCTGTCTTCAGTCATAGGGGAGGTGACTGCACACACATACCTGGCTTCAGTCATATGGGAGGTGACTGCACACACATACCTGGCTTCAGTCATAGGGGAGGTGACTGCACACACATACCTGGCTTC
Source organism: Allobates femoralis (assembly GCA_033576535.1). Taxonomy (NCBI): domain Eukaryota; kingdom Metazoa; phylum Chordata; class Amphibia; order Anura; family Aromobatidae; genus Allobates; species Allobates femoralis. The sequence continues at coordinate 161,825,418 of JARQOC010000009.1, read as the reverse complement.
AGTCATAGGGGAGGTGACTGCACACACATACCTGGCTTTATTCACAGGAGAGGAGCATTTGGTTACTGTCACTCTAGTTCATTTATGATACTATTTTGAATTACATCACACCCCCTGCATTGTAATATATTGTTTTCTCTGCAGATATTCAGTATAGAATTGGCTTATGGACTTGAGGTGATGTCACGACCATGTGACCTTAATTGGTGGAGCTCAGCAAGCCTGAAGTCAAGGACATCTGAGGCGTAGCTCCGCCCATTATGTTCACATGGTCGTGACATCACCACAGGTCCTTTTCCTCCTTTCTTAAGTGATACTAATATATTATAATTCTACATTTGCATGTCTAAATGACCAGAGCAGTTTGAATGGAGCTGTGCTTGAGCATGCCTCTACAATCAAAGTCCACAGCACGGATAAAAAATGCTAAGCACAATGGCTGCTACAGGTGGTAACACATGGCTCTGCAGTCTCAGTGAACTGCTTTGCAGTAGCTACATGGAGTTAATTTCCTATTGTACCTTTAGGGTTAATATCAGAAGCTGTAGCTGTAGTATTTGCTTTCTATGGTATTAGCTAGTTGTGGCTCTTCAGGTGAGCTGCTGCTTTGCCTGTCAGGTGACACAGTTGTCCACTCCCACAGCCTTTATATAAACCCATCAGCCACCAGCTGGTGTCATGGAAAGAGTTCATTTACTCTTTGACCTGGGAGCTCTATTATGCTATGTGCAGTTTCTGCTGGATTTTCAGAAGCTTTATTTGCGGTGGAATTGATGTGATTAACCTGGTCCCTGGGTGGAGGTGAAGGGATTATAGTCTAGGGCTGTTCAGGAGCAGGGCAAGGTGGTGGCCTAGACATCCTCACCTTTAAAGGTACATCTGTGAACAGGGTCAGATAGGGACCGCCAGTCTGAGATTTAGACTAGTTCACCTGATCGCCTTTAGCCCGTCGCTGCCATCCTACTGCCTAACCCTTTTGTCCATTAATACCACCCGTGACATACATACAAAAAGAGAAACCTAAGCTTGGTCCTTAATGTCCAAATATGCAACCTGAACTCAGTGTTATTTTGCGTAGCAGAGTTGCAATCCTATCTTTTTGTTTATCAGCAGTACCAATTTACTTCTGCTATTTCTCATCTTATACACAATGTATATTTTATGGTGTTCCCAGATAAACAGATTTAAGAAATTGACTAAATATATAGAGAAGTCAACTTTATACTATGTCGAAATTTACAATGTGTTCCCAAAATATAAGCCTACAAGATCTGCAGGATTTCCCTCCATTGATGGATGACGGCGGTACTTCATGCAACAGTATTAAGAAAATATTTATACTACTTCAGATACATTACAGCGCCGAAAAGTGCCGGAGCATAGCGAGATATTGCTTGGCTAATTTCTCTGGGAGCATCGGAGGTCAGAAGATGCATTACATCCTTTACTCTCCCCGGTAATGTTTTGTAAAAAAGGAATTGCAACAGGAAAAAAGTCCACAGATGAAGAATAAGATGGGGACAAAGTGAGAATGTAGCACTTGTTAGATATTCATATATGCGCTCTGATGCGGTTTATTAGAGCTGAATATTAATGGCGCACTATGGTGTCCGACCCTACGATATACAGTTTTTTGCATAAACTCATTCTTTTCATGGAACATTTGGGTCACAAGAGACAAGGGCAGATTGTTGCGTCTGTGCGGTATGGAATGTGTGACGTGTTACAGATATTATTGGATTCTTCCAGCCTTAGGATCTATGTAATTATGAATGCTGTGATTTATGATTTAAAGAGAACTTCAATCTAAATATTGCCAGGAAATATAATATCTTACTGGGGTTTTGTGCTTTGGATAATCACTTTTTGTCAGAATAGTCCCCAATGATAAACTGGTTATAGGATACCTGCACCCCAGTGATCAGCTGTGTTCTGCAGTGAACCCTAAATGGAAGTGTTTAGTTTTCATTCATTGCCAATTAAAGGTACTCGGTCACTAGGTGTTTTTCTATGTAAAGGCCGGCTTACACGGTGAGATGTCCCAGCGATCCGACCAACAATCGGGGTCCCTGGGACATCGATATCTGATCGCTGGTGAGCTGTCACACAGGCAGACTCACCAGCAATCAGCGACCAGCGAGAACACTGGTAACCTGGGTACACATCGGGTAACTAAACACAGCGCTGCGCTTAGTTACCGGATGTTTACCCTGGTTACCTGTCCCAGCGTGTACTGTGCAGTGCTGGGCATCGGCCGGGAGGTCGTTGATCGTTGGTCTCACGATGTCCACACACGCCAATGCTGGCCGCCCAGCTGGACACCCACAATCGAAAAACAGTCTTGGCCATTCCGCAACGATCAGTGAGCAGCGAGCTGATCGTTGCAGGATGTCACACTTATCGACATCGCTAGGAGGTCGCTGCAACGTCAGAAGTCGCAGTGACATCGTTAACGATGTCGACACGTGTAACCCAGCCGTAAGTGTTGGGCACAAAGGGCTTGGGTACCCACCAGCTTGACCAGTGTTCAGGATAACGGTGGATTGTAGAGAAATACCATTTGTAGTAGCCAAACTGCATGCTGAGAGCACCATGATGTACAGGGGCAAGCAAAAATGTGGGCACCCCTAGTCAAAATTACTGTTATTGTGAACGGTTAAGCAAGTTGAAGATGAAATTAAATGATTTCCAAATGACAACATTAAAGATGACACATTTCCTTTGAAATTTAGGGAAAAAGAAAACATGTTTTCATCTTTAACACATAAAAATTGAAAAATGGAAAAGAGGTCAATGCAAAAGTTTAGACACCCTTGGAGATTTGTGTGATCAGATACCTGTCACCAAGCTTTCAGACCTTAATTAGTTTCTTAGGGTTATGGCTTTTTCACTATCACTGTTTGAAAGGCTGAGTGATGCAAATTTCACAACTTTATTAAAACTCAGCCTAACCTTGTGCCAAAAACAGCAGTATAAGTTCTTCCAAGCAAATGCCTACCACTCTGAAAATGGTGGAGGCCCACAAAGCAGGAGAACACTTTAAGAAGACAGCAAATTGTCTTCAAGGGGCCATTCACTCTGTTCAAATGTAATTAAGAAATGGCAATTATCTGGGACAGTGGAGGTGAAGACAAGGTTTGGAAGACCAAGCAACATGTCAGTGAGAGCTGTTCATGGGATTGCTAGAGAGGCAAATCAGAACTCCTGATTGACTGCAAAAGAATTTCAGGAAGATTTAGCAGACTCTGTAGTTGTTCTACTGTTCAGAGAAACCTCCACAATATGGCCTTCATAGAAGACTCATCAGAAGGAAACCTCTTTTGCTTCCTCACCATAAAGGTCAGCATCAGAAGTATGCAAAAGAATGTCTAATCAAACATGAGGCATTTTGGAAACAGCTCCTGTGGACTAATGAGGTTAAAATAGAAATCGTTGGCCACAATGATCAAAGGTATGTGTGGAGAAAAAAGGGGCAAGAATTTCAGGAAAAGAACATCTCACCAACCATTAAGTGTGGGGCTGGATAAAAATATGTAAGGCAGGTGCATTATATTATACAACTAGAGGAAAAAATTTATAATAGGAGGAAAAATACTAAAATGTTTTATAAACTCTGATGCCATAGAGGGGTAGGACTTAATGTTAATTACCTGGACAGTAAAATAAGCACAATTGGCCTGAAGGAATTTTTACAGCATAATAACCTTGATATATAAACTGTCTTTATAGGATTGTTTGTATAGGAAAATAAGTAATGGTGGAGGATTGCTGTCAATGGGGGAGGGGCATGGGTGTAGGGGGTGTTATCTTGTAATAAAATGTGATCTGTTTTATAAATGATTGTGTATATGAACATTTTGTGAATGAATAAAAATTTATCTGATCAAAAAAAAAGTATGGGGCTGGATCAATAATGCTTTGGGGTGGTTTTGAAGCCAATTACATGGGAAACATTTCACGAGTAGAAAATAACACCATCTGTAAAAAAGCTGAAGTTGAAGAGAGGCAGGCTCCTTCAAATGGATAATAATCTTAAAGAAAAGTCAAAATTGACAATAGATTACCTCAAAACACACAAGCTGAAGGTTTTACCATGGCCCTCACAGTCCCCTGATCTGAACATCATTAAAATTCTGTGGATAGAACTCAAAAGAGCAGAGCATGAAAGACGAGCCAGGAATCTCACAGAACTGGAAGATGAGTCAGGAATCTCACAGAACTGGAAGACAAGCCAGGAATCTCACAGAACTGGAAGACGAGCCAGGAATCTCACAGAACTGGAAGACGAGCCAGGAATCTCACAGAATTGGAAGATAAGCCAGAAATCTCACAGAACTGGAAGATGAACCAGGAATCTCACAGAACTGGAAGACGAGCCAGGAATCTCACAGATCTGGAAGATGAGCCGTGAATCTCACAGAACTAGAAGACGAGCCAGGAATCTCACAGAACTGGAAGACGAGCTGGGAATCTCACAGAACTGGAAGATGAGCCAGGAATCTCACAGAACTGGAAGACAAGCCAGGAATCTCACAGAACTGGAAGATGAGTCAGGAATCTCACAGAACTGGAAGACGAGTCAGGAATCTCACAGAACTGGAAGATGAATCAGGAATCTCACAGAACTGGAAGATGAGCCAGGAATCTCACAGAACTGGAAGATGAGCCAGGAATCTCACAGAACTGGAAGAAGAGCCAGAAATCTCACAGAACTGGAAGACAAGCCAGAAATCTCACAGAACTGGAAGACAAGCTATGAATCTCACAGAACTTGAAGATGAACCAGGAATCACACAGAACTGGAAGACGAGCCGGAATTGCACAGAACTAGAAGACGAGCCAGGAATCTCACAGAACTGGTGAGTCAGGAATCTCACAGAACTGTTGAGCCAGGAATCTCACAGAACTGGAAGATGAGCCAGGAATCTCACAGAACTGGAAGACGAGCCAGGAATTGCACAGAACTGAAAGACGAGCTAGGAACCTCACAGAACTGGAAGATGAACCAGGAATTGCACAGAACTGGAAGACGAGCCAGGAATCTCACAGAACTGGTGAGCCAGGAATCTCACAGAACTGGAAGGCGACCCAGAATCTCACAGAATTGGAAGACGAGCCAAGAATCTCACCAAACAGGAAGACTTTTCCAAGCAAAACCAGATGAAAATCCCTCAAACAAGAAATTAAAGACTCTTGGCTGCCTTCAAAGAGCGTTTAAAGGCTTTGATACTTGCAAAAAGGAATGCTACTAGGTACAAACCATGCAGGTTGCCCAAACGTTTGCAACAGTCCATTTTTATTTTTGTAATTGTTAAAATGTAAGAGATGAAACCAATAAAAAAAAATGTTGCCTAATATACAAGGGAAACATGTCATCTTTAACTTTATGCCTATTGCGTAAAGGGAACCTGGTGTGGGAGGGGACATCTCTCAGCTCTGCTACATACTAAATCAAAAAACTATGTGTCAGAACTGAGGCACCAAGTAATCTAAGTGATACCTCATTGGATTCAGGGCCTTTTTGCCTACATTACTCTGCTCTCAGATGACCCTGCAAAAATCAGCTAACAGATTCCCTTAACTCCTTCATGACTCGGGAATTTTTCATTTTGCATTTTCGTTTTTTGCTCCCCTGCTTCCAAGAGCCATAACTTTTTTATTTTTCCATCAATATAGACATATGACGGCTTGTTTTCTGCGGGACGAGTTGTACTTTCAGATGCAATCATTTATTCTACTGTACAGTGAAGAGGCAATAAAATTCCAAGTGCAGTAAAATTGCAAAACAAATGCAATTACACATTTTTTTTATTTTGTTTTTTAGTCGCCATGTTCACTATATGGTAAAACTGATATGACGGTGTGATTCCTCAGGCCGGTATGAGTTTGTAAATACTAAATATGTATACTTTTACTGTTATCTAAGTGGTGAAAAACAATTCAGAAGTTTGAAAATAAAAAAAAAAGAATTGCACTTTTGCCCTATGTTCTGCGACCCATAGCGTCCTCATTTTTCGAAGTCTGGGGCTGCGTGATGGCTCATTTTTCTAATGATACCATTTTTGGGTGGATGCGCTGTTTTGATCGCCCATTATTGCATTTTATAGCAATGTTGCGACCAAAAAAATTGATTCTTACTTTTACAATGCTCCATTGAGAGGCACCCTGCTGCACAGTCAGATCACTTCTGACAGATACCGATGAGCTGCAGCACATCGGTATCTGTCAGAATTGCGCACGGTGAGTGGTTGGCAGCACTTGCCAACCACTCACTAGAAATGCTCTGTGACAGCTTCTGGGGTCATGCCAGGACCCCTGTCTGTCATGTGAGCACCGGAGATGTCACAATCTTATCGGTGCTGTAAGCCCGACATCTCAGCTGACGAGATCAGCTGAGATGTCGGGAAAATGATGTAAGCTCCTTGCCGGAGCTCCCATAAAACCCTGGTAACCGGCCCATGGGACATGAAGGGGTTTACAGAGGGAGAGAAAAATGTGAAGATAACAAAAAATATAAACAAAGTTATTTGCACAACAAATAGGATATTATATATGGACTGTTACTAAACTTATTGGAGAATGGACATTATTTCGGTATGGGTATGTTGACTGCTTTTTTTTACTGTATGACAGGTGCTTATTGCTGTCTTGGTTGGACCAATCAATGTCTTGGACACCCGTCCTTTAATCAGTGTCTGTCCGAGCCTGCTGGAAGTTGTGGTTTTTATAGCAGCTGAATGTAGCAGGCTGCTAACTCCTGTGTAGATGACCTAATATACCCATACAAATGTACTGTGCAATACCTAATTTCACCTGTGGAAGTGCTGTAGGTGCATCAAACACTTTTTGTTGGTTCCCCTGCAGATTACACCTTATTTATGTACTGTAGTTCATCTTCATTTCACAATACCTATCTAACTAAAGAAATTGAAAAAACTCAACAGATTTATTATAACCAACAACCTTTACTAAGACCTTGGTAAACTCTTGGAGTTTCTACCTTTACATCCAGATTTTTGCCGGTATTAAAAATTGCAGCTGACGTCCATATATCAACTAATACCCTGCAGCATTGCTACCGGGCGAGACTATAACAAGCTTTACTGCAGTGCACATAATTCTGGGTACATCTTTTTACTTTTGATACTGAATTAAGAACGTGGAAGACATGGAGAGCGCTGCTCCAGATAGGCCTAATAAAGCAAAAATATTCATATATTTATCCTGGGGAATGGATGCTGATGTTTTCTAATCTGTTGAAAGTTTCTATTTCCTGCCAGCGAACAGAGAAATCTTGAAAATGTTAAGAAATAGTAGCAGATATGTTATTTGGAAAAGCTGCAGATTTTATTTTTAAAGGGAATCTGTCAGCAGGTTTGTGCTACCTCATATGAAAGCAACATAATGTAGTCAAAGAAACCCTGAATCTAACAATGTATCCTATAGATTACTGGCTGCAAGCATTTAGTTTTAGGAACACTGCAGAGCTGGGAGAGCTGCCTCCGCCCTCACCAGGGTCTCTATAGAGGTTGTGCATTGACTGCGAGGTGTCAATCACAGCGGGGGGGGCGTAGGCATTGTAGTCTTATAAATGAGAAATCCTTTAAGGGGCTGTCACACGCGTCAATGTCGTCAGTGAGATGATCGCTGACGACATTGACGGCTGATTGCTGGTGAGCTGTCAAACAGACAGACTCACCAGCTAACAATTGACCAGAAACATCGTGGAAACGATTTAAATATCGTTTCCACGATGTCTTGCTCCCGCTGCCAGGCTGCTGGAAGCGGGAGCAGGCTGGTCTCCAAGGTAAACTGCGGGTATCTAGGCAGTGCGCGCTGCCTAGATACCCGACGTGTACCTTAGTTACCAGCCTCCTCCGCTCACCGGCTGGTATCTAAGGTACACAGCAGGTAACTAGGGACCCTAGTTACCCGCTGTGTACCTTAGATACCAGCCGGTGAGCGGAGGAGGCTGGTAACTAAGGTACACGTCGGGTATCTAGGCAGCGCGCGCTGCCTAGATACCCGCAGTTTACCTTAGTTACCAGCTCCCAGCGCTTGTGAGAGGCGCTGGGAGCTGGAATATCGCTACTCCCGGTGTCACACGCAGCGATGCTGCGTGTCCACCGGGCGACCATCACCAGGTTTTAGGACAGATTCTAAAACCTGGCGATCATCAACCAGCGATTTATCGCTGGTTGATTCAGTATGTCACACGCGTCAATATCGCTGCAACGTCAAGTGCAGCCGATATCGTGCAGGCGATATTGACGCGTGTGACACCCCCTTTAGATTACCGTATATACTCGCGTATAAGCCAAGTTTTTCAGCCCAAAAATTGGGCTGAAAAGTCCCCCCCTCGGCTTATACGCGAGTCATACGACGCGCCCGCCACCCCCATTAGTATGCAGGCGCCCCCCCATCAGTATCCAGGGCCCCCCCATCAGTATTCAGGGCTTCCCCCCCTTGCTCCGCAAATCTGTAAAGTAAGATCATTATACTTATCACTGTCCTGTCGCCGTCGTCCCCGCCACTGCCATCGCGCTCCTCCGGCTTCATCCGGCTTCTTCCGGCTTCCTCCTCTGGTGGGCGCAGGCAATGACGTCATTGTCTGTGCGCCAGAGGAGGAAGCCGGATGAGCGCGATGCAGAGCAGCGGCGGCGGCGACAGGACAGTGATAAGTATAATGATCTTACTTTACAGGTTTGCTGAGCAAGGGGGGGCCCTGGATACTGATGGGGGTGCGCCTGTATACTGATGGGGGTGGTGGGCGGGCTGCTGCTGTATACCTCTGGGGTTGCTGCTATATATACCTCTGGGGCTGCTGCTATAAATACCTCTGGGGCTGCTTCTATATATACCTTTGGGGCTGCTGCTATATGTACCTCTGGGGCTGCTGTATACTACCACTGGGGCTGCTGTATATACCTCTGGGGCTGCTGTATACTACCACTGGGGCTGCTGCTGTATATACCACTGGGAGTCTGCTGTAACACTGCTGGGCCCTGTATATACCACTGGGGAGGCTGCTGTATACCACACTGCTGGTGGCTGTATACTACCACTGGGGAGGCCTGTATACCACTGGGGGGGCCTATATACCACACTGATGGGGGCTGTATACCTGTGCTGGGGTCCACCCTCGGCTTATACACGAGTCAATAGGTTTTCCCAGATTTTGAGGGCAAAAGTAGGGGTGTCGGCTTATACACGGGTCAGCTTATACACGAGTATATACGGTACTTAAACAATAGCACATACACTAATAAGAGAAGCACAGTTGCTTTTTAATTTTTAACCCTTATAGCCTGGTGTACTCAGCTTACATAGCAAATAACTGCTGACAGATTCCCTTTAAGCAATATTTAATGTGATTATCCACCATTTCACAGCAAGTCATTTTTAAATGCAACATTCTGGACTGATTCATTATTTTCCATTTTTATTGAGGTTGGAGCTCTATTTTCATGAAAGTCTTCCTACTTGCAGTCACCACTAAAGGCAGCATAGGAGCTTACTGTAAGCATTCTGTTAGGCTGCCTTCACATTTGCGTATGGGAAGGCAGCGTATTGCTGCGTTCCCATACGCAGTCAAACGCATGCGCACTGCGTTCCTATGTTTAACATAGGAACGCATGGTGCCTGCGTTTGCTGCGTTCGGGTGCGGATGCGGACGATATCTGCTGCTTCCGTGTCCAGCATCCGCACCCGGGACGCAGCATGTTGGGTTTTTTTGTGCGTTTGGGGAGCTTGGACAATCAGCAAGCGTCCCCAAGCGTACAAAAAATGCATTGGCTTCAATGGGTCCGCAGTGTCCTCTGCATGACACCGCAGGAGAACGCTGCGGACCCATTGAAAAATCTCCCAGTGGCCGCCGGTGATGTCACAGGAGCTCACCGACGGCCACCGGGAGATCAGCTGACCCTCTGCTGTCCTCCTTCTCCCCGCCGCCTGTAATCTCATAGCGATGTCGGCGGGGAGAACAGCTGATGTGAGAGCTGTTTGAATCTTCCCGCGCCGACATCTCCTCTCAGTGTCGGCGCGGGAAGATTCAAACAGCTCTCACATCAGCTGTTCTCCCCGCCGACAGTCCCGGAGCTTACCGGCGGCCGGGGGGGGCGGAGATCTCCGGCGCTGATCTCCGCCCCCGGCCCGCCCCCGGACAGCGCCGATTGGCTGCCGGGCTCCATAGTGATGTGTCCGCAGGCGGACATTATCCGCTGCGGACACATCATTTGGACACTGCTTCTGACAGCGTTTGTGTCTGCATGCCATCAGCATGCAGACACAAACGCTAATGTGAAGCCAGCCTTATTGAGTTCATAGCATAAACTGTATGCATTAAGCTCCTGTGCTCCCTCTACTGGTAACTAAATGCAGACAGAATTCTTTCTTTTAAATGGTCGTAATCATTTTAACTAACTTTTCATGAATCAGTAGTATATTAAAATATAAAAACTTTGTGGTATGTATTCACAAAGGAAATATATTTTGTTCTCTACTTACAAGCCACTTCAAAATATAGCTAAAATTCAGTCTCTCAAAGCGTGATAGACTGTCAACTCTTTTTGAGTGATTATAGCTGTCCATGGGAGGCTCTCGAGAAATGTAGAGGGGAAAAAAGCAATTAGCAGAGTGAAAATGGTAGAGACATTCAAAGATCCTCCTGCTTTCTAGTATGTGTTTTATCTCACCCTAGAATTGGATTCACAGTTACACTGCTCAGTACTGTTGTATGTTGGATTGGACTATTAAAATATTGCAAAATGTAAGTTTTTGATAATAAAAATGGTGTTCAAGGATGACTTCAAGTCCAAGATTCACTTCAAGTTTATTAGCACAAATCCCTGTAAGCCACCTTTATTCAGCCCTGTCCATAGAAAGATAGAGCTAGACATACTTGACTCTACCAGATTATGTTCTATTGAAGTTTAATTTATTTTTCAAATTAAAAGGATAAGAATGTTTTTTCTTCATTCATTTCTAGACTCGTGGCCCAATTCATCATTTGTCTTTTTTTAAGTTACTTTTCTCTGTTCACTAGGAGTTTGGTGACTTTCTTTGCACCAAATTCATCAAAATAGCACACGCGATTCTAGAGGCTTTTTTCTTTTACCATTTTAGGAACACTTTAGTTGGAAAAGTTGCATGTTTTGTGAAATGTCACAAACATTGAGCCAAAATAAAGTCACTCTATTAGGAAATGGAGTAGAGGTCTGCCAAAAATTGCATTTTATAAATGTTTATCTAAGGGGTAAAGCTTTTCTCGTTGTGGAGACACACCAATCTATCATACCAGTAATGAGGAGACTTAAAAGCCGCAATGCTCCTCTGGGAAATAAAATATCCAAATTGTCTCTTCAGAGAGAAAGTAGACTTGAACTCTAGCGCCACCTATTGGAAGTAGTAATGAAAAAAGTTAATATAAAACCCTTCATGAGCCATATGACTGATATGACTTTGCACAATTTCCTCTTGCGACAGATTCTCTCCTCTTGGCATCACAGACCTGGCCCTCTGTTAGATCTCTACATATCTCACAGACTGGACATTCAGCAACTCCCTCTCCAACACTACATCCTCTTCTCTCCTCCCATCTGTTGGTGTTCCCCAAGGCTCAGTTCTAGGACCCCTACTCTTCTCCATCTACACTATTGGCCTGGGACAGCTCACAGAATGCCATGGCTTTCAGTATCATCTCTACACTGATGACAAGCAGATGTAACTTTCTGGACCTGATATGACCTCCTTACTGACCAAAATCCCACAATGCTTGTCTGCTATTTCATCCTTATTTTCTGTTCGCTTTTTAAAACTCAACTTGGACAAAACAGAATTCATCATCTTTCCCCATCTTACTCTACCCCTCCACCAGACTCATCCATCAAAGTCAATAACTGCTCACTTTCCCCAGTCCCACATTCTCGGTACCTCTGCCCTCTTTTTCAAGCCACATATCCAAGTTCTTGTCACCTCCTGGCGACTCCAACTCAAAAACATTTCCTGGATCTGTACACTCCTTGACCAAGAGATGCAAAAACACTCGTGCATGCCCTCATCATCTCCTGCCTCAACTACTGCAACCTCCTACTCTCTGGCCTCCCCTTTAGCACTCTTGCACCTCTTCAATCCATCCTAAACTCTACTGCACGACTAATCCACCTGTCTCCACGTTATTCCCCAGCCTCTCCTCTCTGCCTAGCTTCACTGGATTCCCATAGCCCAGAGGCTTCAGCTCAAAACCCTAACTATGACATACAAAGCCATCCACAACCTGTCCCCTTCATATTTGTGACATGGTTTCCCAATACCTACCTATACGCAACCTGCACTCCTTTCAAGAACACTTCTCATTTCCCCTTTTATCTCTTCTTCCCATAATCACATCCAAGATTTCACTGTGCTTCCCCATACTCTAGAACTCTCTGCCCCAATGCTTCAGACTCTCGCCCACCGTGGAAACCTTCAAAAGGAACCTGAAGACCAACCTCTTCTGGCAAGAATACAACCTGCATTGACCTTCAGTCCACCAAACTGCCGCACAACCCGCTTTTTCCGCTCCTAGTGTATCCTCACCCATCGCTTGTTGACTGTGAGCCACAAAGCTCCACTGGAAATAAAATATGCAAATTGTCTCTTCAGAGAGGAAGGAGACTACAACTCTAGCGCCACCTAGAAGTAGCAATCCTAAAAGTGAAAAGGAACCCCTTAATGAGCCTTATCTTATGACTTAGAATTTATACCAGATCAGAATCTAAATTTGCACACATGATGTTTGGCGTATTGCTCCTCATCAGTGCAAAATCTAAGGTCTGATCTAACTGTATGAGAGGGTAAGTGGGGTCTAAGGGGTAAGCCTTTCTACTTGTGGATAGTGATACGGCTCTAAGAGAAAACGTAACCCTTAAGGTACCGTCACACGCCACAATCTCGGCTGGCAATATGTGGCGATCGAACGTGCGTGCTCACATTTTTCGTGGTCGCCTCAGATCACCGATGGCGGCTTCACACTCCGCAATTTCGTCCTGAACCTAAGGCGACGTGTCGCTCCGGAATTCGCCTCACCCACAGCGGAAGCAATCTTGCCTAATTCCATTACCGCAATGTGCAACGTGGGCGTACATGTTCAGCGCGACGAGGAGATAGGCATGCCGCAGTGGTTTACACCATGCCCCATACACGCTCATTGGACAACGCAACAGCGTTACGATTGGTCAGCCTGCTCTGGAAGGCTGGCTAATACATGACGCCATTGCCATTGTGTGGTGCTGAACGGACAGCTCTTCAAATATGGGGGGAGTCAACTGACAGTCAATGGGAACACAATAGCCCACATCAATCAGTTTAGACAGGGTGGGGACTCCAGCACGCTGAGGCACGCCTACGGGAAATCATAGACAACGCTCTTTCCATCACTATCGCCCTGTTACACGCCACAACACAGAAATATCGCCTTCATGATTGCAGCTGATTACTGAGCACTGTTCAGGAATCAGGAGACTGGCGAGAGGTGATTTATCACCGCAAAATTGCCCAATCACACGCCGCAACCGTGAGGCAATTTCACGACGATTGCTCCTATCGCCTTTAGGATTCCCAGGCAATATTGGCGTGTGACGGTACCTTTAGACCCCACTGAACCTCTCACACAGCCAGATCAGATCTCATACTTTGCACTGATGAAGGACAATTTCCCCAAACCCCCCTCTCCGTCCCCCAAAATTCAGATTCTCATCTGATAGTAATCCTACATCATATGAAATGGCTCGTTAAATGGTCGCTTTTCACTTTGAAGATTGCTACTGTCTAAGTGGCACTAGAGTTAAAGTCTCCTTCCTCGTTAAAGACACAATTTGCATACGAATATCTATAATGTTTGGAAAACTAACTTAACAAGAAAAGACAACTATAAAAAAAAGGCGCAAATCATTAGATAAATGTGTCTAAAATGAAAAAGTCACTAATTCAGAGGTATTTATGTAAAAAAACTGGCGGAAATACTATGATAACTTGAGTCTATAGTGTTTCTATAACACCAAATTCTAGCAGCGTGTTCCCATTTAATAGGGGAAGTCTATCATTTGGGCATCCATTATTTAATTAAAGTGGCAGGCAACGAAAGCAGCAAGTCTAATGAGAAAAACATTGCATGTCTTTGCAGAAGAAAAATAACCCCATTGGTTTTAATAGAAACAGTGTAATGCCTCATCCTACCTGCAGAGGTGCTGTTGAGAAATTGAAAACTTGCTTCCAGATTACAGGCGATGCTTAAAATGTGATCTACTTATTTTTTGGAGACATTTAAAAATAAATAAAAGATTGTGGAAAGCTACAAACACGTTTACGTATTGCTGTACATAAATATAACTAAATTACACATCGAAATAAAGTGTTGCCGTGTTGATATTTACATGGCAAGCCTTAAATGAGCTGATATTATCATTACACTTCTTTGATACTCGCCCTCCTGCTGTTTGGAAATGTTCTCTGCCACAAATAGAGTTACAAATTAGATTTCCAGAATGACAGTCGTGTGGAAAACACAGCACAAGGAGGCTGGTGGTCTTGTATCATTTTAACACTTCTTGATATGGTAAATATGCATAGTTATTACTCTGAATATAGAAATCTGTCACAGTCTAGTCTGATCTGTATTCTTGGATCATAAATGCAATTCGGATTGACTCAGTTTGTTTTTAATAAAAAAAAAAGTATTAAAAATTTGTTATATTGTCATTTACTGCAAGTGTTTGGTTTCGCATTCCAATAGCTGGCGTACTCCATAAGCGGAGGTCTGTTGCAGGATCCAATTATTGTGTGAATAAATTTGCAGTTTATTATATACAGATGTACAAGTTGTAATCTAAGACTAGAAGGTTGTATTTGCTTAGCAGAAAATGTAGCGTAGTTGATATTTTTACCACTAAGTGGCGCTTTAGAGTCATTGTATAATTTAGTGTCTCGGTCGTTGGACCAGGGTGCTCGACCATCCGGGGTCAGTCAGTTTCAGAGATGTCATGGTGGCAGTCCTGAAGGTCACGGCCGTACCAGAGATGTTGAAGGGAGTTTCAAAAAGGGGATAACGTTTGTTGTGACGCCACCTGAGGTTTCTGGTCAATTATGACCAGCGCTGCATATGATAGTCCACAGGGGTAGATGGTCTGGCAGCTATATGGAACGCTCCCCTCAGATGGAGCGGGTCCCTGGGGTGTAGTGAAGGTGAAGTGGTGATGATGGTGGTTGCAGAAGCTGAAGGTGCAGGGGTGCACAAAAACGCACAAATGAGTAGACAGACACAGGGTTCTTGCAGGTTTTACTGGTCACTTTTACTGGAGTTCAGTTCAGACATAACCCATCCAGGATTCTGTATTCACCAGGATTGCAACCTGGCCAGCTCACAAGAAGTCTGTATCATCAGTGCTGACTCAAAGGGATTATGGCCTTCCTGACTGCTATCTTGCTCTCTGACACTGCAACTCCTTGTCCTCCTAGTGTCCTGTGATTACAAGTCCCAGTAGGCAGGTGACTACTGGTCCTCAGAGCAACTGCCTTGCAAGTCCTCTAGACCCTTAATAGTTTCTTAGCTTTGGGAGAGTCAACCTTGGTAGTCACTATACATGCAGCCCAGTGATCTCCAGTTTCTTGGCTGATCCTGAAGATGTCCAAGCCGAATTGGGGCTAGTATCCCTGCTGCAGCTAGTTCCTCTGCCTGGCTGTGCAACCGGCTGCAGATTCAGGTCCTCAGGCCAAGGATTCACAGCTGACCTATGTGTGTGAGGCAGTCGACAGGGTAGGGGGTACTCAGGTACCGGGACTGATGACTACTTGGATGGGGGATCACGGCTGGTCGGTTCCCAGTTCCGTGCCCTGGACCCTCAGTGGTGGGGATGGTGGGGGATGATGATGATGGATGGGGAATGGTAACTTGACGCCACCTGTGGTACCTGGTAATTTGGGTACCAGCGCTGCAGGCCAGCCGCTGAGGTGATGTGATGCAGCTTGGGTGTTACAGCTCCCCACAGGTGAAGCTTTACCTCAGGGCAGCGGGGATGGATGAGGGGAGTCGTAGTAGCGTCTCTGCTGTCAACGCTGTGGGCAGCGACGGGGGAATCAGGCACACAACAATAATCTTTGTTTCGGTACTTTTTACTGATGTTCGGTAACAGGTACAGTCCAAGGGAGTAACCAGATCCTCGGAGCAATTTGGAGCTTTCACCTTGGAGAGTTGTGAGGCCTCTTCTGTCACTGTGTACTGTGGTTTGGGGTAAGCTCTGCCTATAACTGAACTCGCCGCTCCTTCTCCCTCTCAAAGTGTTACTCTGTAACCGACTATGAGGATCTCCTGTGGGAACCCCTATTCTTCTTCTGGGCCCCTGTCCTGTGCTTGGTCAGGTTTGAGTGTCTCTTAGTTTGTTACCTCAGGGGGAATAGTTCCTCCTGGTACTTCCGGGCTTTTCCTGCTGCACTGAATGCTTAGCAGAGTCGGACTCCGGTGTCCGGGGAGCTAACAGGAAGCTTGATCTGTTCCCTTCCTTCTTTCTCCTACTTCCTCCACTGGCCTCCGACCCTCTCCCAAAGGTGCAGCACAGCTGGGTCAGTGTTCCCTGTTCCTTGGCCTGGCTTGATCTCAGCGACCAGCTACTTCACTGCTGCTCTCTCCTCTAAAACTAACTACTAACTGAGACTAACTGAAACTAACTGCTCTCTTCACTGCTCAGAGAAGACTAACTGACTCCTCCCCTCAGGTCTGGATATTTTATAGGGATCTGGCTTAAGACAGCCAGTAGAGCTCCCCCTCCAGGTCTGGGGTGGAAGATATTGTGTGCTGTGTGTACCAACGTGTAAATCCCTCCTTACACCAGAGGGTCCTGTGGCAATCCCCCGCAGGGGTGCCACAATTGTACTTCTATTCTCCAGATCCTTACTTCTAGAACTCACTTCTCTCTCTTTGCCTCTCACCCCTAACCCCCTAACCTAACTCCTCACTCCAGCCAGTAGATGGGGACTGCTCTGAATGTGAGTTTCTTCCACCCAGCATCTCCCTGGCCTGGAGTTTGGATTGTGATTGGGGTCTCAGCAAAGTTTTCCCTTCTTACCTGTGAGTATGATGCCCCATCTATTAGATAGGTGTAGTACCATAGTGGCGGCCAAACTGCACGGGCGCTACATCAGCAATAGAGCTAAGCACTGAAGGTGGAAGTACCCATAAGGGTGAAGGTGTCCCACCAATCAAATCATATGGGGTGTCAAGACTCTCAGTCACACCAGGGTGTACAGATGCTTGGCATGCAGTACAACCCAGAGGAGACAACAGAGATGCAATATAGGAAGGCTCTGGAAGTACTGAATAGGGGGAGGGGCCACCTCCTGGCAATCACCTGCAGCTGTGTCCTGCTCTGCCTAATGCCCCTATACGGATCTTTCCCCCACACCATCACTTGTACTGAACTAACCCTGGCCAGTGAGAAGGCCAGAGAGTTTGCTAGACTAGGAACAGACAGATGGAAAAAGCCAAGCACAGAAGCACTCCAAACCCTGCATTGCAACCTAACTCCCGAGCTGCATTCAGTTTGACTCCACAGCTTTTTCTAGAGAGAGGCTCCTTCCAAAATTGTCAGAATAAAAATAGACTCTATAACCAGCATCAGATAGTAAGACAAGTGGTTAATTATAAGCGAAAAGGGAGTGGCCACAAAAGAGCTGCACCTGAGGATTAAAGCCACACGAAAAAGGCAGCAAGGTATGAGTCCTGCAGCACCAAAATAAAGCAAATACATGTAAACACCATCTGAAGATCTGCAATCAATAGGGCGTTGTGACCTTCTGGTTCCAGACTCGCCAGAGGTCCGCCCAGGGTGAGACACACTCGTGAAACTTTCCCCCAATGACAGATGTTGTGGGAGTAGAAGGATCAGGCATATTGAATTTCATCATGACTAATTCATTCCTCAGGTATATGGAAGTGGCTTATTTCCTACTCCCTATTAAGGACACATGCATGCTCAGCTAAACAGAGAGAGCATGTGTATAGAGTAGTTAGGAACAGCGGGCCAGCAACTACTGAAGATGTATGGGCATTGTGAGGCACCGCCGGCATGATCCGCATGGCCGGGGTACATCACATGTAGGATCAGAGGATGATCCTGTGCACACTGGCCGGTTTTCCTGTGATGATAATACTGTGTGAACCAACCTGAACACAATGAGGTTTCAAGAGCCTAATGAGCGGCAGTGAGAGTGGGATGAGATCGAGGAGTCCATGAGGAATAGGATGTAATGAGTGAGTGCTGACAACCCGGAACACAGGGAGTTAACCTGAGCTGTGTGACAGGCTGATTACAAGCAGCTGAGGGGGTGTGTCCATGTGGGAGTGGCTGGCACGATAAGAGCCGGCCACCTGAGTGATTGAGAGATTGATTCTGGAAGCTGAGATTGATTCAGATGGAAGCTGAGACCAGCCGAGTGCAGAGCAGTCTAGAGGCTCTGAGTACATGATGGGAGCATGCTAGCTCCATGCCGGTGCCAGGGTCCGGGGTCGTGTCCGCACCTGGAGGGGGAAGCCGTGGCTGAACCTGGTGGATACTGGTCCGGGCGTGGGGTGAAACACGCCCGGGAAAGGAGCCTGTGGGGATGCCTGGTGGAACCTGTGACACAGGTAGCGAGACCCGGATCCGTGCCCGGTAAGAAAGCAGTTCCCGAGCGATCGTGTGAATTGTGCACCTAGTGTGTAAATCATGTTAGGCGAGTATAGACCGCCCTTGGGACCGACTCAGTGGAGTCCGTTAAAGGTCCTGATGAACCGGAATGTATGTAGCCCTTGGAGGCAAATGTATGTAGTGTACCAGGCGGGCATAGACCGCCTTTGGGTCCGAGTCAGAGTACTCAGTTAAGGGACCCGATGAACTATGTGTATGAGGGCTTAAGTAATGGCCCTGAATAAGAGATGATGGCCTATATGTAAGACCCATGTATAATGATGTGGGGAGAGAGTGACCCAGCTAGTATGGATGATGTTGGAGGCGTTCCGTCCTTGGGACGAGAGGGAGGCTTGCCCTGCTGCTTGCAGAGGGTACCCGTCCCTCAACCACGACCTCTAATGGTGTGGGTGTGCCTGTGGTGCCAGACACAGGGGTAATAGGGCTCCTAGTAGGTAACGGATGTAGAGGTTCCGGTGCACTATGGGGTGCCAGTCCCTGTAATGGGCCATGGAGGGGCCACAGTCCATGGATGTGGGCTGTGAGCAGGTGTGTGATCCATGGACGTTTGAATGATGGATCACATACGGTATGTAAGGACCCGGTCAGGCAGGATTCCTGACTACGGGTGAATGTTGAGTCATCATGCTGGGTGACTAAAGCCAGGCGGCAGGTACCGCCATTGGGACCCACAGGGCCCGTTGAGGCGTATGTAACGAAGGTCAGAAGCAGGGGTTAGAAGGGCTCCCGTACTGGGTAACGCGTGGTTAGGCCTGAGGCCGCAGCCACGGGTTACTAGGGTTTGCCAATCCCTGTTATGAACCCGGAGGGGTCATCATCGTACTGTAACGTATGTATAGTGTAAGTAGGCCGGAGGCCGTAGCCACCACGGGAGCTGTTAGTAGAGCTCCAATGGGGACAGAGAGATGGTTACAGGTCCCGGGTTACTATAAGCGTTATGTGCAATATATGTATTATGTAATGTTATATGTAAATGTATGATGTGTTTTTAATCAATGTGATATGTGTCAAACATGCTACCCGGGTTATGTTGTTAATATGTGAAAAATAAACGGGTAGACATTGGTTAAACTTAAAAACACGTGTTGTTGTCGTTTTGCAAGCGGGTTCCCCGGTTGCTACCTCACAGCATGTTAAGAGCACTTTAAGGGCAATTTTTTTCTTTTAATGCACCAGGTGGTAAAAACACGGCATTTTATGTAAAATGTATTGTCTGCAGTGTTTTTCTAGGTAGATTCAAGAACACCAGCAGGGATAGTTATAGAGGTTGCTCTTGGGTTCTGGTGAATGAGGGCCCAAACTCATCCTAATTACAAAAGAACTTAGTAATGGGCAGCAGGGACATAAACACAAATCCTGAATCCCAGACCTGAAGGACTGAGTTGAAGCTCCTAACTAGCTCCAATCACAGACAAAAGCCAATAGAAAAACACAAAATGAGCATATACCCTATAATAAAGTAAATAAGTAAATAGTATTACTACACTTAAATAACATAGGGTACGTGGTTAACAATGTTTGATCAAAAAGGTGTACTCTAGAGCTTAACCTTCTATGCGCAATATAGAGCACCGGAACATATAATATTTTGATAGTACCAATAAATATAGCCCATAAGACCTTGAGCTAGCCAAAAAATATATACAAAGTTTATTAAGTTAACATATGGACACCGTTAAAACCAATTAAAAACAGAAACAACAACCTCAATGAGGACGTGTGGGTATGTGTTGTGTTTCCACATCTATTTTAACAACAAATTACAGGTACAATTATAAATTGATTATGCACATAGGTGTTTTCAACAAATGCCTACACAATACAAGTAAAACTGACATGTATATTATGGTACATACGACAGTTGTGACAGGTAAATGCCTCCTACAAGCAAGTATGACTGACATGCATATTAAGCTACATAGCACATGTGTGATCCTAGTTAAACACTGTGCAACATCAATACTGGAGCTATACATGAATCAAAGGGCCCCTAGACCAATTGTATACCCAATGGTCTGTTAAAGTTGGATGCCTGGATCCTACGTATCAACCACAACTTAAAAGTTTCTAGAGATCTATTGAACCTGTAAATAAAAGAGAGGGGAAACCTGAAGATGAAAGAGGAAGACTACACACGTTGCACCCTTTCAGGCTTCCTCAGGAGCATGAGGTATATTGTCATACCCCTGAGGAAGCCTGAAAGGCATAATGGTTGTATTCCTGAGGAAGGAGTGAGGATACGCTCTGAAACGCGTAGAATAAAGCACCATTTTCATCCAATCCATTGTGGTCCACTTCATCATACAAATTGCAAGGATCGAAAAAAACACTGTCCATTCGGATATATTGGGATCCAAACCTGGTACTTAGAACCTAGGGCAAACCTGAGGAAAATTCTCTATCCAGCTCTGTATCTAGCTAAGTCACCCTCAAAAGTGTGTTAGTAGAAACATTTGGATTATGTATTACTAATTAAATTATAGCGCCATTTATTCCATGGTGCTTTATATATGAGAAGTGCATATATAGACAAGTACAATATTCATGAAAAATACAAGTCACACACATGTAAAGGATGAGAGAGAACCCTGCCCGCGAGCGCTCACAGCTACAAAGGATGGGTGAGGATACAGTAGATGAGGTGAGATGACTCTGCCCACAAGGACTCACAGTCTACAAGGGATGGGTGAAGATACAGTATATGAGGAGAGGACCCTGCACACGAGGGCTCACAGTCTACAAGTGATGGGTGAGGATACAGTAGGTGAGGAGAGAGGACCCTGTCTCTGAGAGCTCACAGTCTACAAGGGATGGGTGAGGATACAGTAGGGTAGGAGAGAGGACCCTGCCCACGAGGGTTCACAGTCTACAAAGGATGGGTGAGGATACAGTAGATGAGGAGAGGACCCTGCACACGAGGGCTCACAGTCTACAAGTGATGGGTGAGGATACAGTAGGTGAGGAGAGAGGACCCTGTCTCTGAGAGCTCACAGTCTACAAGGGATGGGTGAGGATACAGTAGGGTAGGAGAGAGGACCTTGCCTGCGAGGGCTCACAGTCTACAAAGGATGAATGAGGTTACAGTAGGTGTGAAGAGAGGACCCTGCCCACGAGGGATCACAGTCTACAAGGGATGGGTGAGGATTCAGTAGGTGAGGAGAGAGGACCCTGCCCACGAGGGCTCACAGTCTACAAGGATGGGTGAGGATACAGTAGGTGAGGAGAGAGGACCCTGCCTGCAAAGGCTCAGTCTACAAGGGATGGATGAAGATACAGTAGATGAGGAGAGAAGACCCTGCCTGCAAAAGCTCAGTCTACAAGGGATGAGTGAGGCTACATTAGGAGAGGGTAGGGCTGGCCGTGCTGCTGTTTAGTGGTCTGAAATATATATATACCGATTTATTAATAAAAATCTCTTATATAAAGAGAGAAAGAATAATAGGGGTTGTCACAGCAAAATTAATAGTGGGATCCAAACCTGGCACCTGGAACCTCTGGCAAATTGTCCGTCCAGCCCTGTATCTAGCTACGTCACCCTCAAAAGTGTTTGGATATTCTTTGTTATTTAATCTTTCATATTATCATACACTTGGAACTTTATCATATATGCAGTACGTATAGATTTTTGAACACATAAAAGAAAAGAGAACGATCCATACACAATGGAGACCTCATGAACAATCAGAGGTATTATTGACCCAAAGCTGTTCAAAGAATGAGGAGAACATCTGGTAATTGGAAGCAATTTAGAGCATAGATACCAATAAAGTAGAAGCAAAGCAGATAATGTAAAAATAAAAGAACAGCCAAAATATATAGATTTCAATTTGCCCAATAGTTTAGGTAATTATAGCAAACAAAATGAGTATACACAGTTGCAATTTTCTCGTCTATATTGCTGTTTGCCTTTAGATTGTCCTTCAGAATTTATGATGTAAATAACACCTTGTGTCCACCCGAGCCAGCACAACCAACAGTATTAGTATAATTGAAACATTTTATCTCTTAGATTTTATTAAACAGTTCAACAGTAGCCAAGAAAGTATCCACTAGATCTAAGACAAAATACATAAAATGCTGCTAACTACTGCCAACAAGTACTACCGACGAATGTGTGAATTTTCCCAAAACTTCAAAAATTAGCAGTAGGCACTACTATTCATCCTAAATAAGTTGGAAGATATCATAAACTAAGACAATGTATCATTCTGATCTTGGAAATTTAGTTTGACAATCATCATGAACCTAAAAAAATCAAAAACTACCTGTTATCTCTTTTGAGAAAACCCTGAATATTCATAAATTGAAGGAAAAAGGGTCCTAATGCACTGCCGGAACGATGAGAGGATTCACCAAATGTAGATCAATTGTTTATCAGTCAATGCGCTTCGCAGTGGTATGTTTCTTTGGGAGAAACCCTGAAGAAGTGTGGCACCCTACTGGTCGGTGCTCCACGGAGGGGTACTGCACACAGACCAGCGTGTGTGGTATCCTTGTGACCAGTGGATGGGAGTGCTAACTTGAGGCCCTCACCACACGCATTCACACACCTAGAAATAAGAGGACTAAAGGGTTAAATCCTTGGCTAGAAGACTCAGCCCCGATGGGAAGAGCTTAGGTGGGTAGTGGAGAGCGGGAAAGAAAGGTTAATCAGAACGCTGGGAGCAGTAGAAGAAGAGAGACCCTGGGAGTGTCGCAGGGGAGGGTGCCTAAAGAGAGATGACCCAGACAGAAAGGGGGATCCTTGGATGTCAGCTAACACCCGGCACCAGACTGTCCTGATAACCGGTCTGGGGGAGCCCGGTCCATTAACGGAGAACCGGCTGTGGGTGCAGTGCAGGAGAGTTCAGCCCTGAGCCGCCAACCCGGAGGGCCGTTTGTAATCAGACAGCCACGACCCGTTCCAAAGCACATCCCCACCAGGGACTCCGTCCAAGGTCGTGAGCCCCTTAAGAAAGGGTGAACTCTATTCAGAACGTGGGCCTGGTGTAGAAAAAGAGGCTCTGTGCAGGGCTACACTGATGAAGTAAGAAGCAGCACAGAGAGAGAAAGTAAGAACAGAGGGGGAATCCTGAAGGAACACCACTGAGGGCCTCAAAGAGACATTCTATTCTCTGATGACTACCCAGGCCAGCTACCCATGACTGTATACCTGTAAGCTGCCTGAAGGTTACCAGTACAACCTGTTCAGAGCCTATTCAACGTGTGGTGTCTTATTCCATCGCGCTGGGGAAAGCTGCATTCCAGTCTCAATAGCAGAGTCTGCATCAAGCCTCCACCTGCGGAGCCACATTCCTGTGTGAGTTCTCCATTTTCATCACTGCCCCAGGGATTCTGCTCCACCTGCGGGGAGCATTACCATCTGGCTGCCTACCATCATCCATGAAGGTCTGAAGCAGCACTGGTAACATTCCCAGATACTGTGGGTGGCGTCACGAACAATTTATTTTATTTTTATACACTTTTCAGCGACCATCAGGACCACGGGCCCGGGCACCGGCAACCAGTGACTGCAACCTTGATCAATGCCCAGGATCCGTGTACCCCATGGCCCTGGGGTGGGTCAGAAACTGATTGCTTCAAAACGCGTTGACTAATAGACCATTGACCTACATATGGTGAATCCGCTCATTGTTCCGGCAGCGCATAAAGACCCTTTTTCCTTCAATTTATGAATATACCTTCATGTGGGTCTAGGGAAGCCATTGAATGCTCTTACAGTTGTTGTGTCTCACACAACCACATAAGGTGAGCCTATCTCTGTTTAATTCTGCCTGGTTTTGTTGGGTTAGACCCTATCTGCACCTTTTTGTTCCTCCATCTTTTATTAACAAGAAAAGCTTGAAGGCAGCCAAGATGGTTAAAAAATAAAAAAAAAATCACCAGAACGGTTTATTTGTGCTTCTGAAAAGGTTGGATGATGGCCAAGATAGTCCTAAAAATTCCAGAAACTACAGTATATCTGTTTTTAGAGAAGTTGAGTAATCAAGTTTAATTCTGTGGAAGCTAAATAATTGCCAAAACAGCGCTAAAATATATTTCTTTGAAAGCTGGATGACAACAACATAGCCCTAAGACCTAAATTATCAGTGACTACAGATAGTCAATTTAAAGCCAGATACTCAGGGCACTAAGCGGTGCTGAAAGTCAGGTCCGGGAGAACTTGCCGTTAAGGCGGATCCACTACCGGTGGTGCGCAGCCAAAGCACAAATCAAGATAACCAGGTATAAGAAGAAGCGGCACTCACTGAGGTAGTATAGATGGTCCTTTATTCCGCAATTCTAGAAACGGACCCGTAGAAGCGACAGCTGTCGCGAAACGGCGTCGTCGTCCGTTGGCCCCCCGTGGCCTCCTCCCTGCACCCTGTCCGTTTCTAGAATTGCGGAATAAAGGACCAACTATACTACCTCGGTGAGTGCCGCTTCTTCTTATACCTAGTGACTACAGATAGGATGATCTTTAGAAATTGCCAGGCTCCCATTTTGTCTTGAATAATCTCACGGAAAAGAAACTAATTTCCAAAAAAGAGACCAAATTAGCACCAAGGGGTTTTGGCAAACAGGGCTGAATCCGAACATCAAAAGGTTTGCTCATCTCTGGCTTTACCACAGGGTGGCCATTCAAGATGGAATCATGACATTTATGCAACAGATCTAATCTAAGGTACAATCTAAGGTACACAGGAAGAAATGATTTGGACCCTAGAGTAGCGGAAAGGTCAAATGACTAGACTTCTCAGCTTCCAACCTCGAGGATACCACAGAAACCACAATATCCTGAGGAAGAATGGAGGTTCAGGAGGAGAAACTGAATCAAGGCTGTATGAAAAAGCATCAGCCATCCCAATCTTGGACCCCCGCCTGAACATGATAGAGAAATGAAATCTAGAGAAAAGTAAAGGGCCTGTCACACGCGTCAATATTGCCTGCACGATATCGGCTGCACGTGACGTTGCAGCGATATTGACGCGTGTGACATACTGCATCAACCAGCGATAAATCGCTGGTTGATGATCGCCAGGTTTCAGAATCAGTCCTAAAACCTGGCGATTGTCGCCCGGTGGACACGCAGCATCGCTGCGTGTGACACCGGGAGTAGCGATATTCCAGCTCCCAGCGCCTCTCACAAGCGCTGGGAGCTGGTAACTAAGGTAAACTGCGGGTATCTATGCAGCGCGCGCTGCCTAGATACCCGACGTGTACCTTAGTTACCAGCCTCCTCCGCTCACCGGCTGGTATCTAAGGTACACAGCGGGTTATATTTAAATCGTTTCCATGATGTCTCTGGTCAATTGATCGCTGGTGAGTCTGCCTGTGTGACAGCTCACCAGCGATCATCTGTCAATGTCGTCAGCGATCATCTCGCTGACGACATTGACGCATGTGACAGGCCCTTAAGAATGACTAGGCCTGTCTTTGGGTCAACATTTGCTGATTGAATATGAGCTAAATATATATGATCCCACACAACTATAACTTGATGAATAGCTCCGAAAATATCTCTATTCTTCAAAAGCTAATTTGACAGTGACCAACTTATGATTCCCAACATCATAAGTTATCTCAGTAGACAAATATGTGCCCTAGAAGAATGCACTTGACTGCAAGTTGGTTAGCATTTTGGGACCTTGAGAAAACATAGTACATACTCAATTTCTGAAGTATATACATCCACAATGTTTTTGGAGTGGAGTGGACTTAAAACATGCATATTAAAGGCCCCAACAGCAACCAGCGGCCAAACACTCAGATCCGCCCCTTAGATAAGTAACAAGTTTGATGATTTGGATAAATCCTTTGTCTCATGTTGCAGATCTTTCTGCTATAGACCTCACTCTGTTACTCTATTAAGGAATGTGTAGCTGATATAACAGCAGCCTACAGCCATATACTTGACTATTGAGCACTAACTGAAATCAATGGATTAGATGGGCACCCATTAATTTTAATGACCACCACATAAAACTACATTTTCCATGGTGGGCCAGTGATAATGAGCAAGTGCATTAAAGTTTCCTCTGTAGGTAGCAATTAATCACAGTAGGAAGATATTAGAATATTGGAGTTGCTGCAAGAGAAGCAGCAGAAGCTCACACTTACGCCTGGTCTGCAGTGCTTCAATGTCATAAATATATTGGACCTTGTGAGTAGTCATAAATATGTGTAAATAGAGGAAATATGGCATCTGCAAAATCAAAAACTAAAAAATGTATATATTATATAGTCATTGCAAACAGAATGATCTATTTCAAGTGTTTATTTATGTAAATGTTGATGATTATGACTTACAACCAATGAAAACCCAAAAGTAATTATCTCAGAAAAATTCACCCAACTCCTTTGTGGCTGACCCCTGCACTCCCTGAAGTCCCTAGATGGCTCCTTCCCACACATGCTTACCCAGGATTTGCCCTGACTAATGAGCAGGCCATATACTGTGGAGGCTGATACCAGAAACGAGCCAGACAAGGGTGTTAGATAAGTGAACACGGTTTATTGATCACAATAGGAAGGATCCCGAAGGGAAGTCCACAGGGCCAGAGCACCGGGGTTCCCCTAAGGGAGCAACTAGAAGCGGAACCCCATAGAACAGGGATTGTTCTAGCGCAGCCAGAGAGGATCCAATGAACAAGCAAACCTGTTGGTCCTACCCAAGGCGGAACAGCAAACAGTAATGAGGTAACCGGAAAATAGGAAGGGACTTGAAGTTGCAGGAAGGATCCGGGTGGTTGCCAGGCACCAGCATGAATGGTACGGGTCTGCGGGTGAGTTACGCAGGAGTAGGGATCCAGCACTGAAAGCAAGGAGACAATGTGTTAGAAAGTCAAAGACACAAGAACACGTAAGCGCTTCTTAGGGACCTGAGCTGGCAACTAAACTAGCAAAGAAGTTGCCCAGGCACCTCCCAAAGAGAGTGAGGGCCTTAAGTATACCCAGGCCTTTCAGCTTTTGGCTGAGAGGTAATTACAGTAAAGGGTGTACTGGACGTTTAAATCTTTTGACAGAGGCACGCGAGTGCCCTAGGCTCATTCCTCCTGCAACCCGGAAGTGAAGAGGTGGAGAAGAGGGGCCGGGGAACTGCCACAGCCAGCGGGAACACTGTGGGAGCATAGACCGGGTAAGTATGAGAGCAGGGCATAGGAGGATGCCGGCGGCCAGACGAGGCCCGATGTCCCTGCACCCTGGAGATGGGTCCTGCTGGCCGAGGCGCTACACTTGTCTTGCTACTAGTATAAAGACAACACGAGGAAAGGGAGACAACATGGTGGACAGATTCAACAAAAGAACTTTAATTTTTCTCCAGATGGGACTCTACCACATGCGCTGTAAAAATCACCACATATTTCTCTAGAGACAACTCCTTCTCAGGTCAGCATAGGATGAACTATAGCTGCCATAGGAGAAAGTAAAGAATGAGTTTATATAGCAGAAGGGAGTCGCTGCAGCTGACATTATAACTACATATTAATCACAGCACGATAGAAAAGAAACCATAACACTTTCAGCAACTAATGAAATTACCGTATATACTCGCGTATAAGCCGAGTTTTTCAGCCACAAAAATTGGGCTGAAAAGTCCCCCCTCGGCTTATACGCGAGTCATCGGTATACAGGCGCCCCCCATAGGTATACAGCCCCCCCCCCATCAGTATTCAGGGCCCCCCCTTGCTCCGCAAACCTGTAAAGTAAAATCATTATACTTATCACTGTCCTGTCGCCGCCGTCCCCGCCGCTGCCATCGCGCTCCTCCGGCTTCATCCGTCTTCTTCCGGCTTCCTCTGGTCGGCGCAGGCAATGACGTCATTGTCTGCGCCAGAGGAGGAAGCCGGCGGGGACGGCGGCGACAGGACAGTGATAAGTATAATGATTTTACTTTACAGGTTTGCGGAGCAAGGGGGGGGCCCTGGATACTGATGGGGGGCCCTGGATACTGATGGGGTATGCTGCTGTATATACCTCTGGGGCTGCGTGTATACTACCACTGGGGCTGCTGTATATACCTCTGGGGCTGCTGTATACTACCACTGGGGCTGCTGTATATACCTCTGGGGCTGCTGTATACTACCACTGGGGCTGCTGTATATACCTCTGGGGCAGCTGTATACTACCACTGGGGCTGCTGTATATACCTCTGGGGCTGCTGTATACTACCACTGGGGCAGCTGCTGTATATATCACTGGGGCTGCTGCTGTATACTACCACTGGGGCTGCTGTATACTACCATTGGGGCTGCTGTATATACCTCTGGGGCTGCTGTATACTACCACTGGGGAGGCCTGTATACCACTGGGGGGCCTGTATACCACACTGCTGGGGGCTGTATACCTGTGCTGGGGTCCACCCTCGGCTTTTACATGAGTCAATAGGTTTTCCCAGATTTTGGGGGCAAAAGTAGGGGGTCGGCTTATACACGGGTCAGCTTATACACGAGTATATAAGGTACATTAGCTCCTACTCAGGTTAAACAGCGAGTGGACTCTAGAGAGGATCTGTGATCAACTAAATGTGATAATCTTCTTACCACAAATCCTCTCTAGGTCTTATCAGTGATCCAGAGAGTCAAAGAGATGAGGCTGCTTGCAAGGTTTGCACCTGTTTGGCTGGGAGAGATTCACACAGAAGTTGAGAGAAGAGCAGAGGGCCTCCAGGATGGTTCACAGACCCCTGGAACCCCATAACTCATAGAAGACAGCAGGAGGGTAAATCCTGTCACTTAACAGAGTGTGTTCCAACTCCTCAGACCGGCTGAACTGCATGCCTGGTTCTCTGTGTGTCCTTGTTGTATCGACCAACCTACAGTAAAGAACTGAAACACTGCCTGCTGTGCCTTGCTTTCTTGTACAATCCTAGACTGCTTTTCAGTACTATGATCACCATCCTTCCCTTCATTTCTCAAGGCCTTGCTCCAGGCTGGAGGGGGGTATTCCATCACACTGCCACAATATCTATCCCATGAGAACTCCACATGCAGTGCCAGCCACTTAGTGGCTGGAAACCTTCAGCTGGCATTACAATCATTCTTTATTTTTCTATTTTAATTTTCTTTTTCTCCATTTTTACTTTTTCCCCTTTTTCATTGTCGACCAGGGCTACAGCACTGGGTTCAGCTACCCAGATCCAAAATGACCGGCCCAGCTGTTGAGTTCCCCAGAATGGGGCCCCTGAGGGTCCAGTCACCACAGAGGAACTGCACCTTAGCCAGAGGTGTGGTAACCTCATCCCAGGTAAGGAGGGGACACTACCTGGTGCCCACTCACACCACATGCACCACAAGATGGGGCTATGATAGGGTGGTGGGTGGAACTGTAGAAAGGGAGCCACTGAGCGGGAGTGACAGTAGGGAGAGTTAGAGAAGGGGACACCAGGAAGTGAGAACAGAGGAGTCAGAGAGTGAGAAGAGAAGAGGAAGGAGCGGAGAAGGATGAGGACCAGGGGACTGGAGCTTGAGAAGTTCGTCCCTGGGGAGAGAGAGACAGAGCGAGCCAGGCAGGACCTCCAGAGATAGGGCTCGCATCCATTGACGGTTGCAGGCAAGTGGAGGGACCAGGACTGCAGAGGGTCAATGATCCCAGTCTAGTAAAGGAGACTTGAGGCATCAGCTAGCCAACCGGGGGTTACTGCATCTCAAGGATCAGCAGCCGAATCCATGTTATTCCCTGCAAAGGTGGCTGGATAGGACCAAAGGGGACGAAGACTGCATCGCCCGGTAGGGTCCGGGGCACTGAATGTGAGGTGCAGGGCAGGAGGGAGAGAAAACATGCAGGCCAATGCTGAGGCCTGTAAAATCCACCCGCCGAACGGAGCCCGTGGAGGCAAGGCACCGTAGTGACATTTGATCTAAAAAGAGGATGTTGATTTATAAAAGAACCAGGTGTGGCCTCGGAACTCTTCGTAACCCAGCAGGATGTAGAGGAACACCTGCCGAAAAGGACACCCTGATGGAGACTTGCACCCGGAAGACATAGTCACCTTTACCAGACATGAAGGTGAACACGGGCAGTATGCCCTCAAGGTGAAGAGGGTATTTAAAGACCTAGAGCCCCTAAACCAGCATCCGCAGTAAGAGCCGTGCAACCCATGGTTACAACAGCAAGGAAAGAATTACCCCTGGTGTGGGAGCACTGGGAAAGGTGCAGTTGAGGTGGCAAAAAGAACTGCCTTAGGAGACTGTAAAAAGAAAAAAGGACAGAATGTGTGTGTACATAGTTCTTCTAGTTAACTTAGTTAGTGCAAAAGTAATGATGGATGTAACTTAGAATAATGAGTCGGGTGAGTTTGCTGAATGTTTGTTATATCATGGACAATTGATCATGGACAGTGAATGATTAGGACTAATTGCAAATTGTTAGCACTCGGTGTGCTCCTTGTTGATTTAGCAACTGACAATTACAACTTAGACAGTCAACCACAGAACAACAACTCCTTTGGCGTGGCTGAATCGTGGTCCAGTGTGGAGACCAGCGATGTCCTGTAGTCCGCCTAGGACCTACGTTGGGGGTTTTATTAAACAGGTCCGCCATAAAGCACTAAAAGAACAATTAAAAAGACACCCGGTGAGGGACACTCGCCAAACTCAATGTTTGCCCTTATTTTTAGACCTGTGTTTTGTACTTTTATACCTTTTATTATTATTAAGTAACGTTCAAGTGATTAGTGCCCCCCAGGAAGGGAAGAAGTTTATTCATGTTAATGCGTATTATAAAAATTTGCATGTTGTCACATCTTTTACTAGGTCCAGGCCGAGGACGTGCTGTGTTTTATGAGGGGAGTATGTGGCGCCCCTGAGGGTCCATTCGCCACAGAGGTACTGCATCTTAGCCAGAGGTATGGTACCCCCAACCAACGTAAGGAGGGGACACTATCCGTTACCCACTCACATCGCATGCACCACAAGTCACTCCAGACCAGAAAGATGGGGGAACTGATCAAACCCCCATCCCTGGCTGGAGATGGGGCTAAGATAGGGCAGTGGTGGAACTGTAGAAAGGGGAGCAACTGAGAGGGAGTGACAGTAGGGAAAGTTAGAGAAGGGGACACCAGGAAGTGAGAGTGAGAACAGAGGAGTCAGAGAGTGCAAAGAGAAGTGGAAGGAGCGGAGAAGGATGAGGACCAGGGACTGGATCTGAAGGAGCTTGTCTCTGGGAGAGAGAGACAGAGGGAGCCAGCCAGGACCTCCAGAGATAGAAAGGGTCCCAGAGGCATGGGAAGTGAGAAATCCACCCATGGGGCTTGCATCAATTGCCGGTAGTGATGGGCGAATCCTAAATTACTCGGAATCGCTTGACTCTAGCGAGTCCGAGCCCAGGACTCGCTACTCGTTTGCGAGTCTAGCGAGTCCAATGTTAATGAATGGGGAAGCGAGTAATAGCGAGTAGTGTGAGATTTACAAATCGCAGATGTGTCTCGGAAGCTTCAGCCTGAAGCAATCCTAGTTTTGTCATTTATTTGCATTGGACTCGTTTACTTTGTACTTTGTAAGTAATCGCTGGCTGGGAAACTCGCACAGATAAGAGAAGAGTCCTGTCTGCTCAGTGCAGCTCCAGGGTCCTAGAGCCCGCCTGCTGCCTGATGTAGCAGTGCTGAGATTGTTGTCAGTCTGCTCATTCCTGTGTACAGACATGAATGTCTGTGCACAGAGATGATGTAGCAGTGCTGAGATTGTTCTCAGTCTGCTCATTCCCTGTGTACAGACATCTATATTTATGCACAGGGATGTAGCAGAGAGGACATCGCGTTTTGGACTGCGTCGGACAGAAGAGGATTTTTTTAATTAAAGATGGAGTCCCTAATGGCTTTTTTTTTTATTTCTAATAAAAAAATTTCTCTGTGTTGTGTTTTTTTAAAACAATTTAATAGAAATTCATGGCGGTCATGTCTAATATTGGCGTGACCGCCATAAATTTCGGGCTTAGGGCCAGCTGATAATACAAAGCTGGCCCTAACCTCTATTACCCAGCGTGCCACTGCCACCAGGGCCGCTGGAAGAGCCCCACGCATTTTTTTGACTCCGACTCCGAGACGACTCCGACTCCGAGACGACTCCGACTCCGAGACGACTCCGACTCGACTCCGAGACGACTCCGACTCCGAGACGACTCCGACTCCGACTCCGAGACGACTCCAACTCCGAGACGACTCCGACTCCGAGACGACTCCAACTCCGAGACGACTCCGACTCCGAGACGACTCCGACTCCGACTCCGACTCGACTCCGAGACGACTCCGACTCCGAGACGACTCCGACTCCGAGACGACTCCGACTCCGACTCCGAGACGACTCCGACTCCGAGGCGACTCCGACTCTGAGGCGACTCCGACTCTGAGGCGACTCCGACTCTGAGACTCCGACTCTGAGACTCCGACTCTGAGGAGACTCCGACTCCGAGACTCTGACTCTGAGCCTCTGACTCTGAAATTCATTAAATAATAAAAAAAAAATGCGTGGGGCTCCGCGCAATTTCTATGTCTAGCCAGGTACAGCTAAGCAGCTGGGGGCTGGAATCCGCAGCGCAGGGATGCCGAAGCTTTCTGGGCACCCCCTGCTGCAAATTGCAGCCCTCAGCCGCTCCAGAAGATGGCGCGTTCATTGAAGCGCCATCCTCTGGCGCTGAACCCCGCTCTTCCAGCGGCCCTGGTGGCGGTAGCACGCTGGGTAATAAAGGGGTTAATACCAGCTTTGTTATACAAGCTGGTATTAAGCCCGAGATTCTTAATGTCAGGCCACGTTTGACCCAGCCACTAAGAATCTCCAATAAAGGGTTAAAAAAACACAACACAGAGAAAATATTTTATTTGAAATAAAAAAAAAAGCCATTAGGGACTCCATCTTTAATTAAAAAAATCCTCTTCCGTCCGACGCAGTCCAAAACGCGATGTCCTCTCTGCTACATCCCCTGTGCATAAATATAGATGTCTATGCACAGGGAATGAGCAGACTGAGAACAATCTCAGCACTGCTACATCATCTCTGTGAGCAGGCGGGCTCTAGGACCCTGGAGCTGCACAGAGAAGACAGCTGGACTCGGCTCGCAAAGAAACAGCAGTTACTTTGAGTTTCCCTGCTATCACTGGCACAGTAGCCAGTGATTACTCGCAGGAGTCTAATGCATACAATGGCAATCCTAGTTTTGTCAGCGTTTCTGACAAAACTAGGATTGATATTGATTTGCATTGGACTCGTGCGAGTAATCACTGGGAAACTCGCAGAGTACCGAGTCCTGCGAGTCCCTTACTACTCGCCGAGTAACGAGTCCTAGCGAGTAGATTCGCCCATCCCTAATTGCCGGTCAAAGGCAAGTGGAGGGTCAACGAGCCCAGACTAGTAGAGAAGACTTGAGGCATCAGCTAGCCAACCGAGGGCTGCTGCATCTCCAGGAGCAGCAGCTGTATGCACATCATTCGCTGCAAAGATGGCCGGATAGGGCTAAAGGGGACGAAAAGTTTGTTGCCCGGTAGGTTTCGAGGCCGCTGGTGCAGGACACTGAACGTGAGGTGCAGAGCAGGAGGGAGAGAGCCAGCACAAGAGTGAGATAACCCGGAGAAGGTACACAGAACGGGGTGCTGTCTAAGTGTTTCCAATCTACCTGGGAGTGGCTGGACCCCTGGCTTGTAGGACACACCACTCAGCAGGACTTTACCACCTGAAAACAGTGAGTAAAAGTGTGGAACAGCATCTGCTGTGTCCTTGAATTATTCCGGCGTCCCCTGCCCTGCACTGCAACTTTACCACCATCTACACATTGACTTTAACACCTGCCCCCGGGTACCACTCCACCTACGGGGAGCGATAACATCTGGCTGCATCATCATCTGCACCGGAGGTGTGAACTCCAGTGTCGGCCATCCCTGGCAGAGCCCCGTAGGTGGCGTCACGACATTTATCCCCAAAACCTTAATCCTCAAACTTTTATTGACACCGCCAGGGTCACAGAGCCGGGTCTCGACCCTCGGGACTCCCCAGCAGTACTGTAGCCCAGTTTCGAGTATCCCATGGCCCTGGGGGGCATGTCATCAGTCCTTAGCATGCAACACGTATACTGATGTGTGCTATATACTGAAATGTGTTGTATTTTTATGTGAATGTATAGTCATATGTATTACTGCTTCTTTGTCTCAGCATATATTTATCTCAACAACAGAATATATTTTTTACAACTTTGAGAATCTGCAACGAACTGAGCTCAATTCTAAAGACTTTGGAACAATAAATAATGTGGACTGTGCACCATCCTGTAATCCTCACAGCTGCGCAGGGCTCTGCCTTTACTGTTACTACTGATACATACAATCAATCTTTCCCGTGATTTGTCAGAATGTCTTTTCTGTACAATCTAGATTAATGAACAGTATTACACACTGTACATCCTCTGGAGAGTTACATCTTTGTGAGCGCGAGAATGGAGTGGATATATATAAGATTCCGTAAAATCATAGTTTCAAAGATGGAGACATTTCACATTTCTGGGAACTATTGCACCTCTAGAGGATGTTTTTTCTTCTCAAGACAGTATCTGGCCCACATTTATACAAAAATTATGTTATTTTAGGCACTTTTTTTGTCTCTTTACACTGACAAGATAATACCGTAATATAAAAATATTCTTCTTGTTATATTTTTAATAATTGCCTTCTGGCTCCATGCAGACATAACATTGATTTGAAAACAGTGTGCTACATTGCTGTAAGGGTTTTAAGGTTCTGTCAACCCCACCCCGGAGGATACATTGTCTTTATGTTTATGCCTAAGAGTTGCATATTTAATCTTGGGACTGCAGCCCCCTAGTGGTTAAGAAAAACACTCTTCCCTGGACCCCTTCAGTTCTGAAAGTTGTTTACAATAATTACTGCTACTCCTTAGGGGTCCATTCTATAAAAAGGGCCCGCAGCATCAAGTTGGCAGGAGAGTTCCCTAGTAGAAGAGGAAGGAACCACAGGAATGTCAGCCCCTTGCTTTGAATTGTTCGGACCCTCTACGTCATCCCGAGAACTGAGTGTGCAACCCCCACTTTTGGCGGCTTCTCCGGAAGCAACTGATTCCTCCTGTCTGTAGTGGTAGACTTCAGCATAGACTTGGGCAAATGGGTCGACACAATGCTGGTAGTAAAGAACCTCAGTCGAAAATGTGTCATTACTATTTCACTGGGGCTGATCTCTACAGGAAGAGTTGGTCTGGAGCCAGTAGAGACAAAATGAATTTGCAGTGGGATGAAGTGGTGTTGGGGGTGGGTGAGAGCCTAGAGGTACTGGCAACGAGGGCAATTCTGAGCCGAACTGTTGCACGGCGGAATCAGACTGATTCGTGTACTACAATATCAGAGCTGTGCCGCCTCGAAGACCCTGCCTCGCCTGCAACTGCCGAGGCTTCGTATGGCCAGCCCCTCAACATTATGTCACAGAGAGATAAAATAATGTCATAGGATTGAACTTGGTATAAAAATAACCTCATACCAAACACTCTCTATCTGCAATCTAATTTTTCAGAAATTAAAAAATACACTTTATTCCCCCATTTCTTGTATAACATTTCACCCCATCTGGAACATTTCTTTTCACTTTCAAAAGTAAAGTGCTGTTGTTTTTAGTATCCATCACTTAGATGACAAACGAGAGGACATGGAGTTGGGATCCATGAACTTGCCATCTTACTTCTGGAATGATGTGACTTTAGTCCTCTGTAATAAATGCAAACATTGAATACTAGAGATAGCCAAATCGTTTAAAATTCAAATTCACCAGGATTTAAATAATTTCCCCCAAAATTTAATTAGCCGCTAATCTCAAAACTGCCTGGACATGATGTGTTTACCACAAGTTCTCCTAAGATTAAATTGAGCCCCTGTTGACCTATTTAATGCAAACACAGAATATTTAATGTCCAGTTAAGTGGCCACAAACTATTTGACTGGGGTAAAAGCGTTGGTAACTAGAGGTAATACTAATAAACATTTAAAGGGAACCATCCGCCAGTATTTAACCAGCTGTAAATCAGTGCAGCAGGTGATTGATGTGTGCAGCATGACATCACTATTTTTTTTATTGTTTTTTTTATTCCTCCTTTGTGGGCTTGTCTTTCTGCTGTAAGCTGAACCTCACCTGGATGAGATTCCTCCCTATAGGGGAGGAATAAATAAATCCAAATAGTGATGTAATGCTGCACACATCAATCACCTGCTGCACTAATCTACAGCTGATTAAATCCTGGTGGTTGGTTCCCTTTCACAAAACTGCAGCAACAAACATTTTAGTCTACTAAAGCTGGCTTCTCACTGCAAAACCCGGAGATAACCAGGAGAGGAACTTGCAGAGAAAAAGTATAATTGAAAGATTGACACCTGTTCTGAGGTTTGGAGACACTCCTGGCTTTTGCACACAAACTGGATGGACACTGATCAGTGAAAAAACTGCAGTGTGAAGCCAGCCTAAGGCTGGCTTCACACCATGGTAAGGTCCAGTCCGGGGTTGTCAGGCATGAACCTGACAGCCCTGGACCGGATCGGCACACAGACCAAATGTGCCCTCCGGTCCTGTGTGCAGCCGGACGCAGCTGCAGCTGCTAATGATTCAGGATCGTGGCTCGCAGGGAGCTAGAGCGGTCCTGAAAGAACAGCAGCGTGCAGCCGCCATTGTCAGGTTCCCAGATTCTCCCGGATCCTTCCGGACCGGGGCAATCCGGCCCCATAGGCTCCCATGTCAGGAGAGCGCCGGATTGCCCTGGATCCAGGAGGATCCGGGAGAATCCGGCGAGTCCGGAATCAGGGAAATTGGGGAGATTTTTCTCCCTGGACACGAAAATGTTTCAAGCTCCATTTTTGTGTCCGGTGAGAATAATCCGAATTCTCCCGGCTACATCCGGCCCCATAGGCTACTATGGGGCCAAAAACCGGTCTGGGGCTGTCTGGTTTACACCTCTTTTCAGCATGCTTCAGCGCTGCACTAGTACACCTCAATCAGATTTAGGCCCTCATTTCTAACCCTTTAAGAGATAAGTTGTGTGCTCTGACCTCCCATGTCTAGACTGTACAATCCTAAAATGGCCACTGATTTTCCCTTTTTTTTTTCTAGACATCCTGGGTTCAATCACCTTGGTTAGTACCCTTAGGCTAGAGTCTGACTTGTGTCAGCCCTCAGCCTGCCGGATTTCAGAAAAACATAGCCTCTGGCAGGCTTAGCGCATAGCGTCACTAGCATGTAATGCTATGCGCCGCTTGCCTATATATTCTCATGGTAACCCAATGCTTACTGCAGCTGCCAGCTCCACAGAGAGTCCCCAGACATGTGCTATTGCATAGCGCACAGGAAAAGCAGTTTGCAGCATTTTCCTGTGAGCCCTGCAATAGCGCATATCCAGTCCTTGTGAGTGGAGCCGGCAGCTGCACTATGCTGCAGATAACCATAGGGATACATATGCCACTATTCCTCCCTCCTATCACCCCACACCTGCAGGAAACAGCTGCAATTTCCTAAATATAAAGCCTATCTCCCTAACCCCCTCTCCACCGCCTCCTCTCTCTGGAGCACTCTGGAATGCCCGCTCCATTTGTAATAAACTCCACTACATTCATGACCTCTTTACCTCTCGCAGACTCTCTTTCCTGGGCCTCACAGAAATGTGACTGACACCCTCCGACACGGCCTCCCCTTACTGCGCTGTGTTACGGTGGACTTCACTTCTCCCACACACCTCGCACTGGCAACAAACATGGCAGAGGAGTGGGTCTTCTCCTCTCTAACAACTGCATCTTCAACCCAATTCCTCCTCCTCCCTCCCTTATCCTCTCATCTTTTGAAGTGCACTCTGCCCGTATCTACTCTCCTTCCAAACTACAAGTGGCCATCATTTATCGACCACCAGGTTCGACCACTACCTCCTTTGACCAATTCTCCATCTGGCTCCTATACTTTCTATCTGCTGACATTCCCACCATCATAATGGGTGACTTCAACGTCCCTATCGACACCCACCAGTCAACAGCCTCCAAACACCTATCACTTGCCTCATCCTTTGGCCTCTCTCAATGGTCCTCCACAGCCACCCACACAGACGGACATACACTAGACCTCATCTTTACCCGCCTCTGCTCCCTAACTAAACCCACAACTTCCCCTCTCCTCCTCTATGACCACCATCTACTTACCTTCTCATCCTCGTCATCTGCCACTCATGTCCCCCAACTCGTACACCCTCGCAGAAACCTCACGCATCTTGACACTCACACACTCTCCAACACCATTTTACCACTATCATCCATATCCTCAGTCCATGACACAGATAATCCCACAGCTTTCTACAACTCTACACTCACATCAGCTATTGATGCAGTTTCCCCTCTCATTCATGGCAGAACACAACGAATCAACAGACATCCCTGGCACACAGACACCACTAAAAATCTGTGGCGAGCGGCTAGGGTTGCAGAGCGGTGCTGGAAGAAAACACACTCACAAGAAGACTACACAGCATGCAAACAAGCACTTCTCAAATTCAAGTCAGCACTCACCACCACTAAACAGAATTACTTCATTACCCTCATATCCTCTCTGTCCCACAACCCCAGGCAGTTATTCAACACATTTAACTCCCTCCTCTGCTCCCCATTGCCCCTTTTACTTCTGGTATCTCTGCAGAAGACTTTGCAACATACTTAAGCAACAAGATTGACCAGATCAGACAAGTCTTTGCTACCCAACCACCACAACCCCCATGTATACCAGATCAATCCTCTCCCCCACTAACCCTCCTCCCATCTATCACTGAAGGAGAACTTGCACATCTCCTCTCCAGATCACATCTCACCACTTGTGCACTGGACCCTATCTGATCCCACCTCCTCCGCAACCTCACCACAACACTTATCCCAGCCCTAACCCACCTCTTCAACCTATCACTAACTTCTGGTAACTTTCCTTCTGCTTTCAAACACGCAACAATTACACCTATCTTGAAGAAGCCATCCCTTGACCCCACTTCCACATCCAGCTACCAGGCCATATCTCTGCTCCCGTTCGCTTCCAAACTTTTCGAAAAGCATGTCCACACTGTACTCTCATCCCACCTCTCATCCAACTCTCTCTTTGACGACCTATAATCCAGCTTCTATCCTCAGCACTCTAGTGAAACTGCCCTGACCAAAATTACTCACGGCCAAAGCTAACAGACAGTTCTCCGTCCTCCTCCTTTTAGACCTGTCCTCTGCATTCGATACAGTCGACCACTGACGCACCAGCACACAGGAGGAATGTTTGTCTGGTTCTTCAAAGATTAAGTGAGAATTGTCTTTACGCTAAGTTTGAGAATTTGATGTCTGCCTGTTAACTGCATCCTTGTTATGGGGGTCTGTGACCTGTTCATCCCTTCTGTAACCTGCTATTGGTTTCAAATACTTTCCCAGTGTTTTATACTGGTTCACCGATGTCAAAATAAACGTGTGCACTTGCAATTGGTGGATCTCTGTGATTTATACACTGAGCTATCTAGCTATAGAACTCTGTACTCAGGTTGTCAATATATGCATTGAGTTGCTGATCATGTGAGTCCAAGATGTTACCCTATATTGTTGTCTTCAGTTTGAGAATTGTCTGTTTGAGCTGAAGTCTTTACCCTTTCTTGGTTATATCATTTCTGAAAGAGGTCTCGATCCAGAGAAGGTCTCCGCTGTGCTCAAGTGACATTGTCCTGTTGGAATCAAGGCCATTCAGTGGTTCCTGGGATACACCAACTACTATCGGCAATTCATCCCACACTTCTCTCTGCAATATAGGAGAAAAAGAGCCGGGGTTTGTCCACGCTAGACCACAGGGAAAACCGAGGATGCAAGCAAACCTTTATTTACACTCATGGCTTGAGTGTAAATAAAGGTTTGCTTGCATCCTCGGTTTTCCCTGTGGTCTAGCGCGGACAAACCCCGGCTCTTTTTCTCCTATATTGTATGTATCTGCATCCCGGGATCTGCAGCGGCCAAAACTTCTACAGGTGGTTGTGACTCTCACAACCATACCAGGTGAGTGGAATACCTTTGTTAATAACACGCTGGTGTCCCTCATTTACCGCCTTAGTGCGCTCCCCCACTCTCTAAATTTTTTACACTTCTCTCTGGTAAGATCGCCTACTGCCTTGACTTTTAAAGGTTCCAATCCAAAGGATGGGACTCCTGAGGCCGAGTCATCTTTCTCCTATTTCAAACAACCTTTCTCAACCACTCCTGCTCTTCACAGACCTATGATCAATAAGAAGTTTTTCCTAGAGGTGGACACTACTTTACACAGAGCAGGAGCTGTCCTCACACAAAAAGTGCTACATATAAGATGGTAATAAGTATACCGGTCTATTGGTACAGCGCTACCACAGGAGACCCAGAGTTTACTTTTTCTCTTTTATACCCCCCTAGAGATTTCCAGCGAAGTTAATCTAAGTACTACTACAGATAAGATGGTGACCTGTGGTTTCTTCTCTACACTGTGTTCCAAATTATTATGCAAATTGGTTTTAAGTGTCATAGGGTTTTATTTTTATTTTTTTTCAATGAAACCCATTGATGGTATTGTGTCTCAGGGTTCTTTGGATCATTGAAATCAATCTCAGATATCTGTGATAATTAGTTTGGCAGGTGAGCCCAATAAAAGGAAAACTGGGTGTTCCACAATGTCACACAGGCCACAGTTTTCAAGTAACATGAGAAAGAAAAAGGATCTCTCTGCTGACGAAAAGCAACAAATAGTGCAATGCCTTGGACAAGGGATGAAAACATTTCATATTGCACGAAAACTTAAGTGTGATCATCCTATTGTGAAGAGATTTGTGGCTGATTCTGAGCACAGATGTGTTTGTGCTGATAAAGGCAGAATGAGGAAGGATTCTGCCAGGCAAGTTCATCAGATTAAGAGAGCAGCTGCTAAAAAGGTCTTACAAACTTACAAACAGATATTTGAAGCTGCTGGTGCCTCTGGAGTCCCTCGAACCTCAAGGTGTAGGATCCTTCAAAGGCCACTCCTAACAGTGCTCACAAGCAGAAACAGTTGCAGTGGGTCCAGATATACATGAAGACTAATTTTCAAACAGTCTTGTTTACTGATGAGTGCCGAGCAACCCTGGATGGTCCAGATGAATAGAGTAGTGGATGGTTGGTGGATGCCACCATGTCCCAACAAGGCTGCGATGTCAGCAAGGAGGTGGAGGAGTCATGTTTTGGGCTGGAATCATTGGGAAACAGCTGGTAGGCCCCTTTAAGG
Organism: Allobates femoralis; assembly: GCA_033576535.1. Taxonomy (NCBI): domain Eukaryota; kingdom Metazoa; phylum Chordata; class Amphibia; order Anura; family Aromobatidae; genus Allobates; species Allobates femoralis. Next base: position 161,783,475 of record JARQOC010000009.1, on the reverse strand, counting down.
TTCCTGAAGGTGTGAAAATGACCTCTGCAACGTATATAGAGTTTCCAACTGAGAACTTTCTTCCATGGTACAAAAAGCAAAAACGTACCTTTAGGAGCAAAATCATCCTCATGCATGTCAATGCACCATTTCATGCTACAAAGAATACCTCTGTGCCATTGGCTGCTATGGGCATAAAAGGAGATAAACTCATGGTCTGGCCACCATCTTCCCCTGACCTCAACCCTATAGAGAACCATAGGAGTAAAATCAAGCAAAAGATCTATGAGGGTGGGAGGCAGTTCACATCAAAACAGCAGCTCTGGGAGGCTATTCTGATATCATGCAAAGAAATACAAGCAGAAACTCTCCAGAAACTCACAAGTTCATTAGATGCAAGAATTGTGAAGGTGATATCAAAGAAGGGTTCCTATGTTAACATGTAACTTGGCCTGTTAGGATGTTTTGGAGTTAAATAGCTTTTTATTTCAGTGAATGTGACCTCCTAATGCTGCAAAATCAACAAATCAGCATTTTAAGTTATTTCAAACATATCAAATGTTTAAAAACTCTACCGTGCCTAATAATTTGGAACAGTGCATTTAGAGGTTTTTTTTTAATTTTGAAGATTATACTGATTATACTGTTATCATTGGGAGGTTTCTTCAATACAATTCGATGTATGCTCTAACGGGTGATAGCTTTTATTACACTGACTGTCATTTGCACAGACCATTTAGGAAAATCAGAAAAGAAAAACATTTGCATAATAATTTGGAACACAGTGTAAGGCATTCTTGCCCTGTGAATGTAACTACTTGATTGGAGATAGAGAGTTACTGAGTATTACGATAAGTTTGCTCTAGAGGAATGGTGATGTCTGCTTGAAGGCGCAGTTCATTATCTACATATCACAAAAATCTGTTGCATCTCCAGTCTGCTCAAAGACTCATCCCTCGCCAAGCTCGTTGGTCTTTATTCTTTGCTCGTTTCAATTTATCTTTTGATTTGCATCATGTTGAGAAGAATTTCAATGGAAATGTGCTATCCAGGTTCTTCCTGTCAGAGGACCTAGAAGAGGAGCCTCAGCACATTATTGAACCATCTAAGATGGTCACGGTGGCCATGGTCAGACTGTTGCAGCTTCCCCTAAGTAAGACTTTTGTAGCTGAGAAAAACAAGAAGCGAGTCTTACACTGGGGTCACTCTTCTAAGCTAGCCGGTTTTGATTCTGGGGTCTTGATTCAGGCGGTTCCTCTGTAAACTGCTGGATGTCACCCTGTATTCTCCTTCGCCTATCCCCCGCAATCTAATGACCAAGTAGAATGGGTGAATCAAATCCTCACCAACTATCTGCAACACTTCGTAAATGGACACCAAAGCTACTGGGTCATGCTACTGCCATGGATGGAGTTTTACTACAACAATCATATTGGTGAGTCTTCCTCTAACTCTTCGTTTTTAGTTGTTTATAGACAGCATCCTAGAATTCCAACTCCATTACCTCTTGCTTCTGCAACCCTGAGGCTAAGTCCCTGGCCAAGGACTTCACCAAAGTTTGGACTGAAACCAAGACTTCCTGGAAGCAGGCATCAGTTTGAACTAAGGAACATGTGGACAAAATTCACTTGGATCCCCCACCATTCCAACCTGGATATAATATAATATAATATAACTAGCTGTAGTACCCGGCTACGCCCGGGTTAATAAATAACTGATGTTAGCTATAACAAAATAGAATTTGAATATGTCATATTAATGACCTGTAAGAAAATTGAAGCTGGGCTGTGATTGATTGCTATAGGCAGCCTAATAAATCTCCAGCCAACAGTAAACCCTCCCCCTGGCCGGGCAGTATATGTTACCTCACACATACACATAATAGACAGCTCATGTGACTGACATCTGCCTTAATTCCCTATATGGCACATGTGTTGCACATTGGCTGTTTTTAATCAGATATTTATGTTTGGAAATTAAAGATAGCACACGTATGAGGCGAGTTGTGTGAGGTGATTTGTGCACATCTGTATCTGTCTGTGTGGAGTCTGTGTCCCTGGGGTGTGTGTGTGTGTCCCTGGGGTGTGTGTGTGTGTGTCCCTGTGGGGTGAGTGCATGTGTCCCTATAGGGTGTGTATGTGTGTGTGTCCCCGTGGGGGCGTCTGTGTGGTGTGTGTCTTTGTTGTGTGTGTCTCTTTGTGGTGTGTGTCCCTGTGGGGTGAGTGCATGTGTCCCTATAGGGTGTGTATGTGTGTGTGTCCCTGTGGGGAGGGGGTGTCTGTGTGGGGTGTGTGTGTCTCTGTGTTGTGTGTGTGTGTGTGTCTGTGGTGTGAGTGCATGTGTCCCTATAGGGTGGTTATGTGTGTGTGTCCCTGTGGGGGGGGGTTCTGTGTGGTGTGTGTGTCTGTGTTGTGTGTCTTTGTGGTGTGTGTGTCCCTGTGGGGTGAGTGCATGTGTCGCTATAGGGTGTGTGTGTGTCCCCGTGTGTGGTGACTATCTCATGTTGGGGCCCCACCTTAGTGACTATATGCTGGTATATGCTGTTAGTCTTTAGCGCTATCATTAAGCCGCTCTCATTCACAACTGTCAACTGGTAACTGTCACTTTTTCCCCATTATGTAGATAGGGGCAAAATTGTTTGGTGTATTGGAATGCGCGGGGTTAAAATTTCACCTCACAACATAGCCTATGATGCTCCCGGGGTCCAGACGTGTGACTGTGCAAAATTTTGTGGCTATAGCTGACAGCTGTCGATTTTCCTCCAACACTTTTCCATTCACTTTTTCCCCATTATGTAGATAGGGGCAAAATTGTTTGGTGAACTGGAACGTGCAGGGTTAAAATTTCACCTCACAACATAGCCTATGACGCTCTCGGGGTCCAGACGTGTGACTGTGCAAAATTTTGTGGCTGTAGTTACGACGGTGTAGATGCCAATCCCGGATATACACACATACAGACATATACACATACAGACATTCAGCTTTATATATTAGATATAATATAATATAATATAATAACCTATCATATAATAGAGTTTTCCAGACACATTCATCTTAAGGTCCCCTCTTATAAGCTGGCTCCTCCTTACATTGGTCCCTTCAAAAGTCCTCCACCGGATCAACGAGGTGTGCTACTGTTTGAAACTGCTAGCCTCTGTGGACCTATAACTCATTCCATGTTTCCCTGCTGAAACCAGGTGTTTTCAGTTGCTACATCCAAGATTAAGGTATTCTTCTTTCTCCTGTTAGTGTGGAGGATGTCTTCAACATCCTAGCTATGAAGAAAGAGGAGGCAGGTCTCTCTTTATGGTCGACTGGAAAGGAGAGGTGTAAGGGGGTACTGTCATGCCCTCGGCTGTGGGGTTGGTCTCCTCTGGCCGCTGGCTCTGCTTACCCTCATGCCTTACCTTCCTCTGTTTCCACTGCCTGCAGTCCCGTGTGTCTATCTGTTTCCTTCTCATCCAGGAGCCTGTGTTTTCTTGGCAGGTCTCTTGGGAGTGTGCTTAGGTGGCACCAGTGACGTAACTACCGAGGCCGCAGAGGTTGCAAATGCAATGGAGCCTGGCAGGGGGAGGGGCCTGCGACGCCCTGCAGAGAAACAGCTGCTCCTGTCAGTGCTGAGCTGCACTGTTCCTGACTTACTGTACTTTGAAATATAAGAATACGGGAAGTACTTGGCTCCGCCCCCTCCAGTTTCTGTGAAGCTGCTGTTCCGATCTCTTATCTCTCCGACAGGACAAACGAAAATTGGATATGCACTGTTGTATGTAATGACATTGGTTATTACATACAGCAGCACAGATCGAATTATCGTTTGTCCTGTCGGAGATTAGGTGACCATCCTCGTGGTGGGGGTTCCTGCAGCAGCTGTTTGACACTTTATAACCGGTTGTGGGTCGCACAACCAATCAAGGTGAGCAGTTCTTACACTGCATACACATTTTTCATCAAACAGATTACACCCATTGCGTTCTTGTCTACCCTTCTCTTTAGAGATCTCTTATCTCTGGTTCTCCTGATACAGTGTGATGTGATCCGCCCGCCTCTGCAGAAGGTAGATCAACAGGTGAGGGCAGCAGTGATTCTGTGACTGCACAGTATCACTTAAAGTAATGAGGCAGAAGACCTTAGTCTGCCTGCTCTTCCCAGCAGCACAGGCAGTGGTACAGCTGAATGTTTATCTGCCTCCCCTATCCTTCCCTCTGCTCAGTGACTAAAAGTACTGATCTCCCAGGAAAACTTTGAAATCTTGGAGGGGGGATGATTGATGGGGTTAGAGGCTGCCACAGAATCTGTCACATACAATGTGAGCAGTGGAAGAAGCATTTGGAGCAGATTTTTTTTTGATGAAGGCAAGCAGCAGAGCCCATATATATCTAGCAGGATGGAGACCATATATACAGCGTTATGGAGGACATATATACAGCAGGATGGAAGACATACATATAGCTGGATAAAGATCATGTATAGCTGGATGGAACACATGTATATAGCAGGATGGAGACCATATGTACAGCAGGGTGGAGGACATATATACAGTAGGATAGATATCATATATATAGCTGGATGGAGGATATATATATAGTAGGATGGGGACCATATATACAGCAGGATGGGGGACATAAATACAGTTGGATGGAGAACATATATATATATATATATATATATATATAGCTGGATGGAGGGCACATATATAGCTGGATGGAGACCATATACACAGCAGGATGGAGACCATATATACAGCAGGATGAGAGGCCATATATACAGCAGGATGGGAGAGCATTTATACAGCAGGATGCAGGGGTGTAACAACGGAGGTCGTGACGGGACCCAGAGGTACAAGGGCCCGTGCCTGCCAACCGTTGAGTCCTGCGCCAGCTTCACATGGATGTGCATCCCTGAGGAAGGGGGGCAGATTCAAATTCAACGGGGCTCATCGAACTCTAATTATGCCACTGGGTGACATGCACCACACCCTGCAAAAATTTCAAGGAGCAGTACATCTGGTCCCTATTAGATCTCTCAGCCTGATTGCTGAGCTACTCTGAGGATAAAAGGCACCTTCCCGCTATGGGAGGTGCCTGGGCAACGTGTTCATTCCTTAGGAACATTGCCTATATTCAGATCCCAGAGATGCAGTGTTCTACACTACGAAGAGTATTGTTAACCTTGCTCTTCAGTATACTTACATCTCTCTCTCTCCACAGAATCCTCTGCTGGCAGTCCATTATCCCTGGACCTCACTGGATATTCCAGATCTCACTGTGAGCTAATCAAACCTTTCCAGTATTACACAGTACTTTCCAGATTCTTCTACCCTGTCCGCCCACTAAGTAGTGGGATAGGGAGGAAAAGGAGGCCAGGGATGTCAACGTTAGGACTCATCAGACCTGGGGTCACTTTGTCGCAGTTGATGAGGAAATGGACATTGGCCAATGTATGTACTAGGAACCTCAGAAATAAAAAAAATAAGAATTTTTGAGTTTTTTTGAAAAAAAACGTAAGTTTTCTAATTTTTTTCTCAAATATATACAGCTTGTTAGCATATGTACATCACTGGTAGTAGCTGAGTGCTGCAGAGAATTTTTTCTAGTTATCTATCTGTCTGTCTATCTATATCTATCTATCTATATCTATCTATCTATCTATCTATCTATCTATCTATCTATCTACCTTTCTGTCGGTCTGTCTGTCTGTCTATCTATCTTTCTGTCTGTCTGTCCATCATTCTATCTATGTATCCTATCTATCTATATATTTCTTTTTATGAAATGTTCTCTCTTTTCTATCTGTCATTTTTTATGCATGTTTTTTTTCATTTATCTATCATATATCTAGTTATCCATCATATCCAATGCCACATATGTTCCACACATTGATTCTTTTTGTGTATGAACCTTGTATATGTAATACTATGAGGAAATGAATGATGATTTCTTAATGCAGTTTTACAAAATCATTGAAATTGAAGTTATTGTAAATGGAGCAATATGCGGTGCAGAGCAGGCTGTATTGTCTGTGAATTGTCAGGAGAACACTGTGTAGGACTTTTGTAGTCTTGTCACTTTGATGAATGTCTTGATAGCATCAAATTTCAAAAGCAAAGTAACTCCAGTTTTTTTTTTTTCCTATTGCGTTCCATCACTTAAATGCCATCTGCGGCAGTATTTGTCAGCATCACAAGCCTTCATTCCTCTGAAGAGCGGAGCGCAAGGCTTGGGATGTGATTCAACCTTGGAGAACAGAAACGTGTTACATTAATAAAAGGGAATTAAACTGGCAAATTTGCAAAAATGTCAGTGTCTGTGTGAAAGAAATTGTCAGCCACAAATGGAACGGAGGGATGAAAGATGAAACCTTCTCTTCTCACAGCATCACCTAAAGGATCCGTCTCCCTTTGGGTAAATGGAAAGTCCTAAACGGCTGATGATTTGTAGGTTATGGCAAGAAGAGAGAACTCGCACAATGAAATATCTTATTCTATATAGATAAACACACGTCAAAGAGAAAATACAGTTCATTACTGATGATGAATTCTAACAATATCTGAGAAAGATAATAGCTACTGTTTCCTAGGATTATGTTGATAAAGATATCCTTGTCAGGGCCATAGAATTTGTAAGTAATTACACACTCGATCACCACTCCATTAGTATGGAACACAGGTCCACCGCTCGTATAATTGGCGGGGTCCCCAGAGGTAGGACCCCAAGTGGTTAAGAACTTATTAACTCCTCTGTGAATAGCTGATAAGTTGTGATTGTTGCACAGCTACTTTTAAGGGAACTGGTCAGAAAGTTTTACCCCCCCCACTCCAAAACCATTATTAAGATTATGTGGTATCTTTAAAGTAGGGGTGGGGACCTGCAGGCCTCAAGGGCCGCCAACAGGTCATGTTTTCAGGATTTACTTAATATTGCACAGGTGGTAATATACTCACCCGTGCTGGTGATGATTCCAACCCCTAAGGAAATCCTGAAGACATGACCTATTGGCGGCCCTTGAGGCCTGGAGGTCCCCACCCCAGCTTTAAAGGTAAGTCAGTCAATCCCTTATGATATTTCCCTATATGTGATGAGGTTATTCACTTTCCTTGGACCACAAGGTAGCAATTTGAACAGTTTTCCTTTAAAAGTAAATATGGTTTACTAAATTCTTCATAAAGCGCACTCCAGATAGCTTAACATGAGCCATCCTTCAGCTTTACGGAGCAAAAATAAGGAGTATACAGTCCGTTAACCTCATGGGTCCACCCACATGTTTGGATACACTTCTTCGCAGTAGTATCACACTGGAGGTATCTCAGCCTCCCTTCACTTACTAAACGGAGATTCTGCTGCACACCAGCACTTCATGTCTTTAAAGGAAAAGCCAATGGCTGACATGTATTATTGCATTGTATGAACAGGAACCAAGAACATATTGGAAAGCTACTTAAGGCTATCTAGGATTAAATGTGAAAAATTAGTTAATGTGATGGCCATGACATTGTAAGCCCAGTAACCGATATCCCTTCACTGACCCCTGTAAGCAGGCACATGGTTTCAGAGACCATTTCCTCTCAGAAGGTATGGCAACCTCCACAAACACTAACTCCAGTCAGTGCACACGCTCTGGAGGTTTGCTGCTTTTAAACACAGAACAATGTGTCAAACAAACAGACACCATTAAAAAACATGAGATATACCCAAGAGTGGTGGTATGTGTACAACCAGACCTACCCGTCTCTCTAACTATCTGTAAATCTGCCACTGAATGCCTTAATAAATCTCATGGTACTATAGGTATCAAAAAACTACTAGAAAAATGCAGCATCAAAAAACTCACCATGTATGCCAAAAGCAGAATCAAAATGCACTCTCAGGATGCAGTCAGAGCCCATATGTGAAGCAAGCCCAGCTGCAGGCTGATAAATCACCTCTACCAGCAAGATGTGGGAGGCGATCTGCCATGCATACACTGAGCCCGCTTAGATCACCATTCACACAGATACAGTTGATGCAGAGTGTCTGAAAGCGACCCATCCTGCGCCGCTGCTTGAGCGATGGGTCGCACAGTACGATACCTCTGCACCACTAGATGAATGGCGCCCCTAAGGGCCCAACTGCATCCTGGATAGATAAAAAGTGCAAAAAGTCTCTTATATGATGAATAAAAAACTTTTACAAATGGGATTTTGGTTCATGCATTGGCCAAGACATTTAAGCTGATGATCCCCGACAAGGAATCCCACGCTCATCAGTCCTATCAAAAACTTGTGCAAAAATCTACTAGAAAAAAGCAGCATCAAAAAACTCATCATGTATGCCAAAAGCAGAATCAAAATGCACTCTCAGGATGCAGTCAGAGCCCATTTGTAAAAGTTTTTTTTTCATCATATAAGAGACTTTTTGCACTTTTTATCTATCCAGGGTGCAGTTGGGCCCTTAGGGGCACCATTCATCTAGTGGTGCAGAGGTATCGTACTGTGCGACCCATCGCTCAAGCAGCGGCGCAGGATGAGTCGCTTTCAGACACTCTCCATCAACTGTATCTGTGTGAATGGTGCTCTAAGCGGGCTCAGTGTATGCATGGCAGATCGCTTCCCACATCTTGCTGGTAGAGGTGATTTATCAGCCTGCAGCTGGGCTTGCTTCACATATGGACTCTGACTGCATCCTGAGAGTGCATTTTGATTCTACTATAGGTATCAGAAAAACCTTGAGGTTTACGTCACAGAGGACTGACACACATCAGCCATTTACAATATACTCAGTCACCATCTTACACCCTATATTACCAAAAAGCGGTATTTCAAAAGAAAGAAATCACATTTTGAAGTTGTGTCTGGAAGTAAATTGGGGCATGATGATGAATTTATAGCTTCTCTGCCTCATGTCGTATTTTCAAACCCAAATTGGGATTTGCTTAAACTCCAATCAGGTAAATCACTCGTGTAGTCACAAGTAGTCATATGAGGTTCCAGTGTGAAGTGGAAAAAATAAATCCCATTCTAGGTTTTTTGTTTTTTTTAAAAAAACCTGCATCAACTTCATACATAGGTTTATTATCATAGAGAACTAACGGAACAAAATAATTCCTGCTACAATTTATTATTTTATCAGACGTCTTTTTGACGGTGTAGAATATCCGCTATTCCAGGCTTGTCAGCTGCTTAGACATTTATTGAATGCACAAACTGATCTTTATAAATTGTCACAACAGCTCTATAATGTCTTATGATCCAAGACATCCGGAGACACAGGTGTAAAGTCACCTCCTCATGACTTCTGAGTCACTGTCACTGACTAACATTGCTCGGAGGTAATGATCTTCACTAAAGCCAAGAACTGTGGAACTCACAGTTTTATAATATAATTACAATGGCTAAAAATAATTACATCTATTGGTTCTGAACTCTTGAAAATGTGCCCAATATATTAGCCATCATGAAATCAATGATTCCAAATTGCCCTGAAAGTGTTATCTCAGTACAAAAACTTCTCAATGGAAGCATCATAGAGATAAAAGCTTCAACCTCACAAACAATTTTTGGTTCAACTTGAATGCCAAATGCAAGCCAAGACCCACTGTATCACTTTAAATATGAACCAGGCATTGTAATTGAATATATGTGAATTTCAGCCCTGTTACTACAACTAATGGAAAGCATTCCAAAAATGTGTAGTGGACAAAGATGTAAGCAGAAGGAAGAGCAGGTGAACAGTCCAGTAGTCTATGTGTCATAGCTAGCTAGCAAGTGTGGGTGAGTAGCACTCGTTACTCATGCAGAATAACCTCAAAGGCTTAGAGAGTGACAGAGGAAGCTCTGACCTTTTAGATCATCAGTATTGTGTGTCCCTGCTGATTAAGGCCAGTCCACCTGCTTGAAATTGATGCCTCTACTGTGGTTAGGATTGTGACTATAGGGAGTTGGTACCCGGGCGTGGAGTCGCAGGGATGTCACCGGTGGCCCTAGTGAACAGCCTAAAAAATTAGGGGATGATTGAAGGGAAATAAAGTATATCGTGATGCCACCTGCAGATTCTGATGATGATCACCAGCACCGCTTCAGACCTCCGAGGGCGTTGGTATTGCAGCTTAGATGGTAGAGCTGAGTCCCCGGGGCAGGACAGCACTTGTGGTGGTGGTGCTGCTGAATGTTGTATCTGGAGTAGTGCAGCAGCTCGGATAAAAAGAGACACGGAGGCTGTATGACTCTGTTACGGGTACTTTTTCTTCAGATGGCAGGTTAGGTTACAGCTTTTAAAGTCTATAAACGGGTAGCTGGCTGGGAAGTCGCAGAAAAGGGTAAAGTCTTTTGAGGCTCCTGTAGTATACCTTCTTTAGTCAATCCTACGTCCTGCTGCCTTTAGTTGTGCCTGCCCTGCACAACCCGCTTGCATACCAGGCTTGTTGGGCGTTGTGAGGTACCCTTCTTCTCCGCTCGACCCGGTTTTGGCAATCCTGGCAGGGCTGAACGTTCTGGACGGTTGTCAGGCTGCTGAACTAACCCACGACGGCCGATGTTGACGGCTCAGGGGTTGAACTCGTCTGTATCATTCCTCTGAGCTGGCACTTCGTTGGTGGACTAGGATTCCCCCGGATTACGGTCGATCCAGTACGGGGTTTCCTCTTTACTCTCCTGGGCTGCCTTTTCTCTCAGTCCTCCTCCCTGGGAGACCCTTTTCTCTCTCGGGGCTCCCCTTTGCTCCGCCTTCTGGGAATGGGTCTACCCAACTACCTTGGCCTAGTGTGAGAGTGCTGGGATGGGAGCCTCATGCAGATTTTACACGCCCCTGCGACAGGAATATTGCACACTCTATTGTGGGTTCAGTTCCCCAATAATTGGAGCTTTTGCATCGGGGCCCATGAGTTTCAAGTTACACCACTGCACACAGGAATGCACAAGATTGCAAAGTGTGGAGACCTTCGGCATTGAAATTGTCACAAATGCAGAGAAATCAAGTAGCTGCTGAAGAGCTTGTCAACAGGCTATTTATAATGTTGCAAATGTAAGCCTATTGTTCTTCTCTCCCTACCAATGGACTACTTGTGTTGATACCAAGTCAATACCTGTTGTATGTTTTTAACACCACAAAGCTTCCTTTATCTATAAAGGCACTGAAATCTTTAGGTGTCATGAAGAGTTTTGCACAAACTTTGCCAACTGTTATGGCGGCATTGGCCTCTGTTCTGATTGTAGATTCTGACATCTCGCTCAGTTTTGCCTCCTTCCTCTAGCCCTCGCCCCCTGTATTGCCCAGGTACTATATACCTCTCCGTTACTTAGCAGTGTTGGACTTTTCCATCGCTTATATATTTTTATGATTTTATCTATTTTTTACTTTTGAGTGTTTATAGGTCTGAGTCTTCATCTTTGGAATCAAGTCTGCCCATCCACAGCCGTTTGAATTTGGATTCGCATCCTTTGGAGCCTCATTTTTTATTTGTGTATGATCTATTTATGTTATTATCATTTGTTTATGTTTGCCTATTTGGGCTCCTTATGTATGTGCTGTAACAACTGGCCCCATGTCCAGGATCATGCGCACTCTCTTTTGTAGTCCTTCCTCTTGCGGCGTCTTTCCCCACCGCCATGCATGTGCAATCGCCATGGTGACACATCACACCAACCACGTGTGCGCGAGCGGTGTGATGTAGGTCGGGGGGGGGTGCACCGCTTGGGGACGGGCATCACTTCCAGTCACATGGTCTGGCCATCTGTGTCACTTCCGGTGTTCGGTTAACCAGCGGCATGGAGGTATTTCAAAAGAGTAATAGGTATTTGTGTGTGCGCTGGGGAATCAACCGGCACCAAGGCTATTATGAATAGTTACCTATCGGATTTATTTGTACAATAAAAAGGCAGGGTCCTTTAGGCCACAACGCGTTTCTATGCTCTCCAAGCGTCTTTCTCAAGTGGAATTAAGGACCCATATGACATTTCTCTTTATATAGTGAACATACCGAGAGGTAACTATTCATAATAGCCTTGGTGCCGGTTGATTCCCCAGCGCTCACACAAATACCTATTACTCTTTTGACATACATTCGTTCCTCCGCTACGCGGAGTGAGGTATGGAGCAGCTCCGGGCAATAGGACCTTGGATGACGTCCTGAACACGCCCACGGACCCACCACGTGACGACTCACATGTGAGGTGCTGGGATTAAGGACGCAGCAAAATCTTCATCATCCACAGCCGCTCATTAGCCGAGGACACAGGGAGATAAACATCAATGCACTAATTCTTGTTGTGCAGACAGCACAACAAGCACAGGTGAGGTTCCCATTCAAATAACCTGCTGCCGATGACAATTACAGAGTGGCGCAACAATATTACTTTCTTTGTCAGCGGCATGGAGGGGGATTTAAAGATGACGGAGCTCAATGCTTTCCATCCCCCTTATAAAGTGGCTGCAGATGTAAAGTCTGCCCACGAAACGTACGTCGGGGTCCACCCACTCGGGTCTCCTCTCTTGTTGGTAATTTAGTGATGGACCATGGCCTCCGATAGCACCAGTAAATCCCTGCGATGAGACAAAAAGGTTTTTATGCAACATCACTGGCTTTCTTTTCAGACAGCAGCGAAAGATTGCTTGTTATAGGCATATGAATTCTGTTATGCACTTTAACTTTGGACTGTAGGACTTCATGCTAGATATGGTTAATATTTATTGTAAATAGACTTGTATAACATGAACTGATTGTTTTTCTTACCAGTCCATATTTTCTTTGCCATTATGTTGTAATTTGCTGCTGTTTGATATGTAATAGATGCATACGATATATAACCTTTGTAAAAAAATCGGAATGCATGTATTATTTGTCCCTGCAGTTTGTGACCTGGCTGACACTTTTGTACGCTGTCACTTTATCCAGTATTTTAGCCTCCATTGTTAGACAACATAGAAGGGGTAATATAGAAGGGGCTATGCCTCTATTGGGAAGATGTTTTATTGACTCTTTTTCCAAAAAATTGTGCAGTTTATCACTTTAAATAAATTCAATTCTAAAATGATGTTTTTTTGTGAAATAATGTACACTGTAAGGAGAATTGATCTTTCTATGTATGTTGTTTTAGTCAAAAACATTAAAATTTGCATTTTAATTAAAAAACAGCAGTATGGATTATTGCGCAACATCTGACCTTTATGGGGGCATAAACTTTCCTCTCTTTCTTCTATGTTTAATCTAGTGTAAAGTAAATAAACAATTGTCAAAAAGTGAAGTAGCACCCTGTGGTATTTTTGATTATCAGCACAGAAAAAGCAGACAGCTATGGGCTGCCACCCCAGCTGTCTGGCTTTACCTTGGCTGCAATCAAAATACAGGTAAGCCCATTATTTTTTTAAATTATTTAAATAAATAATTATGAAAAAAAAGCGTGGGCTCCAGCCAAATTTTGTTCGCCAGCAAAAATAAAACTAGGCAGCTGGGTGTTGGGATTCCCAGCGTGGTAAGGCTCGAGCATTTTGCGTCCCCCATGCTGTAAACCACAGCCCACAGCCACCCCAGAAAATGGCACATTCATTAAAGTGCCATTTCTAGGCACTGTACCGGCTCCTCCAGCAGCCCTGGTGGGTGATGGCACACTGTGTAATATGGGGTTAATACTTGCTTAGTATTATCTGCTGATAATAAACCCAAAATTCATGATGTCAGACAAAATAGACCCGGCCACCATGAATTTCTAGTAAACATTAAAAAAAATAACACAACACAGAGAAAAATAATTATTAGAAATAAAACACAAAACACATTTAGAGATTTCATCTCTATTAGAAAAAAAAAAACCTCCCTCCAATGTAATCCAAGTCTTCTTGGATTACATCTCTGCTATATCTTTGCCAACAGACAAACGCATCTACTAGCAAAGAGAGCAGACACAGAATGACAGCCGAGTGCTGTGTGTGGAGTAATCTGAAACCAGCCCATACATTCTACCATGCTAGAATTTATCCGATGATGGCAGATTACTTGAGTAGCCAATCATAGACACCTATACTGTGTGACAGCATCTGTGATTGGCTGTTGGAGCCAGTGAAGTGAATATCCCCGGAAGATAATGAGCGGCACGGAAGTAGACACAGCGGCACAGCGGGATGGCAAGACTCGGGACCTGGTAAGTATAAAAATGTTGTTTAATAATCATGTGCTTTGCTTTACAGCCCCCTGCCCTGCCCCCACATCCGAACTGTAACACAGATTTCTCAGGGAAACTTATGTTCAGGCTCTGTGCATGGACGCTAGGTATTCGATATGGACCCCGGACTTACAGTTCGGGTTCACCCATCACTATTCTCCATTCCTGCTATAGTGCCCCTACAGCAGGGGCTGGCTGGCAAATTTTAGCCTCAGGGGCATTCACAAAGCAGTAAAAGAAAAAGAGGGGAGGGGGACAAGAGGCGCAATAGTGCCCTTATCACTTAGACACTAACTTTCAGCGGTGAAAAGGAATGAATCCACTCACCTACTCCAGTTGTGTGACCCACAACTGGCTTAAGAGCATGTAGGATAATATCCTGATGGCTGCTGCTGGACCTCCACCGTTTCCACGAACACGTGGTTAAAGCAGAAAATTCAGGGGAAGAAGGTGTACTCCGGTCCGCGCTGCCCGACTCATCAAAGGATCAGAACTTCGTCTTGGGTTTTCTTTGATGAGTCGGGCAGCGCGGACCGGAGTACACCTTCTTCCCCTGAATATTCACAAAGCAGTGGCCCTCAAGTTGCGGAGGCCCATCTTTAGCTCTATGATCTGTGGCCACAACATTAAAGCAGCAGAGGTAACAGGCTTTAACATAACCACATGTCACATAATCTTACACGTTATGGAGTGTTACATGTAAAGGATCAGAACCAATAACTACACAAGAATACATCACCAGAACCACCAACAGTACAAAATTGTATCTCTAAAACCCCCATCAGTACAGAAACACGTATTACTACCCAGGTACTATACACTGTGTATACTACACCATGTATATACTGCACTCTGTATAGTACCTGTGTATAATACACAGGCACTATATACAGGATGGCGTATAAACAGGGTGCAATATACCCAGGTATTACATTCAGGGTGCAGTATACGCAAGTATTAAATACAAGTTTCAGTATATACAGGGTGCAGTATACACAGGTACTATATACAGGGTGCCGTATGTGCAGTGGGTGCAATATTATACAATGTGTATACTAGACGATGTATATAATGCTTGTGTATACTGCACCCTGTATATACTACCTATGTATAATACACAGGTACTAGATATAGGGGGCAGTATACACAAGCGCTATATACAGGGTGCAGTATGTAGAGAGGGTGCAATATTATACAATGTGTATACTGGAAGATGTATATAATGCTTGTGTATACTGCACCCTGTATATAGTACCTATGTATAATACACAGGTACTAGATACAGGGTGCAGTATACACAGGTGCTATACACAGGGTTCAGTATGTACAGAGGGTGCAATATTATACAATGTGTATACTGGACCATGCATATAATGCTTGTGTATACTGCACCCTGTATATAGTACCTATGTATAATACACAGGTACTAGATACAGGGTGCTGTATATACAGGGGGGTGCACTATACACATTTCTCATGATATATTGATCAATTGTCAATAGGTCAATATATTATGAGAGAATATGATGAATACATCAATGCCGATTCAATCAGATGGCCTCTAACAGCAGCTAGGATATCATGGATAGGATATGGACACTTACAGAACAGCAGGCACTGCACTTTGCAGCAGGCAGGGAGTGGGGGACTCAGACTGACCTTCTCCTCTCACTCGGCGGCCGCCAGCCTCTCACAGACACAGCAGAGACAGTAATGGATGGCACCGCTTGGCCCTGTCTTCACTGCGCTTCGCTCTGCAGGGTTCAGACAGGGTTCACTCAGAGGCGTGCTGACGTAGCATGCTGTACATGACACACCTCTGAACCCTGTCTAAACCCTGCCTCATCCAATCCCGGAGTGCCGCCGGGTGCCTTAGCAACGCTGCTGTCCCTGTCAGACGCTGACGCCCGCCTGCTGCGTCCTGCTGTCAGGTGAGTGCGGCCGCACCTGTAGGCGGCCGCTCTCCAGAGTTACCTGCTTGATGATTTCACTTTCAAGGCAGCTGGGCGGCCCTGAACTGTTGCTAATCCACTGGCCTGGGGGGCAAATGCCTCCCTGCTACCCGGCCCTGTCTGCCCCTGACCTACAGTGCTGTGCAAATTAATTGGGACAAAGAAATATTCTTTACTTGTTTTTCTTGCAGTAGTTTTACTATTTCTGATAAGTGTTTTATCAGTTCTTGGTGTCGTTTTCCTTTTTCTTCCTCATTTCCTTTTTCGTTTTGGAGAAAACAATCCAGTTTCATTGTGTGCGCGAATTATTCTTGAAACGGTAGATTTTCAAATTCCAACGGTGGAAGCGATTTCTCTTACAGTCAGACTTGTATGTTCATTAAGAGTAATAATTCTACACCTCTTCCATGGAGTAACATCCATTTTTACAGGCACGAATCACACTGAGAGAAAAAGTACACTAAACCACTCCTCACAGAAACAAGCTCTCAACTGAAGCTGAGGGGGCAGCTAGCTGTTGTTTTCTGACTAAAACCAGTCAAATCACATTTTGTTACTCAAGGTTGTACACTCACACCTGTTCAATGCAGTTAAAACTGGTTTGAATCACTGACTGGTAACCAACTTATGATTTTACTTAAAAAAAGGTTTGTCCCAATTAATTTGCACAGCACTGTAATATTGGTGTTGCCAAATATGGCCACCTTGTTCTGTGATGTTTTTGGAATTTTATTCCTTTTTTGCATAGCGATGCAGTATACAGTATAAGGTTCAAGTTCCCTAAAACAACTCTAAAAATAAAGTGAAAATATAAAAACAAAATGTTATAATTATATAAATGTTTAATTCACCTGATTTTCCCATTAAAAAGAAAGAAATGAAAAAAAAATAACAGGTAGATGGAAAGATAGATACCAAGAAAAAAATGTCTCTGCAGCACACAGCTACTACCAATATTGTACATATGCTAACAAGCAAAAAATGAGAAAAAATGAGAAAAACTTACGTTTTTTCAAAAAACTCATTATTCCATTATTAGTAAATACATTGGCCAATGTCTTCTTGCTCACCAACCACGTCACGGAGCCCCCAGGTCTGATGAGTCCTGCGTTGACATCCCTGTCCTCCTTTTCCTCCCTGTCCCACTGTTAGGTGGGTGGACACCATCTCAACCTCAGACCACCTGTGGGTGATGAGGGTGCTAAGTGCAGTCATGGAGCCAGAAACTCCATATCTTATACACAAAGCAAAAAAACTGCACAGCACTCAAGACACAATTTCTTGGTATTTGACCCAGCGTCACTGCTAGCACCAGTTCACATTGTGTCTTGAGTGCTGTGCAGTTTTTTTTGCTTTGTGAAAAGATAGATCGATAGATAGATAGATAGATAGATAGATAGATAGATAGATAGATAGATAGATAGATAGATAGAATGATTGTGTCCTAAAATGTCTGGGATATCAAAATTTAAATTAATTTAAACAAATGTTATACGCTGACAAGAAAAAAAATACCACACATCCGAAAAAACAAACAAACATTAATAGAAAGCAATTAAAATATAATATGTGCTACAAAAATGTTATTAAAATCTTCAGCTTAATATACGAAGAAAAGCCTTCCAGTTCCAAAAGTTACTGGTCTCTGAAAATGATGACGCAAACACATTTTTTTTTAAAATAAAGGTCTAAAATTTTTGCAACTTAAAAAATCTAAACCAAAAAAGTTTTCGGTGTCACCATAATCACTCGGAAACATGTTTCCAGGTCCCTTTACCTGTACAATAAATGCTGTAAAACTAAAATCCCCAAAAGAATGGCTGAATTGTGTTTGTTTGTTTTTACCAACTTGACATTTTTTCACATACTTTAAGTTATATTTGAAGTTTGAGGCAGCTGCTTTCTATAGCCAGAAATGTGAAGCAGTGACCCAGGAGTTAGTTCATAACAACAGTCCTTTATTTTTCCAAACCACAAAAACACTTCCACAGACCTGGCAATTCTGGAGCACAGCAAGTTCACCCATGTACCATCCTGTACTAAAAGTCTGTGTCAACCTTACAGCGCTTTAAAGGGATCCTGTCACTTCCAGAACGCCTCCTAAGCTAGCAAAACATGTCCCTGCAGCATCCCATCACTAATCTCACACTCCTTTTGTCTCCTAAAAGCGTCCTGTGAAAGTGCATAAAAACGTTTTAATACTCACTCATTAGTGATTATAATTAGCAGGGGCTATAATCTTTAGTCACCAGGGCGGGCTGTTTTGCAGGCTCCAGGGTCCACCCTCTCTTTGTCTGTTTGCTGTGCTTGTGCAGGCTTTACCCTCCCCCTTTCTATCACTCACAGAAGGCAAATCATAAGTCCTGCCTTCAGCTCCACATCACAGCAGCACAGACAGAGAGAGGGTGGATCCTCGAGGCTGCAAAACAGCCCACCCTGGTGACTAAAGAATATAGCCCCTGCTAATTATAATCCCTAATGAGTAAGTATTAAAACGTTTTCATGCACTTTCACAGGATGCTTTTAGGAGACAAAAGAAGTGTGAGATTAGTGATGGGATGCTGCAGGGACATGTTTTGCTAGCTTAGGAGGCATTTTGAAGGTGACAGGATCCCTTTAAGACCCTTAGGTGCAGGGTCCAGCTTCCAGTATCCAACTCTCCAGTTCTGGCCTGTGTTATCCTTGCACAGACCAGCTCACACACCTTATTTCCCACTAAGACTACACCCTGCTCTTTACTGCAAGATTAAATAAGAACCGTGGCCATGGACCAGTTGAAAAACCCAGACTGGAGGGAGAGAGCCATCCCACTACCATCCTACCGATCTCTCCAAAAATAAAAGCCCCAAGCAGGTTTTTCTGAAAGACTTGCTCAAATACCTTGACCAGGTTTACACACTTCTATTTTGTGTTGCACCCACAGCTGTAGCTCTGACAGCCCACTCCATCTGGTCTCAGTTCACACATCACACCTGTCACTGCCTCACAGAAGGTAAAATGAATGGTGTCATTTAAAACTAATGGTGGGTTTACACACACCAATTTATCTGTTCAATATCTGAACAGATCTCTGGTTGCAGTGAAATCATGGACACATTGTTACATTTGTACACAGCCACAAAATGGAACAATGTGACCATGATTTCACTGCGACCAGAGATCTGTTCAGATATTGAACAGATAAATTGGTGTGTGTAAACCCACCATCAATCTTGACCAGGAACAATCAAAAGCTCGTGTAGATACATAGCAAAATAAACATGTATGGCTCTCTGAAAAAGTAGAAAAAGAAATGAAAGCATAAAAACAAAAATGTCCGAGTCATTAAAGAGTTAAGTTCAGTACTCGCCACTTAGATCACAGTTCTTGCTTATTCTTATACTAGCTGGGTGCCCGATGCACATGCATCGGGATTCTAGCAGAGCGAGTCTCTGACTCGCAATGGCCGCCTCGCGGCCAATGCTTCACGCTGCTAAGGCGACTCGCCATGCCCGCTGCGCGGGCATAGCGAGTCGCCTTAGAACTGCTCGCAATGGCCGCTGCGCGGCCAATGCTTCGGGCGTATCTACATGACCACGCTGACTCGCAGCGCGAGTGGACTCAGAAGGGGCAAAAAAACCATTCGTGATTATATAATAGATAGAAGTCTACCAACTCTTAGCCCTGAGATCTTGTACAGTGACAGAAGAAATTCAGCACAAGGAGGATATCTAAAAGCTGCACTTAAAAGTTTCACCCCATCTTCCTTTCGACATTGACAGCAATATTATCTTATTATAAAGAACATCTTTAGGTTCAGATATAAGGAAATGTTATTCAGATGCAACAAAAGAATTGTAAGACTCAAAGGCCAGAGACTTAGAATTAGGGAACAATAACTTGTGCCAAGTACGCTGGTTTTAAACTGTCTCCATTTGAAACACCAAATAGTTTTCACTTAATAATACCTTTGAAATAATAGGATGAGTGCAGCAGCTTCACAGTTATATGATTGGGTTTTTTTTTAGCTTTTTTCAGTAACATTCACTTAAATACAGATTTTCTTCTACTTTTATACATGGCATACAATTCAAGCATGTCTTTCTTTACCATTCATTTCAACCCAATACATTTTGAGATGAGTGTCAGCAAACAAGCAGCTTTCAAAACCATGTGACTTTGTGATATTCTGTCCTGAGAGGTCTAAGGGTGCCTTCACACCACGGCAAGATCCGATCCGGGGCTGTCAAGGATGAACCTGCCAGCCCCGGACCAGTTCAGCACACAGAACCGGAGGGCAAATATGCCCTCCAGTCCGGTGTGCAGCCGGATGCAGCTGCCGCTGCTGATGAATGAGGGTCGCGGGGAGCTAGCCGAGGTCCTGAAATAACAGCGGTGTGCAGCCGCAGGTGTCCGATTCTCGGACCCTCCCGGACCGGCGCAATCCAGCCCCATAGGTTCCCATGTTAGGTAGCGCTGGTTGCCCCTGACCCATGAGGATCAGGGAGAATCCGGGAGGATCGGATTTGGGGAGATTTTTCTCCCCGGACACAAAAATCCAGCATTCTCCGATTTTGTGTCCGGGAGGAAAATCTGATTCCAACGGATTCTCCCAAATATCCAAAAACCGGATGGCAAAACAAATTCATATGGCGTATTCCAGCCCCATAGCGTTACTATGGGACCGGAATTGGATCAGGGGTGTCCGGTTCACACCAGACAGCCCCAGATCCAAAAAAACGTGGTGTGAAGGTACCCTAAGCAATTTTTGTCTTTGTGTGGTACCACAGTGGTTGTGATAGATGTTGAAGCCAACCAGCAAGTCAATATATTGTGTAGAATTTGTTTCACGAAAAATTGGAGCCCTTAAAGAGTTTTTCCATTACTAATGTGATTCCTTTTCTTTTGTCCTAACTCTTCCTAACACTTTCCCAATATACTTCTGCTACCTACTCCTGTTAAGGAGAGCCATAAGATCAAATACTTAATTAACCTTAAGACATAAGTGTTTGAGAGAAACGACCCATAGAGTGTATTATTTTATATTGCATAAGCTTGCTTTGGACCTAAACATGGCTGCCATTTCCTGCTTCATCACATCATGCCATGATATGCAAGATGGTGACTGGATCTATGACTATATCCTGTTCTAATAAGAAGTTCCTGGAGGAAAACTGAACTCCATAGAAGTACTGACCAATCACAGAACGACACATCGCCTGGAAATGTTTCCTCAAAGGAAAAAAAAAAAAGTGTGAGTGGAAAAAGACCTCATGGCCACTGTGAGAATCACCTTCCATGACAGCATAGGAGGTTGCCTCTCCATGCCCTAATAGGGACAGAAAGCTCAAGATAGGTTAAAAGGACCCTCCCACCTCCCACTCGCTAGTGTTTTTTCTGTCCCCGTGGGGAATGGAGAAGTTTTTTTTCTTCTATGCTGTGGGGCTGGTGACTGCAGCATACCTTTTGTATTTTTAACCGGGCAGCGTTGGTTGGGTTTCCAGGCGCTCCTCCCACTGATCCTGCCTCCCTTAGGCGGTGGGACCATCTTCCTGGTCCTCCGGCGCCACTCTGGGGGCAATGCGGTCCGTGGGATCCCTGGTCGGCGACCTCTCTGAGCCTGCCAGCTTCCTCCAGTGCGCACGCTGTCCTGCGCAACCTGGATGTGACGTCAGCGGGCCACATGTTCCCCCAGCAGTGCAGCACTTCCAGTTTCCGGCGGTCAGATGCCGGCGGGACAGCGTGCAGGGCACGCCAACAATTTGTCTGCGGGCTGTCTGGGACCCTGTACAGGGGGAGGGGAAATTGTTTACAGGTGCTGCAGGGCAGGCTTAATGATATATGCTGCCCAGAAGTCCTCTGACAAGGTAAGCCTCAGCTCCCAGTGATGATGGCCAATTTATCGATTTATGAGAGCCCAGCACTGCCCCAGCCACAGTGAGTCTGTGCCAAGGAGGGTCCATATGCCTGATGCTTCAGGCTGATACTTATGTCATCCTTTTTTCTCTTTTTTGATAGGGAGAAAAGGTTGCCCCAAAAAAGCCAGTTGGGAAGTCTGCCAGATGCCCTGCTTGTGTCACAAAACTCTCTACACCCTGGAATAATAAGATCTGTCAGGATTGTACTGATAAGATTGTTAGGGCTGAACACTCCTCATTAGTGGATGGGTTCCATTCTGTGGTTAAGAAGGAGGTTCAAGCTTCATTGGATTCCCTAACACCGGCTGCGCCCATCCTGGTCCCTGGCCCTCCTTCTCCAAAAAACAGAAGCTCCAGCAGGACCAGTCTGACTCTAAGGCCCAGGCCAACTCAGACTCCGACAACGGGGGTGATTCCTCTTCCTCCAAACAGACAGACACTAAAAAGTTTCTTTTTCCTCTGAGAATATGTGCCATTTGTAGCACTATGGGCCTAGAGGAGGAACAGATCCTCCATTCTGTCCAGGACGAAATTTTTGCAGGACTGAGATCTGTTACACAAGTTGGGTTTCCAGTCCATGCAAGCAATCAGAATCTCATTTCTCAGGAATGGGAATTTCTGTTTCTTTATCTTATCTTCCCCGGCTGAGCATTGTTGGACCTGAGGAGAGAGCTGTCAAAGTTGGCTGTGACTCATACAACCTGACCAGGTGAGTCTTTCCATAGAAGGGGGACACCTGGTGGCTAAATTAAGAGGATATCACTCTATGTGCACTCCAACTATTTTATTTCCATTCCCTTTAATGGAGACTTAGTCTTTGGTCCGGCTTTGGATGACATCTTAAAGAAAGCAACTGATAAAAGACATTGCCTGAGCAGGAACCTGCTAAGAAAAGTTTTTTTTTTTGGCCCTAGGTGCCTCAGGCCTCCCAGCCCAAAGGCAAGGGGAACGCGGGTAGATGGTCTTACGCAAAGGGCAAGGGGAAAAAACAACCTTGTCCCCTCCCAGAATCACCTGCAGCAGGATAAAGAGTGACTTGGCTTGGGTGGCGGGGAGATGCTCTCAAAATTTCTTCCTCATTGGCAAAACATTACCAAATGCCAGTGAGTCCTCAACGTTGTCTCCGACGGTCTCCTCATAGAGTTTGTATCCCCCCCACCAGGCCTTCGGGTCACTTCCTTGCCCTCTCAGGGAGCTCAAGATCTCCTGTTCTCAAATCTACAGGACCTCTTGTTCTCCGAGGTGATTTCTCAGGTTCCCAGCACGGAACAAGGCTGTGGCCATTACTCCTGACTATTCCTTGTGAAAAAAACGTTGGGAGAGCCAGGATCATCATCAATTTAAAGCAGGTAAACAAGTATGTCAAATACCGCAGATTCAAAATGGAATCCATCAGATCGGCAGTTCCAATAATAGGCCATCACTTCCAGATAGCCACAATAGACTTAAAGGATGCTTACTTCCATGTGCCCATTCATCCCTGGCTCAGGAAGTCCTGTACCACGGTATAGTGCACCACTACCAGTTTAATGTCTTCCCCTTCAGGATCTCTTCTGCTCCAATCTGTCTGATTCCAAATTTGGATGACCTCCTCCTGGTCGCGCCCTCAGCTGCGGCACTCAGGAGAAATGTGGACTAGTCATTGACCACGATTCAGTCCTTGGGGTGGATCCCAAATCTGAAGAAGTCTCAATTCCAGCACTCCTCCTCCCGGAGATTACTTGGGGTTTTACTGGACTAACAACGTAAGATGTCATTTCTTCTGGAGGATCACAAGTTGACTCTCACTTCAAAAATGTCGTCCCTTCGGTCTCAAAAGACTTCCACAATCAGGGTTGCAATGTCAGTACTGGGGTCCATGAAGCAAAAATATTAAAATGCAAGTGCAGTATAAAAATGGTATAACAAATACAGGGTACTTAGTTAATCCGTTTTTTTTGCGCAGAAAAAGTTATTTTAAGCCACGTCACTATCTTCAAAGTGTACCCATCTCAGACGCGGTCCTAACTGTTGTATTAAAAACCTGACTGGTGTGAATACTTACCAGTAAACAGGAGCCAGCATGACCTGTGTCTGAAGTGGAATGAAGGCGACGGGGCTCTATGTGTGCAGGGCCCAGAGAGGGCGGGAACTCCATCTCTTGCATGGCAAGAGGCAATTAATTATAACACAGATGAGTCCTGCACACAGAGAACAGGTCTGTAGGAACCTGTTCACACCACCAGCATAATTGGAAACAAAAAGCTATTGCGACAAAAAACAACAGTACACTGCAGTAAAAATATTAAAATGCAAGTGCATACTGCACTTGCATTTTAATATTTTTACTGCAGTGTACTGCACTTGCATTTTAATATTTTTACTGCAGTGTACTGTTGTTTTTTGTCGCAATAGCTTTTTGTTTCCAACTGGGGTCCATGAAGGCCTGCATTCCATCAGTAATATGGGTACAAGCACACTCCTGGTATCTTCAGGACCATATCCTGTCGCACTGGAACCGCCTTTCTTATTCCCTGAACAAAAGAGTTTGCCTGACGGGGTGAGTTGTCACCTCCCTCCGGTGGTGGTTGTCTCCAAAGAATTTAGTTATGGGAGTTTCCTGGTCTCAGCCTCCTCTTGTCACACTAAAGACGGATGCAGCAAGCGAGGCTGGGGGCTGTGGTGTCCCGTACCCCATTCCAGGGTCTCTGGAGTCCGTCGATCAGTTATCAATCCTCCAACTACCTTGAACTGAATGCAGTGGAAGAAGCTCTCCTGGCAGCTCAGGATCTGGTCAGGGACTCACACGTGTTGGTTTATTCAGACAACGTAATTATGGTGGCCCATCTTCGCCATCAGGACAGCACTCGGTACGGCAATCTGAAAGGCATCTCCAGTCAGATATTTCAGTGAGAAGAGGAGTCCCTTCGGTCGATCTCGGCAGTCCATCTGAAGGCCACGTTAAATTCTCTTAAATTCTTTTAAATTCTCAGGCAGATTTTTTTAGTTGCAAGGATCTCCGCCCTGGGAAGTGGAGCCTGGACTAAGCGGTGTTTTGCAACCTAGTGGCATGCTGTGGTCCCCTGGAGGTAGATCTGTTTGCTTCCAACCAAAACAGAAAGGTACAAAAATTCTTCTCCCTCAACCCCAGGGACGATGCGGTTGGAGTGGACGCTTTCTCCCACGCTTGGAACTTTCGACTGGCCTACACTTTTCCGCCTTTTCCTTTCCTCGCAAGAGGTCTGAAGACTATCTTCGTGGCCCCTCTGTGTTCAAAAAGGAGTTGATACAATTTGACCATGTCCCTCAAGGTGGAGGGTCCGGTGCCTCTGGGTCCGAGCTTGAACCTGCTCTCACAGGGTCCGCTCTTCCATCCGGATCCTCAGAAGCTTAAATTAGCTGCATGGCTTCTGAGGCCCGGGTGCTGAAGACTCAAGGCCTTTCTGATCGGGTTATTACCACCTATCTACAATAAGATCTGGAAAATATTCTCCTCTTGGTGCAGTCCCGCCTTTCCTGATCCTCTCTCTCCAAATATTTCCCAAATATTGGATTTCTTGCAGCAAGGTCTGGATCTGGGTCTTAAGCCTAGTATTCTTAAGGTACAGGTGGCGGCCTTAAGTTCTGTATTTGATGTGAAATTGGCTGACCACCGATGGATCTGACGATTCATGGTGGCGGCTACTAGACAGTGTCCCAGACGGCGGATTCTCACTCCCTAGTGGGTCTGAATATCGTTCTTACTGGTCTCTCCCGTACTCCTTCTTTCCTCCTGTTCCATTAGGTCACTCTCTCACAAACTTACCTTTCTGGTGGCTATTACCTCTGCCAGGAGGATTGGAGAGTTTCAAGCCTTGTCAATCAGAGAACAATATTTGACTGTTCGTGACGACAGCATTGTCTTCCTGCTAGATCCATGGTTCCTGCTGAAAGTTGTCTCTGATTTCCAAAGCACCCAAACGATTGTTCTTCCTTCCTTCTATCAACATCCTAGGTCTCCAAAGGAAGAGGAGTTTCATTCTCTAGATGTCTGTAGAGTGGTTCTACACTACTTGGATTTAACGGCATCATGTCGTGTTGACCATAACTTGTTTACTCAGCCCTTTGGCTGCAACAAGGGCAAGAAAGTGGCTAAAAGCACGATAGCTAATTGGATTAAAAAGGCCATTACAGATGCCAATCTCGGGCAAGGCCTATCATCTCCTTCGGGATTCACAGCCCATTCCACTAGGTCCGCTTCAGTTTCATGGGCTGAGTGAGCGGGCGCTTCAACTGAGCAGATCTGTAAGGCAGTCACGTGGTCTTCTCTGCATTCCTTCACAAAACACTATCGCTTGGATCTACTGTCCAACAGGGATTTGGCCTTTGGCAGGAAAGTCCTGCAGGCTGTAGTCTCTCCCTAGGTAAGGATTCGTGGCCATTCCTCCTATGCTGTCGTGGAAAGTGACTAGAGAAAAAAGAATTATTCTTACCATTATTTTGGTTTCTAGGAACCTTCCATGACAGCACTTATTTCCCTCCCTATATTCCTTGAAGTTCCTGGAATGTTGCTGCTGGTTCCTTATATGATATGGGTTCGTTGTAAGATGTGGCGCCCCACTAAGAGTGCGTCACAAAAGGGTACTGCACCCCTGACTGAAGGTGCAGTATGCTTTGTTTTGGTAAGGATTAGAATAAGCCTGAAGTTCCAGCACCACATGCAAACATCTATTGATAGAGAACCAATTAGATGCCCGTAAATAGGGTAACCGATCCTGGTGGGAGGAGAGGCTAGGTAATAAAGCAGTAGGGAAAGCAGCAAGAAGTTAGTTAGGAGAAGAGTTCAGTGAGGAGGGAGCTGCAAAAGATCAGTGCAGCAGAAAGAGTGAGAAGCAACAGATGAAGCAGAGTTGGAGAGCTACAGTACAGCAGAGAGAAGCTAACAGGAGGGCACCTCAAACTGGTGACTCAGAAGAGAAAGGGGCCAAGAATAGAACGGGTAACCGAATATCCTAGCCCAGTCCAAACCCAGAGTACCGGCTCTGAAGTGGTCCAGCCAGCTATAACCCTGAACCACAAACCCGGAATGGTCGATGACTTTATAGGAGCAAGACCTAACCTCCTACACCAAGCACGGTCCTCACCAGAAGCGCTAAACCGAGTTGGGGTCTCCTTGGAGAGATAAGGGGATCTCATATATCTCGACTGGCCTGGTCTAACAAGCGGGATCCGTGCAGGGCAGCAGAGCAAGGGACAGTAAGTGTGATAGAGAAGGAACACCAGTGGAGCTTCAGAGAGACGCTGCTCATTGTCCGCTACTCTGCAACAAGAACTGCATTACCCTGTAACCCTGCAGAATTCAGGAGTAAAGTACCCGTTCAGAGTGAGCAACGTGTCAGTGATTTCTTCCTTGAACTGTGATTTTCCTGCTTTGCTCCACAGTGACTGTGCTGCCATACTCCACCATCCATTCCTACTTCCAATACCCCGGGGACCCCGCTCCTCCTGTAGGGAGCTACTCCATCAAGCTGACGCCCATCACCGCGGAGGTTCCAGCAGCGCCGGAGCTATCACCGGAGGCTACAGGTGGCGTCACAAACAAATTTTATTTTATTTTTCTTTTATTTTCCCTTTTTCATTGACCACCAGGGCCACAGCCTCAGGTACCGCCATCCGTGACCCCCCAGCCTGCACCTGAGATCTGAGTCCCCTGGCCTGGATGAGTCAAAGACACTGGCGAGTGGGAGGTGGGAGAGTCCATTTAACCTCTCTTGTGCTTCCTGCCCCTTTTACGGAGTGAAGAGGGAACCTCCTATGCTGTCGTGGAAGGTTCCTAGAAACCGAATTAACGGTAAGAATACTTAGTTATTTATCAATACAGATTGTAATATGAAAAATATAAAGCATTGTCATTTTTAAAAACGTGACTTAAAGAATGGCTCATTGTCTTACAGTAGCGTCTCTTTAATGAAGCACTTCAGAATGAAAATAAAAACATCCCTTTAATTTCTTAAGTAAAATGGTCGAATTAAAGCGGATTTCTGAACTCCAAACTAGTGTTGCATTATACAACATGATCCCCTTCCCCCTACTCTGACTGTCCGTATTCCACAGCATCTGCTGTGTTGCTGGAAGTAAGTCAATGTGAGTCTAATAGATGCGTTAAAATTAAATATGGATTAATGCGAAGTTTGCGATAGCTGTGCTATGCTGAAGCCGTGCCAGGTTGTAGCAGATTTCATGCCTTGCAGCAGGATCAACATTAAGATTACTCATATGCTGAACACAGCGATATGATATATGTACTTACAATATATGAATATATACAGAAACAGAGATGACTGGAGAGGACAAGTAGTGGAACAAAAATGTAAAGAAAATGCATTGTAGAGTAAAAACAGAACAAAAAGCTAAGACTACATGTAAATCAGATCGCCATTATACTACTAACATGGAAAACAGTCCTGTAATATATAAAGTAAAAACTATACTAATAGCTACCTTTATTAGAGGCAGAGTTTAGAAAAGATACTAGCTCTCCATAGCTTGACCCTCATTCTACAATATATTTACTGTACGTTGTTTATCAAGCTGTTTGGTCA
Source organism: Allobates femoralis (assembly GCA_033576535.1). Classification (NCBI taxonomy): domain Eukaryota; kingdom Metazoa; phylum Chordata; class Amphibia; order Anura; family Aromobatidae; genus Allobates; species Allobates femoralis. The sequence continues at coordinate 161,754,957 of JARQOC010000009.1, read as the reverse complement.
ATTTTATTAGCATATCTGATACAGAATGTCATCAATAACTATATAAAATAGCAAGACAGACTTTCTAATTACTGATGTCACGTTTGTCTACTGTGCCTTGAAGATGTGACAAGTTTGGGACCTGAGTCTCATTTTTTTTTAGACTTATATCTAAAAGTGTTTCTTTCCTTTGTCAGTGCAGAAGTTAAAGTTAGTTGCTGTTGCTCCACCCAAGCGAGGCTACTTTGTGACCACTCCCATCTCCTTTAGGCTATGTGCACACAGGAAGGTTTACTGCAGGTTTAGCCGCGGAAACCGCCGGTCGGTTTCCATGAGGTTTATGTAAATTTATGTTAATCCAAAAGCGGCTTTTGGGTTAACATATAAACCTATGGAAACCGACCCCCGGTGTGCACACACCGGCGGTTTCCACATGCTCATCCGTTGCTAACCCGCTGGGTTCCCAGCGGGTTAGCAAAGAATGAGCATGTTCTATAATCCGGCCGGTTCTGCAGCGGCTGCAAGCAGAATCATGTGCTGCTTCCAGCCGCCGTAACACCGCCGGCGCTAACCCGCTGGCCACCCGCCCGGCACCCGCCGCACAACCGCGGCACATACCCGCCAGGATCCCGTGGACGGCTCCGGAGCTTCCTGGCGGGTCCGCCCAGCCGCCGCCGACCCTAACCCGCTGTGCACCCGACAACGAGTGCACATAGCCTTATATGGTCGCATTGTCCAGGTCTCCTTGCTGGTGATTTCCTGGGTTGATGGAGATATTCTAGAGAGCTGACTGTTGCTAAGCTATCTACTGCCTAGGAGAGTGGCCAGAGCAGTTAAGTCGTGTTGGTGTTTCCTCTGTCTGTCTTCCTTACCTTCTTGTCGTTTTTAGTGCAGCGGTTGGAACTAGTGCTCCCACTGGCCATCTACCTAGTGAGAATTAACATCAGGGCCACCAAGGGACTAGGTATCCTTCTCGGTGACGGGGTGAAGGAACCCATATAGGGAAATCAGGGAGATCAGGGAACATCTGCAGGTGAGTGCAGGAGGTGTCCTTTTCCCCCATTACCTACCGGAATGGCCACCATTGTATTTGTCTGCATCTAGCTGATGCAGCTAAAACAGCGAAGGCGATCAGTATTCACCTTGGGGTCTTTTTGGATTCTAGACGAAAAACTTTATTCAAATTTCTCTTCAACGTCTCATTAGAAAAATGAACCACAGCACCCAGTAAACTACGTGATACATTGGATTCAGGGTTTCTTTGTCTACATCATTCTACTTTCAGATGACGTTGTATAAAACTGCTGATAGATTCCCTTTAAATCTATTAATTCATTTATACAGTTTATTTGGTGAAAACTGATGACAAATACATAAAGCATACAATAGAAAATCATAATTTTACTTTCCTTTATAAGGTGATTTTATTCATTAGGTTTTTGTTTAAGATCAACTTTTAGAAAACAAACCCCACAGTACCGGTATGTTAAGTTTCAGTCTTTATTCCCTTGTGTTGTCTACATTGCACCTATGACCATTATTGAAGTTCCGATGGAGTGTGTAAGGCCAAACAAATGAGAAGGAGGAAATGTCAATAAGAAACATGTAGAGGCTGAATTGATTATGTGGCTCCCAGATGCTCCATTTAAGGATTTTCAAGGAGATATATCCTACATAATAATGTGTTATTGGATTAGGAGGATGAACTCATATAGAGGCAGGTGTTTAATAGCAATTTTGTACCAATTATGCTCCCCAGGGGAGGAATATTTTAATCTTCTAGTAGAGACACTTGGAAATTAACTCTTCTTGTGTCTCTTTTTAGCTTTTGTTAGACCAATGTCGTATGAACAATGAAAGCCAAAACCCGCTTTTACCAACTTTCAGTAATCTTGATCCTGACATTAAAGAGATTATCCGGGTTGAAAAAAAAAATGTGTCTAAGCACTAACAGTCAGGTAGCTGGCACCTACCTCCTGCCTGTTGTGCCCGGCATCGTTCACCGCCGACACAGAGCGGTCACAGACTGCTTCTGTTAATAATTTTTCAGCTTCCGCTGATGTCACATTTACAGAGGGGCAGGGTCTGCCCTTGGTAGATGGGCGCATAGCCGACATCATGCTGTTTGACATCCAGCTCCCCCAATCAGGTTGTAGGGAGCCAGCTGTCAATCAGTGGGATTTCAGCTATACGCCCACTTCCACAGAACAGAGCGGAAAAGTCACCTCTCCTCTGTTTACCCCGCCATGCTGTTCCCAGCAGGAACTCTCTGTGACGGGGGTGAACAGACAGGTAGGGGCGGCTACCTTCCAGTTAGGCACAGGTTTTTTTTATCCTCGAAATCTCCTTTAAATACACAACCTCAATTCCAAAAAGTTGGGTTCATTTTTAAAGTATAAGGAGCCCAAAAATATAATGATTTTGATATTTATTATAGGCATTTTTTTATCTACTACAGATCTTCAGATCAGAAGGTAAACGTTGGACATTTTTTCATATTATTTGAAAAAAATAATAAAAATCGATGGCAGTGTGGCACCCTGGCACCTGTTGGGCACCACAGAACCCTTGGGGCACAAATGGAGTAAGTAACAGCAAAGCAAAACACACAAACACCACAACAACACTTAGAACACCTGGTTTCACCCCGAGCCTCTAGGGGAGCTCCACTGGTGACCTTGAACCAGATCCCCCCTATAAATAGGGTCTTGGAGGAGAAACACGAGAGTGTGTGCAGTCGCTACAAGAGCTGCCAGCCCGTGTGTAACCTCCATCCTATGAGGGACACACTAGGCCCCACCAGCTAACTAGCAAGTGAGGAAATCCCTGCAATTGGGATAAGAGGAAGAAGGAGAACACCTCTCAGGAACACAGAGTTATCCTGACTCTTTCCTTAATAACCGGTTACTGGAACCGAAGCTGTGAGAGCCACCCAGCCATCACAGAGAACCAGCACCATCAACAGGAGGTTTAGCCACCTGTTCCACCTGATGCACCCATCCACGAGAGCCCAGGGAAGAGTACTGATCCTGCTCAGACCCTTTCACAGTGCCCTCAGTGCTGTTAACTAGGTGAAGCAAGTTCCATTGAACACACTGCCCGGTCCGGCTGGATTCCACATCCACCCGACCATAATCAGAGAAGTAGAGAAAGGAAGCCTAACACTGCTTGCTGTGAACCTCCAGAAGTGCCGACTTCACTATCCCGGTCCGAGTGTACCTGATTACCACCTAGTAAAGGTACCTAAAAGAGACTTTGTGTGGTTGTGCGTTACTCCTGGATTTGGCGCGCAGCATCCCGCAGCTGCCTCACAACATCTTGCGCAGCTCCCGGCTCCGGGGACTCCCGCTCATCCTGTGGGGAGCGTCCCATCTAGCTGCTTAACATCCCCCGGAGAACCCGCAGCGCTGGTAAAGTTACCAGAACACCCGCAGGTGGCGTCACGAAGACAAATCACCCCTACTGTTCCGCCATATCCCCTATTGATCTTGACCACCGGGCCTACACCACCGCAGGCGCGGTTCCGTGACTGGAGGAGAAACAACGCCCGCTACGTGTACCCCCGGCTCCGGTGAGTCAGCAGCAACAGACATCAAAAGAGTTGGGGTCGGATCATTTCTACCGTTGTGTAACATCTTCTCATCTTTTTACGTCTATCCAGTATCAGAATGGGATGCCAAGGACCCAAGAGCTACAGCATTTACTATTGTGTCAGAATGGATGTCATTAATCAGCAGCAGCCTCCATGTGAAGCATAAATTTCACGTCATTCTCTGGGAACAGTGTCTCCAGCACCAGCACCAAAGCTGCCTATAGGTGTTATTTCTTTTGCCAGAAAAATAGCGATTGGATTGTCCGAGTACTCAACAACGCCTTCAGCACAATCATCACTTTACAGATTCATTTTTTCTCAAGGCCGGTCATTGCCTGCCTTTTATTTCAGTATGCATTGTGCCAAGAGAAAGGTAAGTAAGGCAAGGGCAGGAATTATAAATCCTGATCCGGTTTTGAGCTGTCAAAAAGCTCAAAACCGGATCAGGAACCGCTCCCTATAGGAGGCCATTATGGTAACTGGATTGCTTTACATGCAATCCGGTTACCGGCTCCGGATCTGCAGCCTGCGGTAAAAATCATGCAGGCTGCAGTTTTCGGAGCAGTTCTGTCAACCGCAATGCGGTTACCGGATTGCTCCGGATGTGTAATCCTGAGCAATGCGGTTACCGTCTACTTTGTTCATCCCTGCTGCGGCAGGGATAAACAAAGTGTTAAATGTTTATTGAAACATTAAATATTAATAGTAGCTGTGGGCAACATGTCTATAGGGGGTGCCCACCCCCCGTAGAGACATGCTGTCCACTCCTTTGGGCATGTGAGGGGTTAATGAGCCAGTTATACTATTGACGGCTATTGTCGGCTTTGTACAAATTTATGAATGAAGCCGCGGCTCCCCTGACAGTACAGGAGTTACTGTACGTAATGTACGTATAGTATCAGCCAGTGTCCTTGGTCCTGTAAGCAGTTACAGTAGGTCTATGGGCAGTGCACCGCCATAGACCTACTGTAACTGCTTACAGGACCCTGGACAACGGCTGATACTATACGTACATTACGTGCAGTACCTACAGTACAGTCAGGAGCCGCGGCTTAATTCATAAATTTGTAGAAGCTGACAATAGCCGTCAATAGTATAACTGGCTCATTAACCCCTCACATGCCCACAGGAGTGGACAGCATGTTTCTAGGGGGGGGGGACACTCCCTAGAGACATGTTGTCCACAGCTACTATTAATATTTAATATTTCCATAAACATTTAACACTGCCGCAGGGATGAGCAAAGTAGACGGTAACCGCATTGCTCTGGATTACACATCCGGAGCAATCCGGTGACCGCATTGTGGTTTCAAGAACACATTTTTGCAAACAAATGTGTGTGAAGGCAATTGCGGTTACCACCCGGATGTGGTCACCGCAATTGCCTTTCAAAGTGTGACCTCAGCCTAAGGTGATATCTGCAGTACTGCATGTAAAAGGAACATTGGGTCTTCTGCTCCATTGCACTAAATGTATCTTCATGTCACTTTATTTCCAACTAGCTGGGTGCCCGATGCACAATGCATCGGGATTCTAGCAGAGCGAGTCTCTGACTCGCAATGGCCGCTTCGCGGCCAATGCTTCGTTCGTATCCACATGACCACGCTGACTCGCAGCGAGTGCGGACTCAAAAGGGGCAAAAAACCCATTCGTGATTATATAATAGATCACTTCAAATCCACATGTAGTAAAATGTTATCATTTTATGTGTAATATTTCTATTTTTGCTTGGTAACAATATGGAATTACAAGGAAGATGTCATTATAGCCTGTAGTCTACAAATCACAAAAATACAAAGTCTGAGAATATAGAGGCGGGGAACTGGCTGAAGAAAATATAAATCCATAGGTTAATTAAGAGTCCAAGATGTCTCTCGGTAAAAGAAATTGATCAACTTTCCCAGGACTAGTTGCATTATTAATTAATCTATGGATTTCTATTAGTCTGGCAGCTTGTATAATATATCCTCAAGTGAGGAGGAAGAAAAAGTGGTGTCTGGTTCTTCCCTGAATCATTATATGCTCAAAGAAAAAGACTCATGTACGTAAGCTTAAAATGTTTTGTGTTGTTGCAATTACCACTGTGGGGGACTATTAGCAAGATTGCTGTTTCATAGACCTTGTGGTGGAGTAAAAGGCACCAAATGTATTACAAAGCACATGCTTTTGAATAGGTTTAGCACCATTCCAATGTTACAAACAAGTTCCTCTAGCACAGTCTGTCTCGACACATTGCCTCTGACCATGGATTGGATTTCATTAAGATTGCCATCCTACCCATAGAACAAATACATATAGATGCCCTCAATAGGCTACAGAAGCTTAAACAATAGGTTCTCTTTTTGCACCCCAATGGACTTTAAAGAGATTTTCCACCACTTGGACAACCCCTTCTCATGCCCCATGTGAGCCCTCATAAAAATAAAAAACCCTATACTCACCTCCGGTGCAGGACCAGTTCCAGCGGTGTCAGTAGTCACGTTCCCAGGGCCGTCATGACATTGTTTTGACACTTGTAATATAGCTGGCTTTTTTCTCCCTCCCCCACTTGGAACGCAGGAGCAATTAACAGAAAGTGAGTGGCAGCCTCAGCGCTCGCTTCTTGTTAATTACTTAACCGGACGAAGATGGGGTGTGAGAAGGCGGGGCTGATTGTTTGCGGTGCTCACGTGTCATAACAAGGTCACATGGGCCCCAGAAACGCAAGTTCCAACATCACTGGAGATGAGTATAGGCATTTTATAATTTTATGGGAGTGTACATGGAGAAAGAGAAGGGGTTGTCCAAGTAGTGGAAAATCTCTTTAATGAGGTGGCTGAGATGCCTTCTAATATGTGTTGATTACTGGTTATTTCCTGTTGCACCACCACAAGTCCCAGCATTTGTTTTGCAGCCTTCAAAGTCAAGGACATGACTTTTACTATTTAATCACTTCTACCAGACTGCATTGATATTTTTATTACCATGTCCCTTGATGTAGCACCACAGGTCCCAGCACTTTCCCTAGGTGTAACAATTTTGCTATTCAGTTTTATCCCTTACCAACAATGCATTACACAGTAACCTATATGATTGTTTGTATCAGCCCTAAAAACAGTATAATCACCCCACAGCCTTCAAAAGTACTGACCAGTAAAACAAAAAAGTTAATTATTCATCAAACCCTGACTTACCTACACTAAACAACTGCAAAGGCACGCAGCAGATGCTGATGTAATTGCGGGTTTTGCGCTAAGACGCAGACAGGTAATGTGGTGGAGCAGGGAGACAATGACTCTCTTTCCACTATCATACTCAACTGTATCCAAATCCTGAGGATGCAGATACAGCTGAAAATGAAATACTGGGTAGAGGACAGGTGGGTATCATACTGCCACATCAACTTACAGGCCCCATAGTGACAACATGTAATGAAATAACATTATTAAAGTGAACCTGTCACCAGGTTTTTGCCATATAAACTTCGGCTACCACCAGTAAGTCCCTATATACAGTATCCAGAATGTTGTATGAAAGTCAACAATCTGCTCTGTATAATATAAAAAGACCTTTTATTATATTCATTATAGAGAGGGACGATCTGATGGGGGGTCACTGATCTTGATCTGGTGCCATCGCTCTACTTGCAATTGCCGTCCTTTTTCCGGGATTCATGTAGATGACAGGTCGTACAAGTACTTTGTTCTGCCCTTGGCAGAGCAGTGAAGTGCCATGCGGGGAGCACATTGGACATACTATGTGGATACTGTAGGATGCGTCACCCACATGTAGCAGAAGGAGGATGGCGATAAGAAGCAGAGGAGGCGCCGATCAAGATCACGATATCCATTGGACCGACCACCCTGTAGTTGAGTATAATAAAAGCAGTTTTTCTGTTATACAGATCTGCCTGTGATCTTAAATAGAGTATTCTAGAATGCTGTATACAAGGACTTACTTGTGGTAGCCGCAGCTTATAAGAAAAAGCTGGTAACAGGTTCCCGTTAATGACAAAGCGACAAAGCAAGAGGAAACCTTGCTTGGGCTTAGTCCAGAGATGGAAAAGGTAAAGTGTCAACCATCTCTAGGGGCTATGACTACCTTTATGATATATAAGGATTTAACCTTGTCTAACCAGTAGTAGATCGCTTAAAAAACAAATCTCTACAGTCAAGTATTAAACACACTTTTTACTGCAGAGATAGAGCCATTTCACATTATGCGCCCCGTGTTTGCCTGCCCTGCGCTAGCACAAGTGCAAGCGCAGTGCTCTCACAGTGCAAGCGCATTGGTGCATAGATGCAGAGCCCTTGCGCTTGCTTCCACTTTCACCACCATTACCTTCTATGGTGAGCACACGGGAGCAGAAACCGGAAGCGCAGGTCTGCAGAGGGGCACAGTCAGAGCGCATGCATCACTCTGGACTCACCGGAAACATCGCATGCGCTCTGACTGTGCCCCTCTGCAGACCTGTGCTTCCGGGTTCTGCTCCCGTGTGCTCGCCATAGAAGGTAATGACGGCGAAAGCGGAAGCAAGCTCAAGGACTCTGCATCTATGCGCCAATGCGCTTGCCTGCGCTTGCCTGTGAAAGCACCTGCGCTTGCACTTGCGCTAGCGCAGGACAGGCAAATGCAGTGGCGCGTAGATGTGAAACGGCTCATAGAGATGTGTCAACATTACTGACTGATTAATAAACATTCAAGTAGTTTTCAGAACTTACAGACTTTTCCTAGTGCGTGTGACAGATAAATGTAGTTCTTGCTCTATCAGGATGACAATAAAAGGCATCAGACAAGGCTTTCTGCACATCTCAGAGGTGAAAATCATTCCAAATTAAACACGGAACAGATTTTTTTCTAGAACTTTCTAAATCACGGGCATTTCTAATCAAATGGTGCAAGCATCATTTCTAATGCAAATCCTCTATTATTCTGACAGTATTATTAAAATAACTTCTAAACCATTCCAAGATTAAACCTTTTCATGCCAAGCCAGAAAATTCAGCTCCCAAGCTAACAGAAGACTTTTATTATATTCGGCTTTTTATAAAAAACCCTTGGTCTCTTGTAAATACTTGCCGCTTCATTTCTGTACATGGGAGACTGAAATATTTAGCATTCAAAATTAGCGTGATGGGATACAAGAGCATCTGTATTCTGAATTTCTTTTCATAACTGAAAAGAATCAATGATTAAAATGTCAATGTTCCATAGACAGAATATTGGCTGCTGAGCAAGCTCCAGTGCCTGGAATTTTCCTACGGTAGGGGAATCTCTATGACGAAAATGGTTTGGCAATGGTTCAACCAAGCAATGGGTCTAACGAACCCTCCTGATCTTCCCTCTTCACCTAATTTATTATGAATTTTTCCAATTGTATCCTCAAATTGTGTCCTAATGAAGTGAATAAAGGAGGCACAGAGGTCAGAAATGGTGAAATTGTAGGGACGATCATAAAATAGGGGGTAAATACATGACATACAGTAGTTGAGCAAGTGTAATCGTTACTATTCGCTACTCGCACGGATGGTACGGTGTTCACTATACTTGTTATTTGGCAAGTATTGCTGGTGCCCGTGAGTGATGTGTCAATCGTGAATGATCTGACACAAATTGACGGCTCTCTTCAGTACACAATGGGAGCTGACACCACACTGAGAGCAGACTGAATGTTAGGGTCTCTCTGGGGGCACAGCAAGGTGTTTTATGTAGTAGAAATGTAAAAAAAAGCCACCCTCCCGCCCTGTCCTAGAAAGACCCGTTTTATGGCTGGATGTGTGTGTGGAGCTTATCACTAATTGACTAACATAGGACTCGCTATTTAGATGAATATGGAGAAGTAAAAAGTACTCGTTACGAGTATAGCGAGTGCGAATATTACGCCACTCGGTCATCACTATTCAGTATACTATTGGGTAAAAATCTTTTCACTGCCCTTATTCAATGTCTAGTTCAATCCTCCAGGGTAGTTGAACCAGCCACCGTGGAGGCCGCCATGGTGGTTTCACTTCTGCAGTCATCCTGGGTGCCTCTATCGCATCCAAGTCCCCACAATAACTTGAGTCTACACACACTGTGATGTTGTATAATGTCTACTGATTAGGTCTCATGCAACGTCTAGATATTGCAGGACCTCATTAATAGGGATGGGCGAATCTACTCGCTAGGACTCGTTACTCGGCGAGTAGTAAGGGACTCGCAGGACTCGGTAGTCTGCGAGTTTCCCAGTGATTACTCGCACGAGTCCAATGCAAATCAATATCAATCCTAGTTTTGTCAGAAACGCTGACAAAACTAGGATTGCCATTGTTTGCATTAGACTCGGCTACTGTGCCAGTGATAGCAGGGAAACTCGCAAAGTAACTGCTGTTACATTGCGAGCCGAGTCCAGCTGTCTGCTCTGTGCAGCTCCAGGGTCCTAGAGCCCGCCTGCTCACAGAGATGATGTAGCAGTGCTGAGATTGTTCTCAGTCTGCTCATTCCCTGTGCATAGACATCTATATTTATGCACAGGGGATGTAGCAGAGAGGACATCGCGTTTTGGACTGCGTCGGACGGAAGAGGATTTTTTTAATTAAAGATGGAGTCCCTAATGGCTTTTTTTTTTATTTCAAATAAAAAATTTTCTCTGTGTTGTGTTTTTTTAACCCTTTATTGGAGATTCTTAGTGGCTGGGTCAAACGTGGCCTGACATTAAGAATCTCGGGCTTAATACCAGCTTGTATAACAAAGCTGGTATTAACCCCTTTATTACCCAGTATGCCACCGCCACCAGGGCCGCTGGAAGAGTGGGGTTCAGCGCCAGAGGATGGCGCTTCAATGAACGCGCCATCTTCTGGGGCGGCTGCGGGCTGCAATTTGCAGCGGGGGGTGCCCAGAAAGCTTGGGCATCCCTGAGCTGCGGATTCCAGTCCCCAGCTGCTTAGCTGTACCTGGCTAGACATAGAAATTGCGCGGAGCCCCACGCATTTTTTTTTTTATTATTTAAAGAGTCAGAGGCTCAGAGTCAGAGTCTCGGAGTCGGAGTCTCAGAGTCGGAGTCTCAGAGTCGGAGTCGCCTCAGAGTCGGAGTCGCCTCGGAGTCAGAGTCGACTCGGAGTCGGAGTCATCTCGGAGTCGGAGTCGTCTCGGAGTCGGAGTCGTCTCGGAGTCGAGTCGGAGTCGTCTTGGAGTCGGAGTCGTCTCGGAGTCGGAGTCGTCTCAGAGTCGGAGTCGGAGTCGTCTCGGAGTCGGAGTCGGAGTCGTCTCGGAGTCGGAGTCGTCTTGGAGTCGAGTCGGAGTCGGAGTCGTCGTCGTCTCGGAGTCGTCTCGGAGTCGGAGTCGTCTTGGAGTCGGAGTCGTCTCGGAGTCGAGTCGGAGTCGGAGTTGTCTCGGAGTCGGAGTCGGAGTCGTGTCGGAGTCGGAGTCGTTTCGGAGTCGAGTCGGAGTCGTCTCGGAGTCTGAGTCGTCTCGGAGTTGGAGTCGTCTCGGAGTCGTCTGAGTCGGAGTCGTCTCGGAGTCAGAGTCGTCTCGGAGTCGGAGTCGTCTCGGAGTCGTCTCGGAGTCAGAGTCGTCTCGGAGTCGGAGTCGTCTCGGAGTCGTCTCGGAGTCGGAGTCGTCTCGGAGTCGGAGTCGTCTCAGAGTCGGAGTCGTCTCGGAGTCGTCTCGGAGTCGGAGTCGTCTCGGAGTCGGAGTCGTCTCGGAGTCGGAGTCGTCTCGGAGTCGTCTGAGTCGGAGTCGTCTCGGAGTCGGAGTCGTCTCGGAGTCGGAGTCGTCTCGGAGTCGTCTCGGAGTCGGAGTCGTCTCGGAGTCGGAGTCGTCTCGGAGTCGGAGTCATCTCGGAGTCGTCTCGGAGTCGGAGTCGTCTCGGAGTCGGAGTCGTCTCGGAGTCGGAGTCGTCTCGGAGTCGTGATCGGAGTCGTCTCGGTCGGAGTCGTCTCGGAGTCGGAGTCGTCTCGGAGTCGGAGTCGTCTCGGAGTCGGAGTCGTCGGAGTCGGAGTCGTCTCGGAGTCGGAGTCGTCTCGGAGTCGGAGTCGTCTCGGAGTCGGAGTCGTCTCGGAGTCGGTCGGAGTCGGAGTCGTCTCGGAGTCGAGTCGCTCGGAGTCGGAGTCGTCCCCGGAGTCGGAGTCGTCTCGGAGTCGGAGTCAAAAAAATGCGTGGGGCTCCGCGCAATTTCTATGTCTAGCCAGGTACAGCTAAGCAGCTGGGGGCTGGAATCCGCGGCGCAGGGATGCCCAAGCTTTCTGGGCACCCCCCGCTGCAAATTGCAGCCCGCAGCCGCCCCAGAAGATGGCGCGTTCATTGAAGCGCCATCCTCTGGCGCTGAACCCCACTCTTCCAGCGGCCCTGGTGGCGGTGGCACGCTGGGTAATAGAGGTTAGGGCCAGCTTTGTATTATCAGCTGGCCCTAAGCCCGAAATTTATGGCGGTCACGCCAATATTAGACATGACCGCCATGAATTTCTATTAAATTGTTTTAAAAAAAACACAACACAGAGAAATTTTTTTATTAGAAATAAAAAAAAAAGCCATTAGGGACTCCATCTTTAAATAAAAAAATCCTCTTCTGTCCGACGCAGTCCAAAACGCGATGTCCTCTCTGCTACATCCCCTGTGTATAGATATAGATGTCTATGCACAGGGAATGAGCAGACTGAGAACAATCTCAGCACTGCTACATCATCTCTGTGCACAGACATTCATGTCTGTACACAGGGAATGAGCAGACTGAGAACAATCTCAGCACTGCTACATCAGGCAGCAGGCGGGCTCTAGGACCCTGGAGCTGCACAGAGCAGACAGGACTCTTATCTTTTCTGTGCGAGTTTCCCAGCGATTACTTACAAAGTAAACGAGTCCAATGCAAATAAATGACAAAACTCGGATTGCTTCAGGCTGAAGCTTCCGAGACACATCTGTGATTTGTAAATCTCACACTACTCGCTATTACTCGCTTCCCCATTCATTAACATTGGACTCGCTAGACTCGCAACGAGTAGCGAGTCCTGGGCTCAGACTCGCTAGAGTCAAGCGATTCCGAGTAATTTAGGATTCGCCCATCACTACTCATTAACTGCCCCTCCAGCGCTCAGCACCTTTATTAACCCATCTGTTCCACACAAGGTTTTAATTGTGAGCTATCAATATAGAAAATGGTCAGCATCACCCTTAGTAAATAAAGAGGGTTAGGCTGGTTTTCCCTGATCAGGTTCGATCAGCTTTTATGTGTCAAAACCAGGAGAGGAACTTGCAGAGAAAAACTATAATTGAAAGATTGACACCTGTTCTGAGTTTTTGAGACACTCCTGGTTTTGACACACAAACGTGATCATACCTGATCAGGGAAAAAACTGTGGTGTGAAACCAGCCTTATAGTTTTATCCCAATTGCTCCACCACCACTGGACCCGGTGCTCCACCACAATCGGACCTGCCACTCCACCACCACTGCACCTGGTGCTCCACCACCATCTGACCTTGCGCTCCACCACCTCCAGAGCAGACCCAACCTACTTTCTTTCTCCCCACTGCCCTGTAAAATGTAAGCCCGCAAGGGCAGGGTCCTCTCTCCCCTCTGTATCGGTCTGTCACTGGTAGTTTGTTCATTGTATTTTTAACTTGTTTGTATGTAACCCTTTCTCGTACAGCACCATGGAATCAATAATGCTCTATAAATAATAATAATAATAATACATAATACTAATAATAAAATTGTGGTGCATATCATCTCCAAGGAGTATTCTTGGAATCAGTTGGGCTAAGGCCGGCTTCACACCACGGCAAGATCCGATCCAGGGCTGTCAGGGGTGAACTTGACAGCCCCGGACCAGATCTGGACACAGAACCAGAGGGCCAATTATGCCCTCCGGTTCGGTGTGCAGCTGAATGGATCATTTGCAGCCGCAACTGCTGATAATTCAGGATCGCAGCTCGCGGGGAGCTAGCCACGGTCCTGAACTGTCAGCATGGCGCATCTCCGTGGTGCTGAAGTTCAGCGCTGAGCAGTGCTGAGCTTCAGCATCTGGCGTCCAGCTCTTGAGTGTGGCTCCAGTGCCATCCGATGCCATAGACCCCCATGTTAGGGGACACTGGATTACACCGGACCGGGAGGATCCGGGAGCATCTGGGAGGATCAGTTTTTTCCCCCGGACACAAAAATGCTGCCTGCAGCAATTTTGTGTCCGGGAGAAAAATCTGAATCCTCCCAGATTCTCCCAGACAGATGGAAGCCGGATGGCAGATAGCTGCCATCCGGCTCTCTCCGGCCTTATAGCATACTATGGGGCTGAAATCTGGTCCGGGGCTGTCAGGTTCACCCCTGATAGCCCGGATCGGATTTCACCATGGTGTGAAGACGGCCTTATTCTGGTTTCACACTGCAGTTTTTCCCTGATCAGGTTCCAGCCAGTTTGTGTGCCAAAACCAGGAGTGTCTCCAAATCTCAGAACAGGTGTCAATCTTTCAATTATGCTGTAATGGGACAAAATGCCGGATTGCCCGCGCTGCCACCAAGAATCACCAGGAAACAAAGAGTTAACTGGGCAGATGTTTCTTTATTCTATCCTACGCGTTTCAGAGCCTCTATCCGAGCTCCTTCCTCAGGGAACATGATGTTTCCTGAGGAAGGAGCTCGGATAGAGGCTCTGAAACGCGTAGGATAGAATAAAGAAACATCTGCCCAGTTAACTCTTTGTTTCCTGGTGATTCTTGGTGGCAGCGCGGGCAATCCGGCATTTTGTCCCATTACAGCATTCCTGTTTCCACGGTCATCGTGAAGGTGCGGCCCTGCAGCAGCCATCCTACAAGCCATCTTACAGGCGATTATACCGGTTGTGGGTGACACAACCGAGCCAGGTGAGCAGTTCCTAATATACACCGCTATAACCCTTTGTTAAAAGGATAAGACCCTATGCGCATTTATCTCACGTTTACAGGTTGAATCTTTCAATTATAGTTTTTCTCTGCAAGTTCCTCTCCTGGTTCCTCTTCTGGTTTTGGCACACAAACCTGATCGAACCTGATCAGGGGAAAAACTGCCGTGTGAAACCAGCCTTATAGAAAAGTAAGGACAGCATCCCACAGGTCGGTGAATCAAATCACTTCCTTTATTCCACCTTCTGCATCGTTTTGATCCATAATAAGGATCGTTATCATCATAAAGATCATTATTATGAACGAAACATTGCAGAAGGTGGAATAAAGGAAGTGATCTGATTCACCGACCTGTGGGATGATGTCCTTACTTTTCTATGCTCAATTATGAGCGATGTCTGCTTCACTCTTCAGTCCCCATTCAGATGAGGCTGTTTGGCACATAGACAGGAAGGACAATAGTGTTTAGGGACCATCCATATTAAAAGTTGACCTTTGACGTGGTTGGATGGCTTTTGCGCTCGTTGATCAGCTCCGCTAAGCAGCCTGAGTTTTATAAAAAAAAAAAAAAGAATTTAAATGTTGAAATGCCTCTTAAAAGTAATTTATGACCTTACAGTGGGCACAATGAATGAATAAAAAAATAAGACAAAAAAATAAAAATAGGTTATATACCGTATATATAATACATTTTAAAATGCAGTCTTTTATGGTCATAACATTTAAAAAAAAAAAAAAAAAGTGAAAAAAACAGACACATTATCTTTATTTTTCTTCCAATATTGGCAAAAGAGTAAAAAATAACATAAAAATGGCCCCACATCAATGAAAAAAATATGCAAAAATGATTTGAATATATGAACGAGAGAAAATCTTACCAAGGGTGAGATAAAACCTTAAAAGATGCGTCTTATTGAGAAATGAATAATTTATGCCAAAAACAAATAATCTGAGTAACTATTAATTCTTGAGTTCTCTTCTGCTGTTTTTGGTTCTGCTGAAGACAAATAGGATATTTTTACAGTTAACCCTTTATTACATCTGGACAGGGTACCCATGGATTTGTTAATCTTGCACTGTAGATGTATATCGAGCTGGTAGTGATAAGTGAGGGCTGAGTTGTATTGAGGCATCTTTTGAAGAACACCTGAGACATGTTATACCTCCAAAGGTGTTACATGATTGACTACGTTGCCCGTTAAATATTTTCCATATGTTTTACAATCAGGATCTGGGCAACTATTTATTCCGATTAGAGTTGTTGTACAACGATTTGCAGGATCTGGTCCATTGCCCACATCAGTAGTCTGTGACCTCTGCGTGGGATCCCAGAGAATGGCCTCCTACCTCCCGACATTCAATGCACCAATCACAGCAGGCGATGTTGCACCTGAGTTTGCTCTCATTACCTTCACAATCACTTCTGCACACCTCATTAGAGGCTTCAATGCAAAAAATGAGGTTAAAGTCCAAAAATTGGGCTACACATAAAGGGTGTTTTTTAAAGATGTCCCCTGCTCCTCTTCTATTTATTGCAATACGTTGATGCTGTACATATGTAATGATTTACGTCTCTGTAGGTTGTGTGCCAATTTGCAACTCTGAACTGATGTTCGTCTTTCTTTTCCAGGTGCTGGAGTGGTGTGAGGAGTGATAATGGACCAGTGGGATAGGCTGACTTCACACTGCGGCGTGATCCGGTCCGGGGCTGTCCGGGATGACCCAGACAGCCGCAGACCGGATCAGCACACAGGACTGGGGGGCTAATGTGCCCTCCGGTCCAGTGTGCAGCGCACGCAGCTGTAGCCGCTGACAGGTCAGGACCGCGGCACCCGCGGTCCTGACTTATTAGCAGCGGGAACTGCGTGCGCTGCACACCGGAGCGGAAGGCATGTTAGCCCCCCCAGTCCTGTGTGCTGATCTGGTCCGCGGCTGCCTGGGTCATCCCGGACAGCCCCGGACCGGATCACGCCGCAGTGTGAAGCCGGCCATACAGAGCAGTCATCAAGTTCCTTTACAGGAAAGGTGGTTCATCGATAGCGGAATACGGTCAGCCTAGAATTGGAAACGTTTCTACCAAATTTCGACCACATTCGAAATGACAACGCCAGATTATATAATGGGGAATCGTCACCATAAACCTCTTCCATCTCATCCAAAGTCGCCCTTGGTGTTCGGCCTTTCAAGTAAAGGAATTTGATGACTTCTCTGTATTCCACTGGGTCCATTATCACACCTCACAACACTCCAGCACCTGTAAAAGAAACACTGTTATCAGTTCAGAATTTCAAATTGGCACACAACCTATAGGGACATATATCATTACATATGTACAGTGTGAGCATCCTGCGATAAATAGAGGTGGGTCAAGGGAAATCTTTAATGAACGCCCTCTGTACATATGTTGTTTCCTGAAACAGGAAGTTAGAGTCTAAAAAAGCTCAGTTTAAAAGTTGAAAGATTTCTATTTACATACATTTAACACAAAAATGTAGATTTAGTCAATAGGTCATTTTATGATAAGTTCCTTTAAAGGGGCACAACTGAGTTTATCACACCATGTGTCGGGCAAAAAATTAATTTATTTTTGTTTTGTCTGGAATGTTTCATTGAAAGATAATTTATCTAGAAAAAAGAAGCCACTATTTCGGGCTTTCTGTTTAGAGTTGTGCTTGATTTCCTGACTTAATCACTGCTCACGATATTGCTTTTATCACACGTCTGAGATGTCATTTGTGTTCCTCTCTCACATTTTGAGAGGTTTTATTGGATTTAGAATGGTGGAAACCAGAATGCGATTCACTTCTAGTGTCAGTTAGGGAACTTTACATGTAATGCTTCTGTATAATTATGTGTGTTTATGGCTTATGATTAATGCAAATTCTCCATCAAAAGGTCACATTAGCAAGTAATTTATTTGATGTATTTGTTTTCCTTTGTTCTATAAAAGTGTTGAGATCTATAAAACGCAGGAATAAATTCCTATCAGCGAGCAATCGGGGCGGCTGACAGGTGAAAATGATCATCTGCTCATTAGCTTTCAATTTTATTTCATTTGTCAGATAATTAAAATGTGACATTAAATATATTGGGACGTGACATTTGCCATAAATATTTGGATGTAAAATACTTTAATCTCTGACTACTTGAGATCCAGTTTGCAGGACAGCCCCATGAAAATCGACAATACTGGCAAATATACATATATAGCTAGACAAGCTAGAGTTATCGAATCAACCAAAGTTTACAAATTGTAAAAAAAAAAATAAAAAAAAAAGTTAAATTATATATTAGACTTAAAGTGTAAATGTCATTTTATTGAAAAAAAGCCAATACTTGCACTGGTTGTTGATGATGGGTCACATAGCAGCTAGGATAATGCTTTTTTGTGCCATGTGACTTATTTTCTCCCATTTTTCTGTGTTTTTTTTTAAAACTGCCTTTCTTGGCTGTGTGGGTGTGTCCAGTGTCTGCCAGCACTGTGTGGTGTGTCCAGTGTCTGCCAGCACTGTGTGGGCATGGCCAGTGTCCCTCAGTGTTTGCCAGCACTGTTTGTGTATTTCCACAGCTTCTAAGAGCAGGCTGATAGGGAGCAGTGTGATGTTCCAGCAGAGAAGGGGTTAACAGAGATTTTGACTGATGGTGGGTTTACACGCCGCGATATCGGCGTCCAACTCCGCCAAAAAGTCACGTGGGTCGCGAGTTGGACCCGATATCGTGTGGTGTTGTACGGTTTGAGCGTACAACGCGATGCTGGAACGATGCCAAAACGATATCGGAGTTGAATAGCAGAGCTATTCAACTCCCCGATATGCAAGGCCGTTGTACCAGCATCGCAGCGTGTAACAGCCCAACTCCGATGTGTACGCTCACGTCACCCATTCACTCCCATGTTAACTGGTCGTTCCTGGGTTGGTGGGCATAGACATCGGAGGGACGTTGCATCCCGATATCGCGGCGTGTAAACTGGCGATGCGATGCAGGGAGAAACGTGCACTAAATGCGTGCTCCTGCGTCGTTGCCTCTATATCGCCGCGATATCGGGACGTGTAACCCCACCATTAGGTTGTGGACCCAGATGACAGATTAGAAGCTTGTGCTGAGGAAAGAGGAGGTTGCACTGATCCTGACATGCTGACATTGCTCAGCTCTGTGCTGTAGCCTGAAGTAATCTGGTACACTGTCACGCGCTTAGATGGCGCTGACATTGTTAGATGCTGCTGTGTATGTGGTTTGTCTTGGTTGATGGTTGTGAAGGTCCTTGCCTCCTGTGATGTGCTCCAGAACTGCAGTCACTATTATGTTCAATTGCTGATTCAGGAGTTAAAGTGTGACTCACCTGGAATCCCCTCCCCCTGGCTTTAAATAGCCTTCCCTCTCCTCTGTCAGGTGCTGCTGATAGCTATGTACTCTAGGTCTTGGTACTGTGCTGTACTGATGCTTAGTTGCTGGGCTAAAGTCTGTCCTTGGGAGAAGCTGTGATTCCTGATCTGTGGGTGGAGGCAGGGCCCTCAGCCTAAGGCTAATCAGGAGTTTTAGGGTACAGGGTGGCGACTCAGAAGTCCTCAATTTCAGAGGTACCTCCGAGATCAGGCAAGCTAGGGACCCCAGCATCAGGATCAGATTAGGCTCTCCTGACCCACTTTTGCCCAATTCACCTACCTCTTACCTGATTCCCTTACCTCCCAAGCGTATCAGTCACCTCATCAGCTGCAGTAAGGAGCTCACACGCTGTGTAGGCCACACCCCCTCACTTTTATGGTTATATGGCCGCATTCAGTGTGAAGACGGATCTGACTGATAATCAACATATGTCTGCTTCACACACAGTGTGGAGGGATCACCTTGTGGAAGATTTATGAATGATTTACAACCAGAATTCTCTAATAAAGTATATTTGAAAGTTTATTATGATCACTTGCTCTACATTATTATTATTATTATTATTATTATTATTATTAATATAATAAATAAAAATACAAACAGTGGTTACGCTTTAAAGGAGTTGTCCACTTTTGACACAATTGTTTATTACTTACATACATGTGTATGATTTTTTGCATGTGAGTTTAATTAATAAAATTTGCACCATTGGGTTTTTACAGTCTTTTTGTTTCTCCACACATTCAACTTTGAAGTGGTATCTGGTCATAAATAAGATTAAAGGAGCTCAGAAAAAGCCAGACAAAGGAGTTACAAACTTTCTTCTCAGTCAGTTAAATGAGCTCAAGAGGGATTCTTTGTTAATTTATTCTGCAGCTAGCAAAAGACAATGCAATTCAGAGGCAATGGAAGGTAAACCATGCAAAAGGTTTAATTGAACCCAATTGTAAAAATGATTTTTAGCAACAAATACATGCATTTAGGTAAAAAAAATATATATACCCAAAACTTTTAAATATAGACAAACTAAAAGTTTGAGTAACCTGAGTTAAGAAAATGAATTAAAGGTAATCACGAGACAAGATGGCTGTCAATTCTTAGATCAGAGGGTTTGTCCACTTTGGACAATCCTTTTTATTAGAAAGGTAACTTGAGAATAAGGTGTGATGGTAGAACAAAGAGACATCTGGAATGTAGCGCAAATGAAGGAAAAAACAGATAAAAGGTCAAAGGGCCCCTGACTCAATAAACACTCACCTGAGACTAAAACCTGCACTACCTATTGTCCCTAGAGGGGTCCTTCCCCTCATACACGATCACATGCCTAAGTCCTGGCTGACCTTCGACTAGCCCTGGTCTATTAAGTTGGAAAACAAGACTCAACTACAATAAAACAACAATGGGAGAGGGACAAACAAACGAGAATAAAGCAACAAATGGAACTTCACAGCTTTCACCAGCACAACTTCTCCTGGGAGGTCAGAATAGATGAGCTACAACTGGCATATGGGAGAGTAAGGAATGAGTTTAAATAATGAAAGGGAGTGGCAGCAAGGTAGCGCCTTCAATACCAAATGAAAAATAAATCCACTTCACTCATGTTAATCTCCAAGCAGAATCCAAAAGAAGACCTGCAATCTGCAAATCATGTAGACCTTCTAATCCCAGACACCGCAAAGGTGTCAACCGAATTGACACAGTAGTGGCATAAGATGTTTGCTGGTGGGACTGCTCATTGTTAGGCTGGCTTCACACTTGCAGATGCATCTGCAGCGTTTTGCAGATGCATCTGCAAGTATCAGCATGCAGACCGCGGCCGCGGTCTGAAAGCTCTCATTCATTCCTGTATGTGAAGCGTCCGCAGGCGGATGCCTGCTGACAGATCACACTCTCCCGCCCGCACCATGGACGCGAGATGTTGCGTCCATGGTGCGGGCGGGAGAGTGTGATCTGTCAGCAGGCATCCGCCTGCGGACGCTTCACATACAGGAATGAATGAGAGCTTTCAGACCGCGGTGCGCCCTTTATAAACATAGGGGCCGCGGTCTGCATGCTGATACTTGCAGATGCATCTGCAAAACGCTGCAGATGCATCTGCAAGTGTGAAGGCAGCCTTAGCTGTACCTGTGTGTTAGCGTTTAATTCATTGGCACAAAGGACTCTAAACTCCAAAGCAAAACCTGCAGAAATGCACCCATGTTTCATGCCATGTTTTCATACTTATCTCTTATTTTGCAACCTTTGTGCTCCACCAGCAAAGGAACCAGGACTCGAGTGCAACTATCAACCTTGCACCCCACCCCACCACCATAAGAAGATAGCACTATGAATTATTTTAGCCAAAAAGCAGATCTAATCAGTAAAAAGGACACATTCTTCAAAAGTTTTTTTTATTTTTTTTCCAGAACAAAGAGACTCTAAAAGTGAATTTCAAGTGTCCATGGATCACTCTTTAAATAATTGGTTTTCTTTTACTTTGTGTCTAAAGATGAAGAGCTGAGAGGAGCGATAGACGAGATCTGATAGAGGATTGCGCTGGAGAGGCCGGGCTGCTGAATGGAAGTGTGTTATCAGTGAGTCATGGAAGACGGGGTGAATGATGTCTAACAGGAGTTCAATCATTTCCATGCACACCTAGGAAAAGATCTGGCGTAAAGCCTATTTATTAAAGACGACAATGCAGTTTTTAGACACAACAAAACTCTTCACCAATAGTTATCTTCTTAGATTGGGATGTGAAGTATGCTCAGGAACAACGGCTGATTTATTGTGGATTTGTCCGAATACACCGTGGACTATCAATGTTCTTTTGGATACTATATCCTCATATCACAGGAACATTTATTTATAGATTGGTATTAACAGATCCCATACTCAGAGCCTCATAGCAGGTATTAAAATAAGCATCCCATTATGGTGCTAATAGGGGAGCCTCAGGATTAAAAGTAATCCTCTATCCTCCGGATAGCGAATAACATCCCTATCATTGGGGTTTGACTGCTTGAACCCCAACAGATCCTAAGAAGCAGGACTCAGTGTGAATGGAGCGGAGTCTGATCATGGTCACTGCCATAACAATAATTCTTATGAAGTCTCAAGAAGTCTTTGCTGTCTCATTAAAGGCAACCAGTTATCATTATTTAACATGTTAAAGTAAAAATATGTTCATAATGGGGATGTTATTCTGATTTAATAGATACCTGTAGTGCAGAAATCCGCAGTTGGGTCCTTGTTTGATTTAGTATAGTAATTTTGGGGCAATCTCTTTTTCGTGCATCAGGGCGGGATTGTGGGGCGTTTGGGATTAGGGTCTTTGGCTCTACCGTGGCCCCTCCATGTTTGTATGAGCCTCTTTCTTTATTATTACATTTGCACTACCCGCAGCAAGGACATTCATCTCCCGGGGGTAGTCAGCAAAATGGTGCCGCAGGTGGTGCTACAAATTAAGATCTCAACTCTTCATTGATTCATGATTGATTTTTCATTCATTGGTTCTTAATATAATAGCTGAACATAATTCTAGCGTGTCCAGTTTTTATCCTCAATGCTATATTCCTAGAATGGGCGCGCTGCTTAATTCACCTGTTCCTCGCAATGGTATTGTGGGCAAGGGATAATTAGTGGATGCAATTCCACCATTCTAGTGATTGGAGGGTTTCCTAATGGTGGGATATCCACTTAAAGGGACTCTGTTAGGTCATTTTTCAGTATGATACTAATATTACCTTTGAATAGTGCCTAGGCAAACCTTTTTTTAAAAATGTAAAACATTATTGTCCATAAAGAAAGAAGAAGGCGGCACTCATTGGACCGGTGAAGACAGGTATGTTTATTCCAGTCGCAGTATTACATCAGGTGGAGGGTGCGGGGAGGGAGGTGCAGGGATGACGGAGCCCGTTTGAGTATGCTTACTCTTCAAAAGTGGAAGAGTAAGCACTACTCGAAACGGGCTCCGTCATCCCTGCACCTCCCTCCCCGCACCCTCCCCTGATGTAATACTGCGACTGGAATAAACATACCTGTCTTCACCGGTCCAATGAGTGCCGCCTTCTTCTTTCTTTATGGATGAAAATGACTATGTCCTACGGCTGAGCAATCGCTGGAGTTGGTTCTGTGCCACAATTTCAACTGCAGCAATATAAGGTCAGTGCCCGGTTTTCCTTCTACATTCAAAATTGCTAATAAAACATTATTGTACTATATGAAGTTCTATTGCTGTAAGCATTTTCCACCCTGCAGGGAGCTGCTGCATTAGTCCTGTCTAATATATTCACAGACGATTAGTCCTGCTGTTTCCAGCAGCTGTCTCCACACTCCTCCCTTTGCTCTTCCTGTCAGGTTTCAGTTTCAGAGGGGAGATTGCAGACACACATCTTACCTCATTCAGATAAGGTATCTGAAATTGCTACATGATTCAGATATCAAGTGGCATTGAGGTTTCCATTGTTGAAGAATGGCCCCACTCATCTTTGTACCCATATAGCACACCATACCATCAATGTTTGTGTTCCAGCAGTCTTGTTGGGATCTATCCACTGTGGGTTAGTGTCAGACCAATAGCGCTGGTTTTGTTTGTTAACTTCACCATTCACAAAAAGTTTTC
This sequence comes from Allobates femoralis, assembly GCA_033576535.1. Classification (NCBI taxonomy): domain Eukaryota; kingdom Metazoa; phylum Chordata; class Amphibia; order Anura; family Aromobatidae; genus Allobates; species Allobates femoralis. The sequence goes on along the minus strand of JARQOC010000009.1, from coordinate 161,731,571 downwards.
CTCATCCTCATCTGAAGGCAATTGTCTATGTGTGAGGATACGAGATGTGCAGCATCTGAAACAACGATACTGGAAGCCTGTGCTGCATTTCTTCTGCAGTGTTGCTATCAGTGTGTGAAGAGTGGGAGAAGAGGTTGCATTGACAATCCAACACAATGGGCAGACACTTTGAACACATTTTATAAGTGGTCATAAACTAGTAAATAACTCATGAAAGAATAAAGTTACTTAACCAAGCACACCATTGTTTTTCTTATGAAATTCTCAATAAGTTTGATGTGCACATGACCCTCTTCCCATTGAAAAAAAATAAAGTTGAATCCAAAATGGCCGACTTCAAAATGGCCGCCATGGTCACCACCCATCTGGAAAAGTTTTCCCCTCCCATATACTAATGTGCCACAAACAGGAAGTTGATATCACCAACCTATTCCCATTGTATTTAGGTGCATCCATATAAATGGCCCACCCTGTACATGTGCAGAAGTGCTGAGAAGACAATGCACAGCCCTAATATCCTATGGATATAAGATTTATGTTCCCATGTTATCGCTTTAAAATAACAAGTGTTACTTCTCCTTTATTGTGTCATCCTTCATAATAATCTGCAGGAAGTCCAGAAAATGATGACATATAAAATAAGTCATATTCTATCTAACAGCATTAAAGAACAGAATGTGCTGAAGAGCAAATATCCCCAGACTTCAGGATCCTGGCACCTCCACCAGAGGTGTCACTGAGGTCCGAAAATTCAAGCCATGATCATCAACATTAACGGAAATAAACACATGAATACCCTTGTGTGTAATGACTCTATATAATATATGTGATTCACTTTATGTATTGAATTACTGAAATAATAATAACTTTTTGCTGATATTCCAATTTATTGAGATGCTCCTGTATAATCTCCCAGTACTTTATGGACTTGTCTAATTGTTGTTGAGCAAACTTTAAAAGTGTTTTAACATGCTTTTTGATCAGCAATAGAGTCTTGCATGGTGAGTGTACATACAGGAGCGTGCATACAGGTCATGGAGGGTGAGAGCATTACTTATTGATTTCTTTGAAACAATTTACCTGCTGATTCCTATCTTTCTGTAGATCTCCACAGATGGTTCTTAGCTCTTGGACAACTCTTCTGATAATTTTTTTCAGTCCTCTGTCTGAAATCTTGCGGGGAGCACCTAGATATGGCTAGTTTAGGGTGAAATAATGCTCTTTCCACTACTGAATTTTGCTCTAACAGACTCATTTGAACCATCAGTATTTTAGAACTTCTTGTGTAACTAATGCCATCAGTATGTTTTTAAACAATAAGGTTGTAAGCTCTTGAGACAGCTCACTGGTTTTACCCATCATGAGTTTTTTCTTGTGTGGCACCTTGGTAATGAGACACTTTTTTATTGCCCATCAATTAAACCAGCTAATATTTTCCAATAACTGGCAGGATTGTTTTTTAACTACTGATAGATTTCAGCTGGTGTTATGACTTTTTGCACCTCTCTTTCTTCACATGTTCAATACTTTTTAACTGTGTCATTTCTCATTGTTACACATCACTAACACGTGGCTGAAAAATTTATGTCAATAGTACCTTTGTAAATTTATATGTTGTCAATCAGAAGTGGTGGATTTCTCCAAATATGTAAATGAGGAGTAGGTGTAACAGTGCACCAATGTCTTTCACTGTGCCATCTGCACAGTAGCCCCCTAATTTGCATATAAATAATTTCACAGACACTGTTCCAGTAACAGGTACAGTACTAGTGTGGCACCCCTGTGGGGGATTGCCACAGGATCCACTGGTGCAAGGAGGGAATTACATCTTGGTTCGCACAGCACACCACACCTTCCACCCCAGACCTGAAAGGGAAGTTCTACTGGCTACCTTAAGCCAGTTCCCCTTTAAAACATCCAGGCCTGAGGGGAGGAGTTAGTCAGTCCCGAGAGTCAGTTCGAATGAGCAGAGGAGAGAGAGGAGTGAGGAGCTGGTCGCTGGGAGAGATCCAGGACCAGGGTCCAACTGACCGCTGTGTTGCACCCTAGGTAAAGGGTCGGAGGCAAGCAGAAGAAACAGGGAATCAAGAAAAGGGAACCAGTTGCTATAGCCCTTTAGTACACCCGGACACCGGAGTCCAATGTTGACACCATTTAATGTTACAGCACAAACCCGGAAGACTCAGGAGAAGTTCACCCCTGAAGAGAACAAGTAAGAGACACTAAACTGACCAAGTATAGGACCAGGGACCATAGGAGAAACAGGGACCCCGCAGAAGGACCTCATTGTCAGTTTAGAGCAAAGCCCAGAGAGGGAGAAGAAGCAGTGGTTTCAGGCTCAGGCAGGACTTACCCCAAACCACAGAGCACAGACAGAGAGGAGGCCTCCTAACTTTCTAAGGTGGAAGTCCCAAGTTGCACCAGGGACCTGGTTATTACTCTATACTGTACCTGTTACCCTGTCACCAGTAAAAGGTACCGAAACAACAATCCCTGTCTGTCTGTGTGCCTGTCTAACCGCCGCAATTCACCACCTTGTTTGCAGAGACTCAACTACTAATCCCCTCATCCATCCCCGCTGCCCTGAGGTAAAGCTCCACATGTGGGGAGCTGTACCACACTCTGCTGCTCCCACCATCACCTCAGTGGCCGGCTGCAGTGCTGGAATACCCGTTACCGGGTACCATAGGTGGTGTCACGTTAACAACCCCCTTATCCCTCACTGTTGCCTGCCATTGAGGGTCCAGGGCACGGGATCGGGGATCGGCCTGCCGTGATCCCCCCATCAAAGCCGCCATTAGCCCCGGTACCCGAGTACCCCTTACCCTGTCGACCGCCTCACTAGTATGATTTTTATAAAGGACTAAGTCCTCTAAACACTGTATAACTCAATAAAAATGCATTTGGGGGAGTGACAAACTCTGTTTAGCATGTCTATCCATAATTCCATAATTTCTTTACTGCTCACTCCAGAGATTCAGTATTTTACCATGTCTCTTCCACTTGATAAAGAGGCCCCGAAACGCGTTTTGTTTTGGAGATACTACAATAAGTACTTTCATTGAATTTTAATCAGTCTGCATCATTGTCATATTTGTCATTTGTCCACTGACCCTTAGGGTACACGGGTTCTGGGTGTTGATTAAGAGTGCTGTCACTGGTGGGCAGTGCCCGGGCTTGTGGCCCTGGTGGTCGGTGAAAAATGTGGAAAAATAAAATAAAGTGTTTGTGACACCACCTACAACACCCGGTAATGATATCGGCGCTGCTTTTAGACCTCCAGGGATGATGGTAGGCAGCTGATTAGTAATGCCCCCGTAGGTGGAGCATAATCCCTGGGGCAGAGATGAATGTAGAGAACTCACACAGGAAGGCTACTCTGCAGGTGGAGGCTTTTGATGCAGTCTGACTGAGGAGACTGGAATATAGTTTTCACGGCACGATGGAAATAAGACACCACACACTGTTTAGGCTCTGCACGGGTTTAGGCAGCTTTCAGGTAGCTGGCCTGGGTACTCACCAGGGGATAGGAAGTCTCTTTGGGGCCCTCAGTAATGTTCCTGCAGGTTTCTTCCTCTGTCCTCATTCTGCGCTTTTTCCCTCCTGATACCTTCCAGCGCTTCCTTGCACACAGCCCTTCGCCGCTCCCCACGGATCCTCAGAGAGATTTCCTAGTTGTGGGACTCCTTGATCCTATGCAGGGGCTTTTGGGGATGTATGCAGCGATTGGTCGCAACTCCTTAATGGTACCTTTACACGCCGCGACGGCAGGCTGGATACATCCCGCTACTTCACGTGCACGAGCACGCTCAAACGGCTACAAACGGTCAACGCATCACCTTTACACGCCGCGACAAGATGCGCTACGCCACGCTACATCTATAGCTAGCTACATCGCCGGGTGTGTCAAGTAGCCAGCTGTAGCTCATTTACACACCGCTACAACCAGCTACTATGGGCGTACCTGGTGCAGCAGGGCCAGCACATAGGCGTGCTACAATTGTGGATTACGAGCCGTCCGTACGCTGATAGGACGAAGCAATAACATCCTGATTGGGCAGGCAACGCAGGAGGCTGAGTAATACAGCACGCTCGAGCAATTGTGTAGTGTGACTCGTCAGCTCCTTTAAATATGCCTCCCTATGCAGCGACTACCAATCGTCATGCAGCAGCTTCCACCAATGATCGCACATGGGGCGCGGTAACACGGAGCCAGGGTCACGCCTTAGCTACATTGCAGCTACATCGCAGGCTGTCCCGAGTTCCCTTCCGTTGCCTCTTTACACGCCGATACAGCTCGCTACCATCGGCGTTGTAGCCATCAGTTTTCGAGCAGACCTAGGAAACAGATGTATCTGTTGCCGGCTGTAGCGTCACGTCTTCAGACGCCGCTACGACGGGCTACATTGGCGCTACAAGCTACATTTGTAGCCTGTAGCGGGATGTATCCAGCCTGCCGTCGCGGCGTGTAAAGGTACCATAAGGCAGCTCGCGTCCCTCTGATTTGGCGGCTCAGGGATGAACTCCTGCACCGCTCTCGGAACCAGTCCTCCTTAGTTGGACTGGGTCCCTTCAGGCCGGGTATCATGCCAATCCGGATTAAGGTGTTAGCTAACACCCAGGGATCTCCCCCTTCTGTCTGGGTCACCTCTCTTTAGGTGCCCTCCACTGCATCACTCGCAGGGTCCCCTCTTCTTCAGCTTTCCTCATGATCTAGCTAACTCCTCTTCCCGCTCTTCACTACCTACCTAAACTCCGCCCACCGGGATCGGTACCTTAGTAACAGGTTAACCAATTGATCCCCTGGCTCTAGGTTTGTGAATGCATGTGATGAGGGCCCAGATTAACATCCCAATCCCCTGGTCGCAGGGATACCACACTCACTGGTTTGGGTGAGGTACCCCTCTGTGGCATTCCTACCAGTGGGGCACCTCATTTCGAATTGGTTGAACTCACTCGTCCATGAGTGAGCTGACCTATACCCAGTACAGAGTTACATTTTTATATGCATTTTAACAAGACAGTAACAACCTTTTTATTAATAACTTTTCTTCCCGTCCGGGAGGTTCTTTGCTTATAAGGTTACCGGGTCAACGGGACCAACTATACACACTTTTATTTACACCGGCCTAACAGGGCCGGGTTCACACACACAGTCCCAGTGGTTATTGTTTCTTACACTTTCAATTTTGTCCTTATCACCACTGGGCAGTTTTAAGCTTCATATCACACATAACAGAGTCTCTGGTGCTGTCACAGGAGGCCGATGCCCAGGCCCGTGGCCCTGGTGGTCACTGAAAAATGTGGAAAAATAAAATAAAGTGTTCATGACGCCACCTACGGTACCCGGTAATGATACTGCTGCTTTCAGACCTCCAGGAATGATGGTAGGCAGCTGGATTGTAATGCCTCCCGTAGGTGCAGCAGGATCCCTGGGGCAGAGATAAATGTAGAGAACTCCCACAGGAAGGCGGCTCCGCAGATGGAGGCCTTCAATGTAGTCTGACTGAGGAAACTGGAATGCAGTTTCCTGGGCACAATGGAAATAAGACACCACACACTGCTTAGGCTCTGCGTGGGTTTACTGGTAACTTCAGGCAGCTTTCAGGTTTACACAGTCATGGGTAGCGGGCCTGGTTTGTCACCAGGGAATAGGAAGTCTCTTTGGGGCCTTCAGTGGTGTTCAAAGAGTTTCAAAGGTTTCTCCCTGTGTCCTCGTTCTGCACCTCGTTCTGCATATTAGATTATATATTTGTCCGCAGTGAAGTTGTGCCCATCTTAGTACAACCTTGTAAGATGGGCACCAACTCTTTCCATCACTCTTATTGTACTGTCCAAAAATACTCACCCTTTGTGCGCTTTCTTTTTGATTAATTTTCCTTACCCTCCTTTCATATATCTGATGAAACTCAAAAATTCAAATCAGTAGCTGAACACAAAAAAAATCAGTTACCATGCGGATCAACTGTTTAGCATCCAATACTTAAGAATTGATTGCCATTGTTACCATAAGATATGGTGTTAGATGTAAATGGTATTGAATGCTGATTTCTTAATATGAAAGCCATACATACGCCATATGGATTGCATATGGATGCAACATCTGATTGTTCCAAGTCAATTAGCATTAGAAAATTGTACAGATTGATGGACTGCAGTAAATGACCAATTAAAGGTGATGGCTTTAGTTTATGTTGGGGCAAATTAGTGACAGGCTCCCTTTAACACTTATGTGAATCTTAACAATTAGTGTGTACAATGGCGGAGGCAGCACTGGGGCAGCAGTCTTTAGATATTATTGATTGCCTGCTCAAAACAATCTGCACAGATCTTATTCAACCATATATTGGAGAGTTGCGGAATATTTAAAGTGATATCTTTAATTAATTAAAGGAACACTTCTATGCCAATGTTATGGTTAATAGCTATTCTACACGACTGCTTGAATGTAACAGTGTTGACCAGCCAGACTATCTGGTTTTCCTTTCTCTTGTACAAAGAAACAGTTTGCCACCATCGCCTTGTGTGCAAATACTCCGGCCAAAGAACAGTGGTTAGTAGTCACCTCCCTGTCAACGCTTGCCCGTCCCTTTAAGGACTGCCCTGATTATCTGTACAAGATAATTGCAATGGTTTGCTAGTCTGTTTACAGGAACTATAAAAATTAGTAAATTAACCTATAACATATCTATGATCGTCTCCAGATTATTTCACAATTGGATGTCTCTTAGATTGCAGCTATCAAAATCCATGCAGCAGAAGATCCAACCGAGCGCCATTGTTTTCCATGTGATCTGCAATGCCTCATGCTAATAGCTAATAACATATTACTGGCATGCGGTTAATTGTAGATTTGACAATAACAAAGACACAATTAAAACGTTTGACCCAGAAACAAAATAGGATCAACTCATCAAAAGTAATTTGCGCTGAAGGATGTTCACGTTTAAAGAACAAGAAAGATGCTGATCACATCCCTCCCAGATAAGGCGATAGATATAGAGTAACTTTGCAAAGACGGCCGCTGCTGGAGTTTATGCAAATGCACCACTTGACCTCTATGACACTGGATTTAATCTTGTAGGCGCACAGATTTTGGTGAAATTAACCCCAATTGAAAAAAGGCGACTCCACAGAAAGAAATGAAGATAATGAATTTAAAGCTTACATGTGGTTAACAGGGAGAATGTTAATTAAGAGACAGAGTTGAAACAAATGCATTGGTTTCTGATTAGTCCTAACAAGAGGGAGACATGTGAACTTGTGTCATGTGAAAAAAGAGTGTTTCTATATAAGAACAAAGCAGAAAAAGCAGACAAAGCATGGCTGATCTCCTCCAAGGGTTTTGTCTGAAATTGCATTAAAGGTCTGAATAATGTTGATCTGCAAAACCACACACAAGCTGTGGACAGGTGATGTATTGTTTCTGGAAGCAAGCATGCAAAAAGGTTAGTTGGTTCGCTTAATTTTGAAAAAGAGGTGTGGTATCAGGTATGCCACTTTAAATATCATTGGAAATAGTTCCAGAGTGGTTTTCCACCCAGTGGCAGTTTAAGGATAAAGGAGTTCATTGTTTTTAGTTGATAAGCTTTGCCTTCCAAAGAAGCAAATAGCTGGTTGGTTACACCATCCTACATAAAGCAACTATCTTGGTTTCAAATTATTTACATGAGCAATCATGTGGCCTCAGATATAAGTATTTATTTTCCACTGTCACCAATTAGCCTCCAATAGAAATACATTGCTGACACTGCTGGCAATAACCTCAGCAGCACCTCCATCACACTACAGCAGTCTTTGTGTCACTTTATTTATCAGCCACTCTGCTCCTTCTATCAAAGCTTTGGTGCAACCCTTCTCAATTACATCGTCACAGTCCTTTAGAAAAAGTCATTAGTCCCCTTGCTGTCTCTAACATAAAACTCTTCTTACAAAATGAACAAAGTGGAAGCTGGTGAAAAGAAGGTGCAGGAATAGGGTCTAATCCAATGACAATCTGAAAGTGATAAAAATAAGAGAAACCACTAACCTTGTGTGGTTGTGTTAGGCTGGTTTCACATTAGCGTTTGGTATGTTTGCGTCTAGTGCGCATATGAAAACGCATTGCAGAACGCTTACATCCAGAGGTAGACATGGCCTAGAATGTCTGCATGCATTGAAAGAGAAATGTCCAAATGACTGCATTGTAAAATTGGCTGGACAAAGGAAGACACATTATAAGCGGTCGGGAGGAGAGAAAGAGAGAGAGATGCTGCGTTTTGCTGCGGTAATATCCAGATTGCAGTGTGGCTCCATTCAGCTCTGTGCATTGTTTGTGCGCTTCTGGACGCTTATGTAGGAAGCAAGCATCCTCAGATGCACAGAAAAATGCAACATGTTTCATTCAAAGGATACCTAGAAAACACGCATGTGAATGCAAACCCATGTAAACGCAGCCAAACACCATGCGTCCTCATGTTAAACATAAAGCAGAGATTGACCCAGCGATGGGGAAAAACAGCAGCACATAGAGGAAAATTGTATAAAACTTCACTTTATTGTAGATCCATAACAAAATGTATATAAAAATAATGCACAGTGTACGGCAGTCATATCAGTCCACAGGACGGTTAAGAGCACCGTGTTTCAGCTAAAACTGAAGCCTTAATCATTTTATATACTTTTTTTATGGATCTGCAATAAAGTGAGGTTTTATACTATTTTCCTCTACGTACTGCCGTTTGTCCCCATCGCTGGCTCAATCTCTGCATTCTGGTTTCCATAAACAGCGGTTGCCAAGCCACGACTCATGCTATGAAGGGAATTCTCAGAGAAGGACATCAATGGTGAGCTGATATTTTTTTTTCTTGTATTAAGCCATGTTAAACATAGGGACGCAGGACACAAGTGTGGCACCCCTGCGGGTCCAGTCGCCACAGAGGTACTGCATCCCTGTTAGGGTGTAGTATCTCACTCACTGGTAAGGGGAGTACAGACCAGTGCCGGGACACCCAGATCACACTAGTAACGATTGCAGTAGGGTTAGGTGGTGAAGGGTGTTAGTTAGAGGGAGAACTTGGGAGGAGTAAGGTCAGAAAGAACACAGATAGATGATGTGGGACACGTGACAAAGGGGTATAAAAAGAGCAAGAAACATCTAGAATGTAGGAGACGACAGTGAGAAGAAAGACAGTTAACAGAGAGAGTGACCAGCTGAGGAGAGGTGGTAGAACAGCTGAGGAGAGGCCATTGAACAACAAGGCTGAGTTGGAAGGAAGCTAGAGAATATACGCCTGAGAAGTTTCCAGAGGGCTGGAGCAGGTGGGAGCTCGTCCTAAGGCCGAACCCTAGAGCAGAACCCAAGTGGCTCCGGGAGGAAGAGGGGGTCCTAGAGGCACGGGAAGTGAGCAATCCACCCATGGGACTTGTATCCATTGTCAAGCACAGGCAAGTGGAGGGACTAGGACGCAAAGGACACGGGGAACCCAAAAGACTAGTGGAGAAGACCAGGCTCAGCTAGCGATCCGGAGACTGTTTGACACGTCCACGGTGACATGGTCGACAACCGCGCGCATCTGCTGAAAAGGTTGCAAGGGGCGACACTGCAGGTTAACCCATATTAAAAGCCCACAGTCACTGGCTCAGAGCTCTGTGTGGCGAGGCGCAAAGCAGGACGGGCGAGGCAAGCGCTGTGTGAGACGGCCTGGAAAGACAGAGAAGAGGTGCTGGTTACGTACCAACCTATTACCAGTGAGTAGCTGGATCCCTGCCTCCAAGAACCCAGTGCTCAGCAGGCTGCTACATAAAGACTGAGCGTAAATGACCTGAAGACTGCAACCCGCTGTGTCTGTGAACTTTCTTAACGCGGCTAACGCACCAGAAACACAACTACCAACTCACTCAGGTATCTTTGGCCACCTTGGGGGTCAGCCCTACACGTAGAGGGCTTAAGAAGATTGCTGTCTCACAACCATCAACCCCTAGGAAGACTGTCGAGCAGCGGCGGCCAGATATAGCTGCAAACTGCTGGTGGCGTCTCATAAAATGAACAAATTTTCTCAGGTACAGTCATCCCTGCCCAGAATAAACTCTCCACACCAGATCCGTATCCCTTATGGACCCTTTACACGCGGCCACAGGAAGGTAGACACAGGCAGTGTCTTCCCTGAAGGAAGGAAAGTCCTGAATTACACGCAGCCACATTGTGGTCTTTTCAAGGCAACAGGCACAATTGTGTCTGATGCCTGCCTGTGTCTACCTTCCTGTGGCCGTGTGTAAAGGGACCATAAGAGAGAGCCACCCACACCAAATGACACCGCCAGGGTCATGGAGCAGGGTCTCAGTCCCTGTAATCCCCATCATGAAGCCTCAAGAAAGCTCGGTTCTGAGTATCCTAATGCACTGGAGGTGCGTGTCACAAGCGTTTGTGACGCCTGCCTATGCAAGCGTCCCAAATGCAAATGTGAAAGCGGCCTTAGACACAACCACTACAGAAGCATGTAACCGGCTGCCGCAGACCCAAAGGTAGATCATTTCTTGAAATTGGAAGCAAGGAAAGAGTTTTATTGTGCTGCTGGAATAAGACAGGAGTCCTTCATATGTCCTACAATCTCCTCCCCAGAGTAATGTCTGATAACAGGGAGTAATAGATTGTACTCACCTGTCCTACAGGTAGAACCCTTTCCTTGCTTCGAGTTTCAAGAATGAACATGTTCTTCACACTCAGGCATCAGCTACCAGACTCCTCTACTAACTCGTGGTTATCTCCTTGTCTCTTATACTCATATTCATTTAAAACAATCTTAAATACGTTTCTATGCTCCTTCCTGCTTAGTTTACTCTCACTTTTGTAAGTTGGCTGGTCTCCACTACTTGGGATAACCCTGAAACATCTACAGGTCAGGTTGGAGATTTTTCTGACTTTTTCCTGGGCCCTTATGTGCCATATGGAAGTCTGAACCCTACTAGCAGAAAAGTATTTTTTATGTTTTCAGGGAATGTGAGTATACACACACAGCTGATCCCCTAATGACCTCCACACTGACCCAGCCATCTCACCTGAAAACCCATTGTAATTTAAAAAATTGCAAAACAATGCAAAATTGCAGCTAACTACTGGGAGTACTTAAAACTCTCAGTACGGTGCCATCAACTATCTACATCAGGCATTTCTTACCCAGAGTCATATCTCCCCTGTTAACTCTAGCTATTATGTCATAACTCACTCAGATCTCTCATGCAACCAAACATTATTTAGTCAACCATATCACAGAATTAATTAAGTTGTATTCTATAGACAGTAAAAAAGTTATTTTGATTTGGTATTAAAGTTAACATAGGAAAGCAATCCTTATAAAAATAAAACATTTAGTAACCCAATGCAACCTATCCTCCAACATTGCTACTCAACTGAAATTGATGAGATCTGAACCATCAGTCAATTGACCCTGTAATCAATCAATGGCCTCATTGGTCAGGTGACTGGTGGTTGTGATGCTATCATTTCAGACCTCAAAGCAAAATAAACGTAAGGCGTAGAACATATATACTTACACTCACCTCAGCACTCAGCTCATCAACCCCTCTGCTGCGTACATTATCCATCCAATCCCTACTGTATCTTCTCATTGCTGCAGTGCATGCTGAAATCACAACACCTTCACTCTAAGCCCACATTTCTGGCTCTGATGAGGCCCACAAGGTTCTGCACATGCACAAATAAGGTCAGGAGATCTTGATGTCATGATGAGCACCAGGATCTTTTACACACATATTCAGAACCATCTTGTGCCTCATCAGAGTTGGAAGTCCTGCCCCGATATGAGAAACCCAAGGATTTCAGTGCAATTAATGGCTTTTATATTTGTCTAATATGTTGCAGTGTTTCAAAGAAAGTATACCTTAAAACTGCAGCCGGAGACCATAACTATAAACAAAACTAGTCCAGTATTGCCCCCAGCTGTCTTCTCCCAGTGGCACTGTTGGTGATTGACAGGTCTCTCTTTATAGTGAGAGACCTGTTAATTACTTCTAGCAACATGAGGAAGAGTGGAAGGTGGACTAGTCTCATTTCCAGCTTTTGTCTTTAGCTGGATATTTAAAGTGTAATACTAGGGTAGTGATGGGATGAGTGAACTGCTGGCCAGCAAAAGTAATATGCTAGACACCTAATGGAGCAAGCAGTCACACTAATGTACACCCTTAAGAGCCAGGGTCTATTTCACCCGACATCCATTTCTGGAAGTAGGGACTTTGGCAGAGCCCTTCCCAGGTGACACTGGCACGGAGGCTGGTGAGCAGGCACAAAGGAAGAAGTCGGTATCGTTCAAGAAAAACATGATTTTCATGCAGGACAATGCTCCATCACATGCATCCAACTACTCCACAGCGTGGCTGGCCAGTAAAGGTCTAAAAGAAGAAAAAATAATGACATGGCCCCCTTGTTCACCTGAACTGAACCCCATAGAGAACCTGTGGTCCTTCCTAAAATGTGAGATCTACAGGGAGGGAAAACAGTACACCTCTGGGAACAGTGTCTGGGAGGTTGTGGTGGCTGCTGCACGCAATGTGGATCGTAATCAGATCAAGCAACTGACAGAATCTATGGATGGAGGCTGCTGAGTGTCATAATAAAGAAAGGTGGCTATATTGGGCACTAATTTTTTTTGGGTTTTGTTTTTGTATGTCAGAAATGTTTATTTTTAAATTTTGTACAGTTATGTTAGTTTACCTGGTGAAAATAAACAAGTGAGATGGGAATATATTTGGTTTTTATTAAGTTGCCTAATAATTCTGCACAGTAATAGTTACCTGCACAAACAGATATCCTCCTAAGAGCCAAATCTAAAAAACCCACACCAACTTCCAAAAATATAAAGTTTTGATATTTGAGTCTTTTGGGTTGGTTGAGAACATAGTTGTTGATCAAATAATCCTCTAAAATACAACTTGCCTAATAATTCTGCACACAGTGTATACCTTGCTGCATCTAATTGAACCTACCTGGAGACAGGTTACCTTTCAGACCATAATAAACGATGACAATAGGCAAAACAATGCATCAAAATCTCTATGAGCTCTCTAGAACTCCCATAATTGTTAATTTCTCTATGAAGAAGTTCAGTCCAAAAAATAATATCAATATAATATTAATTGGATTTGCCATAATAGTTTAATTTATGTGATCCAACTCATGAACCTGCACCAACCTGCTCCAGAACTGAGACCCTCCAACTCTATACATTCCAGATAAAGTATTACTACTGGTGAATGAAAACGTTTTGGTGCTTGCGCATGCACCGGCTCTCTCCATCTGTTTCTATGTGAATGCAGCCGAGATTATCTGCTCAGCTGTATTCATAACTCTTAACACTCTACTCTATAGAGTGAATGGTCTTTTTGCTTTGTCAGAGTTGTTGCTTTTTTTTGTTTTTTAAATTCCTCAAAATTAAAGATTCAGGCAAAATCCAAATTCAGCATGCGCATTATTTCTCTGGAAATTTGTTTTGAGGAGAACTTTTGCTCCACAAATTCAATGAATTATTATACTCTGAGGTCTCACAGCTGGATTCCAGTGCTTGCGGTTTGGGATCAAATAATGTGGTGAGAAACTAAAGGGTGGCAGTGAGCACTGAAGTGGTCAGAGAGATAAACGGTGAGTTGAGTATAAGAATTTTTTTTATTTTTCCTTAACTCTTTCATGACCTGTTATGGTTTATAAAATTGGCAGATTTTTGTAAAATTTGAAAACAATTCAATCCTACTTTAAATGAATCGGTGACCAGATAGATTAGGGTGTATTAACTAAAAGTGCCACCTTCAGCAGCGCCTATGCTGCATTCTAAAATGGTGGCTACTATGCGCTGACTGCCCCTGTACACCTATTAAAAATCTCCCGCCCTGTAATATAATTACCAGCTTTCTGTCCAAATAGGATTACTGCAGCTTGGTCCATCCTGGCTCGCCTTGCTGTGTGTCCTGTCTCTCCTTGTCACCCATCCCATCTCTCCTTGCCATCTGTCTTGCCTCTGTTTCCTGTCCAGCAGACTCTTGGACATCTGAATTGCGCACCAGTGCAGAGTCCTTTTCTGATTGCGCATATACCTTAGGGCTTAGGGGGTTTGCGCATGCGCAGAAGAGGATAGAGGACAGTGCGCAAGCGTCATCCGGAGAGGAGGCAGGACGGATGGTGAGGAGAGGCGGGATGGACCGAGCTACAATCAAACCCATCAAACCAGAAACAGATGATTATCATACAAGGCATGAAGTTTTTAAAACTTATTTATTCGGTGTACAGGGGCAGTCAGGGCATAATAGCCACCATCTTACAATGTAGCATAGGCGCTAATGAAGGTGGAGCTTCTAGTTTAAAACACCCAAATCCGGTGACTGGTTCACTTTACGTTATTGGTTCATCTCTACTATTTCCCTTTCTTTCCCAGAGTTTGCATTCAATGCATAAAATATCACGGATAAGAGACTTCATGTTTTCTTGCTTTTCTGAAAGAACAAATGTACAGAAATACCATTTATTGGCTTCCAGGACATAATTTCCACTAAAAATAGTCAGCTCTAAATGTTCTTGTTTAGTAATTTTCTATGTTTTGCCTTTCATTATTGCATCAATGTGAACGACCGTCTACTAAACAGGGTGCGTGTTTATGCAAATGATATGTATAATTACTTACCGGGGAACGTGACAGAAGACAAAGGGTAAAACACAACGACTTGGCAGGTGTCTTATTCTGATGCACGGCGCACAGCCGTCATCCTTATCTGCGCTCCTCCGAGTTGAGCAGATCATGGGGAGACAGGTTGCCTTCAGAATGACTATCTTTAGAATATAAAAAGTATACAGCTGACAGCATCAAATACAATCTGGAGGCAAAAGAAAAACACCCTGATGACCCCTATCTGTCTTTCCCAATGCTTTGTCACCAGTGATAATGGGTAGAACATGTGTGTGAGTTGCAGATAGGTGACTGTGTACATCGCCTGTCATATTCACATCTCCGATAACCATGACGTCCTATTCTTTAATCCTTGCTTACAAAAACATGAAAGAATCATGTACCCATCAAAGCGAGAAGAAAACAATAGGGAAAAAGTGTGCCAATATTATTACAGTAATAGTAAGTCAAGAGTATTGCAAAGTGCTAAACTGTATACATAAATGTATAACATTATGATAATTAAAATTATTATTTAAGCAAACGCATGGCAGAAAAAGATTTTTTTTCGAGAAACAGCACCACTCTCCTCTACAGGCGGCATCCGGCATTGCAGCTTATTCCGTTTCATTTGAGTGAGGCTCAGCTGCAATGACAGACCCAATAACCGTATTATTGATATCTCAGCTCACTCCTCTAATGCTTTTAGGCCATTTTTTGCCAAATTGCACAAGAAGGAATGAAAATAGGTTCTAGATACCAGAACAGGATTGCGAGGAAGAGCTCAGACAAATAATTTTTTCCTCTCACCCCTTCACCCCTGGGCGATTTTCCGTTTTCCGATTTTTGTTTTCCCTCCTTTTCTTCCAAGAACCAAATTTTTTTTCTCATCAATATAGACATATGGGGGCTTGTTTTTTGCAGGACAAGATGTACTTTTGAGGCGGCCGTCACACGCTGAGATATCTATAGCGATATTGTAAGCGATCACGTGCACGCGCGATCGCTTACAATATCGCTCACATCGCTGGTGAGATGTCACACAGACAGACTCACCAGCGATGTGGAGCCGCGATCTCGCTGGTAACTATGGTACACATCGGGTTACTAGGCGCCGCGCGTCGCTTAGTTACCCGACGTGTACCATAGTTACCATCTCCAAGCATAGACTCTGCGCTGGGAGATCGTTCATCGTGGTGTTATACACCACGATGAGACAGATCATCAAATCGCTCATCGCTAGATCTGAGAACCGGAGCTCAGATCAGCGATGTCACGATCAAGCGATTTACCATCGTAAATCGCTTGATTACATGCAACGATTTCTTGCCCGATATCGCTTAAGCGATCAAAAAGGAGATCGCTTAAACGATATCGGGCAAGAAATCGTTCCGTGTGACGGCCGCCTGAATTACATCATTTATTTTACCATATAGTGCACTGGAAAAGGGGAGAAAAAATTTGCAAAAAAATTGAAATTGCTCAATGGTTTTTGTTTCCTTGTATTCATGCTCACTATATATTGAAACTGACATGTCTGTATGATGCCTCAGGTCGGTACGAGTTCATAGACATCAAACATGTATGCTTTTACTGTCATCCAAGACCGGCTTCACACCACAGCACTATCAGGTCCCGACAGCCAGCCCTGGACCCTATTTGCAAACAGAATCGGAGGGCAAATATGCTCTCCGGTCCTGTTTGTAGCCGGATGCTGGAGAGCGCAGCTGTCCCTGCGAAATGGTGCTTAACTGGGGACAGCTCACGGGTGCTGAAGTTCAGCATAGCTCACGCTGAACTTCAGCCGCCGGTGTCCGGTTCCTGGATCCTCCCGGATTGGGGCAATCTGGCCCCATAGACTCTCATGTTAGAGAGCGCCGGATTGCCCCGGATCCAGGTGGATCCAGGAGGATCCAATTTGGGCAGATTTTTCGCCCTGGACACAAAAATCCTGCAAGCAGCTTTTTTGTGTCCTGGAGAAAAATCCAAATTGTCACAGATTCCCTCGGAGAGATGGAAACCGGATGGCAGATAGCTGCCATCTGGCTCCATCCGGCCCCATAGGGCTGCATTGTGGCAAAATCGGGTCCAGGACAACCCCAGACCTGATGCTGCCGCAGTGTGAAGCCAGCCTAAGTGGTGAAAAGTAATTCAGACAATTGTAAAAGAAAAAGAATTACACTTTTGTCGCCATGTTCTGTAACCCATAGCATTCTCATATTTCAGGATCTCAGGCTGTATGATGGCTTATTTTTTGTGCTTTGAGCTGATGTTGTTAGGGACATGCAATGTTTTAATCTTCTGTTATTGGATTTTATTGCAATGTTGCGACGACCAAAAAAAACTCATTTTGGCGTTTGGTCTATTTTTTTGTTACGCAGTTTGCAGATCTGATTAATTTATTTGACATTTTCTTAGATTGGGCATTTCTGAAAGTGGTGATACCAAATATGTGTATTTTTTAATATAGTTTTATTCTCAACTGTGCAAAGGGGATGATTTGAATTTTTATGTGTTTTATTTTTTTCCCCTTAGGATGCAAACTCTGATCGCACCTATGAAAATCGATGCTCAGGCAGCTCTCACTACAACATGACAGGGACAGTGGTCATCAACTGACCCGCATCTGGTCCCATAGGCACTCATATTAAAGAAAAACGCATCCGGTTTTGCAACCGCTGCGAAAAATGCAGCCTGCATGAGTTTTACCGCAGGCTGCAAAACCGGATGCAGTAACCAGATTGCAAATAGTGCAATCCGGTTTTTCTATTGAAGCCTATGGGCTGCAGATCCGGATAAGGTTTGGAGCATTTTTAATGCTCAAAACCTCATCCGGATGTAAAAAAATATCGCAGGTCTGACTGACCCCAGCCTAATTCCAACATATTACAATTGCGAGATTCTTAACTATATCCAAAAAGATGTGATCATTTTTCCTACAGTGTATCAGACTACACCTAGGTACTTATTCATGGATTCTGTGAGGCAATGACAAGGATCATAGGCATAGTTTTACAACAAGCAGCCAAAAGGTGCGGGGAGTGAGTGGCTCAGGCGTTAGGTGTGGTTCGCCATTGGGGGGTGTAGCTCGGCGGTTCTTCCAAGAACTGAACAAGCATTCATTTTTAAGTCCACGCGGTTGTGGAAGTGATTGTAATAGAAGCGGTGGTCTGGGGGTAAGACCCTAAAGCAGGGTGGGTGTGAGGTAGCGAGGGCCCCCCTTGCGTGATCCATTATACTGCACTGATTGCCACCCCGCCTACTGAAAAAAATTGTCACGACCACTAATTCAATGTAAGCATGCCTCCCAATTTGGGGGCCTTACCCCCAGATCCCCACTTCTAATATAATCACCTCTATGGACTTAAAAATGAATGCTCGCTCAGTTCTTGGAAGAACTGCCAAGCCACGCTCACCAACGGCAAACCATACCTATTGGCTGAGCCGCTCACTCCCCAGAGCTTCCGGCTGTCTGTTGTAAAAGTATGCCAGGGTCATATATGAAGGTCTCCTTGTTTCCCCAGAAAGTGTTTGGAAACCCTCTGAGACCTGCTGGACTGTGTTGTATTCACAACTACTGCTGTGGGTGCAACACAAAATTAGAGTGTGAACTTGATCAAGCTATTTGATCAAGTCTATTTAGGAAAACCTGGTTGGGGCTTTTTTCTTAGAGAGATGTGTAGGATAGTAGTGGGACGGATCTCTCCCTCCAGTCCAGGTCCTTACATTAAACTCATGTCAGGGGAATTGCATTCAGTCTTGCAGTGCACAGCAGGGTTTGTCTCATTTGGATCAAGGCTGCCGGAGCAGCAGGTATGTGAGTTTTTCGCCCAACATTTATCAGGAAGACCCTTCAGCGTAATAAGAAACATTGGATTTTCACCATATAAATGTAATATAATATTTCCTGAGAAAATGGGTCAGAAATACATAGAGCTATTTATGGATGCTCAGTTGACCCTTATTAAACTCTAAGTATATAGCGCTAAACCTTGACATAAGATGTTTAGAGAAGAAGGTCCCTCATATTCATACAGTAGTTTTAATATTCCTCTAACTAATAGAATTAAAGCCCTAGCTTGTCTTTAAATTTATCCGTGAAACAGTGCCACCTATAGGACAGGGGGGCTCACACGTCATCAGGGACACTGGTCACAGTGCAGGCAAACCCAGGTGTGTGCTAATTGGTCAGGTTGCAGGAAAAAGAAGTCTTTCCAGACTCATGTGTAGTACTGCTGTAAACCAATGCGGCTACCCCATTGGCACACCCGCTCATTTGCAGTAGTGCTTCAGGTGTAGCTGTTGCTGTATTGGTCCCCCCCCCACTCATTACAACAATAAGCTGATATCATGATTGAGCCTGGCTGCTTCCTGGTTAGTGGGCATGTCCAGCTTCATTGGTGGTCATGGGTGGGTCAAAATTTACTCTAGCCTACTATAATCATGCAAGAGGGGCTTTGACCCTCCCTGCACCCCCCGCCTAATATATAATCGTACACGTCCTACAATCTACTGATGTGATAGAATCAGAACCCTTCCAGTATTATAATTGTTTCAAGAGTAAATGATAAGAAATAAGGAGGCAGCTTCATGGGGCATTGGGGTGGTACTCTTACCCGGGCCTCCTACCTGGGCTAGAGGGTCTCATTTGAGTAAACAGACACTAATATTATTAATGGCATATGGTAGACAGCGGACCTGATACAATTTACTTTAAGGACCAGAGGCTTCTACTTACACATTTAGTGAGAGGATATGGATTTTTGTTTAGTTGTAGTAATTGCTCTTTCATTATCTCTGAGGTCATTAAATGGTATTTAATTATAATGCACTGGGGGTTTAAAAAATATCTGCCCATATACTGTAGCTGGTTTTTCCTGTGTACTGTGACTTTAAGGCTACAATCAAGCATCCGTGTCCATTTTTACATCCATGTAAGATTCACCATTTTTCTCTCAAGTGTCATCCATTTTGCCTCCGTTATTAAAAATTAAAGAGGTTGATGTTTCAAATGTTTTTATCCATTGACCCTTAGCAATGGATCAGTGAAAAAGAGTTGATACAGATGGAACAACAAAGTAAAAAGTGTCCTCTGCTTTTCACTGATGCCCATAGTCATTTATGGTGGAATCTGATCCACAAAATGAATGTGAATAGGACAGATGTAGATGTGGATCAGACACAATTAAGCTGTGCATGGATTAGTGACGCTCTTTGAGTCAGGGTGCTGTCTGTTTAAAATGTAAAGCACAAGAGTGAGTGTGAGGATAGAGCTGACCTACAGAGCTGACTCTCCCTAGGCTGTGGAAGACAAAAACATATCAGCTCTGAGACACCCATCTGTAGCAAGAAGGGGATCCCGGTGCATGCTATAAGGAAATCAGAGGTGGCAATTTTGTGAACTCCTACTCAAATGAATGGAGAGAGACATGCATTTGTGGCCACCTCTCTATTCTTGAAAGGATGCCCGTCCCTCATTCTCAAGACATTTGAGATATTGCAAAGGGCCGGGGGGTACTCATTAGCCGGGCCAGTCGTCTGTCTTGGGGAGGTCACGGTGGCTGTGACCCAGCTCCGTGGCCCTGGCCATGCAGTAAAGGGGGTATTTACAGAGGAATTGGAAGTCTTTTGTGATGCAACCTGTAGAACCTGGTCATAGGTGACCAGCGCTGCTGCTGTGGACATCTGGGGTGGATGGAATGACAAATTGGATGGTATTGCTCCCCACAGGTGGAAGGGGACCCTAGGGTTAGTGAGAAAGTCTATTGGGACGGTGATGGCGTCTGTGCGATGGTGCAGGAGGGTGCTGAGAATAACTGGAGGACACCAGGGTTGCAGTTCTCAAGTTTTTACTCACAGTTAGTGCAGCAGTCCAGCCCACCAAGGGTCTGCAATCCAGCCAACTCCCAGGCAGCTTGGGTCCACTCCTCCGAGACATCCTGTTCTAAGCCTCTCCTGGTTGACTCTCCCATGCTGGCTACTCGTCTCTCCTGTCCTACGTTTTCATGCACAGTGTCCCAAGCAGGTGGCTGCGGGCCTTTCTGGGCAACGGGCAACCCATCCCCTGGCCCTTGGTCTAGCTACAGTTTCAGCGAGTATACACGGTCAGTGGTCACTGCCCATGCAGGTGCATTGGCCTCCGGTTTCCTGGTGGAAACTTGCAGCATTCCCACCAGATCAGGGCAGGTCCACTCATGCATCCAGTTCCTCCGCCCGACACATGTTGGGTCCGGTTTCGGGGCCCCACGGGTGGATCCTCCACTCCCGTGTCCCCTAGGTCTCCCTCTCTGTCTAGATGTTCCTCACAGACTGCTCTGACTCCTCCTCTTCATCTCTGCTTTTCCTACATTCTCTTCCCACCCATTCTGCCTATTCCCTTCACCAACCAGTAGATGGGGCCCTTCCTCTATAGGATCCGCCCAAGATCCCTGGCAAGGGGTTAGGATGGGTGTTGGGTGCAGGTGTTTGTGTGTCTCTGATTTGTGTCCCCTCCTTACCTGGGAGTGGGATACCACAACTATGGCTTAGGTGCAGTACCTCTGTGGTGACCAGACCACAGGGACACCACAATATCACCTCCAGCACTGACTTCTCCTCTCCCTTTACAAGGTGACGACAGTATCCCAGCACTCTCCTCAGTGGTAACATTCTTGGGCCTCATAGGTTGACTCATGTGGCACACTTCCCGATGGGCTCTGCTATATTGTTACCTGACCTACTTATCTCTTCTTCAAAGCTTTACTTTGCTACATTGCTACAGTGAGTGTAATGACTTATTCTTAATCTGTGCTTCATGGTTGGCCTCTGTCACATCGCTACCTTGAGTTTCCTGACCTACTTACCTCTGCTAAAATGCTGGACTTTGCTACATCATTAGAGTGAATCTACTGATCTGTAGTTCTGTCACATTGCTGTGTCTTCTCTGCTGGACTGCACAACAGTCACTAAGGCTGTGTTCAGACGTGTCGTATTTGTGCACGTATTGTGCAGTGGCGCTTTTTTGCGCATGCTTAGGCGTTATGATGTACGTTGCAAAAATGCATACTTTCTAACAGATGCCAACTTTGCCATGTGTTTGTATGCTTTATTACAATGTAAGTCTATGGGAGCGTTAACGCATACATTAGAATGCGTTATTGTTACTTTTGACGGATCCCTTGTGACAGAAAGCACAACGCAAATGTGACCCTAGCCTAAATGAGCAAGAAGTCCTGGGAAGCAACGTCACTAATTTATAAATCCAACAATATTCTACTTTTTCCATTTCTTATTCTATAAAAAAATCTATATTCCTCGCATCCTTTAAGACAGAATAAAAGTATAAGCGACTCTCTGAAAATAACAGCTCTGACATGACACCACTAATTTAACAACCAGGCCTTTATATGACTGACGGTATCCCTTTCTGGATGAAGGTCAATTGTTAACCTGTAAGAAAGGAAATATCAGGTCACCGGGTCTTCGATATATATGAACGCTGATTGTCATAACGAAACAGGTAAGTGCCGTCAGCCTGGGCAAGCAATTTGTTCTACATCAGTATAAATGAGGGAAGCAGCCTGGTTATCTTTTATTGCTACAGTAACGAGAACTTTTTTATTGAAAAAAAGTTAACATTTCCATCACACAATCCTGATATATTTCATCCGTAGGAGTTGCTTGGTTTGGATAAGACATTATCAAAAACCTCATATTTAAGACCTCTATCTGATAAAGGGGTGTCAACTACTTTTGAGAAAGTTTATTAATGGGGTCAAGATGGTGTGTAAAAAAGGATACCTGTCAAACCTGGCACTGCTCCTCCTTACTGCTGAACCAAAAATATGAGCCAGTATGTTATGCACATTCATATTTCAACATCGATAAAAGTAAAATAAAAGTTATCACAATGCAGCCACATCCATACTGGTCCCTGAACAGAATGGAATGTCCATAGCCGCAGAACTAAAATACCACAACTCAGACCTGTCTACCTAAAATGCCATCGAGTTGTTTCTTCTACGTCCTAAGAGACTAGAGTGGAGGTTGATACCCACAAAAAAACAAGACAGGGCAAGATGCAGAGACAGATGGAAAATCCAGGAGAGGAAACATAAAACATATACACAAGGGGGAAAAGGAGAATGGAGGCTGCAAACCAACACACCCAGGGAGACTATTGCATATACCTCCCGCTTCATTATCATCCTAATGTGTAAGTATTAATACATTTTTTAGAATATTGAAAGGAAGCATTTAGCAGAGAGAGGGATAGTTATAATGGTAATAGGAAGGTGCAGGGACATGTATTGATAGGTTAGGTGGCTTTTAGGAGGTGACAGGTTCCCTTTAAGTCAAAATGACAACCAAAAACATCCAAATGACCCAGATCAAAAGTTCACATACAGGGCCAGCTCCAGGTTTTTGTGGGCCCCAGGCAAAACAGTTTCAGTGGGCCCCTTTAACACATACCACGACTCATGTATATAATATAGAAGGTGCAGGCTATGTATATATAATATTGAGGCTGTACAAGGCTGTATGTATTATCTGGAGGCTGCTGCTGGACTGTATATGTTATTTGGAGGCAGTGCCAGTCCAGTTGCAGCCTCCAAATAATATATATATATATATATATATAGCCCAGCACATCCTCCAAATAATATATATAGCCCAGCACAGCCTCCAAATAACATATATACCCCATAACAGTCTCCCAAAAATATATATAACCCAGTACAGGCCTCCAGAAAATATGTACAGCCCAGCACAGCCTCCAAACAATATACATAGCCCAGCACATCCTCCAAATAATATGTATTGCCTAGCACATCCTCCAGGTAATATATACAGCCCAGCAAAGCCTCCAGGTAATAAATTTAGCCCCTCGTGTGACCCCGTTTCATATTTTCTCCCCGCATGCAGCCTCTATTTCATACTGCTCTCCCCCATATGCGTTCCCTGCTTTCCATGTTGCAACTCCCCCATATGTGGGCCCTCTTGTTTCATGTTGCTTCTCCCTCATGTGACCCCCCTGATTCATACTGCTTTTCCCCCCATGTGGGCTCCCCCAATTCATACTGCTTCTCCTCCCAGGTGCTCCCCTATTCACTACTACATCTTCCCATATGTGGTCCCCCTTACTCATACTGCTTCTCCACCCATGTGGGCCCCTCTCATTCATATTACTTCTCCCCCCATGAGGTCCCCCCTGATAAATACTGCTTCTCTTCCATCTGGGCCCCCCTGATTCATACTGCATCTCCCCTATGTGGGCCCCCCTGATTCATACTGCTCCCCCCATGTGTGTGTCACGGTCGCAGAGGGGCGAGGTATTCAGACAATCCAGGGCAAACAGTCTATAGATCATGATGGCATCCCAAGAAGCCTTGGCCCCAACCAGATATGTTAAAGGGGTGTATTTAAAGGGAATAAAGTTTATGAAAAGTGTTGTGATGTCAGCTGAAGGATCTGGTCAGGGGTGACCAGCACTGCAGAGAGTGGTCCCAGGGTATAGATTGTAAAGCAGCTAGATGGAGCACTCTCCTCAGCATGAGCGAGACCCTGGGGTGTAGTAGTAGGAGATGGTGAAGAGGTGGATGTTGGAGGTTGTAGTAATGAGTGGAGGTGCAGGGTAGCCACAGAAAAGAAGCAAGAAAGCAGTCTCTGTTCTTTACCTTTTACTCAGTATTGCAGTAATCAGCCAGGGAACTGGTTCATGGGACTGTGCAATCTGGTCAGTCTGAGAAGAGCTAAGCACTGCTGTGATGGACAGGTATATGACCATTCAAGTTGTCTTTCTCCTTCAGTTGAGGTTCTAGGTTCTAGGTACTATCTGCTTCCCTATGTGCCTCTTTATTTCTTGTGGCTACTAGCAGGCAGGCAGGCAGGCGACCACAGACTCTCGAGTCGCAGAGCCACACAAGTGTCATGCTTGAGCAAGGGAACAACCAACTACCATGTGTGAGCGTGGCGCACAGACCACCAATGTCCGGCATGCAACAGACCCAGGTTTCCCAGTGAGTCACCAACACCTGCACGAGCCTAGCCACCACCTGCGTAGCTGTCAACAGAACCAGTGTTCCAGCCAGTGTGAGTTAATCACAAAAAGCAGCCAGTCTCCCATACTGGTACTAGTCCAGGCACACCCTGCTTAGCTAACACCAGCACCGGGTTCAGCAGCCTCTGACAGAAAAGAGGACATGCTATTTAAAGCCAGGGGCAGGGGATTCCAGGTGAGTCACACATCAACCAGTAGCTGAACATATTAGTGAATGCAGCTCTGGAGCACAACACAGGAGGCAAAGACCTTCACATCTACACCTCATGCAGCCCCTAAAGACAAACAACATACACAGCAGCATCTAGCAATGTCAGCGCCATCTAAGCGTGTGACAACCAGTTATTCTAGTCCTGTAATGGTAACTGTGTCTCTGGTAGTACCACAGTGTGGCGGCTAAGCTTGCAACTCCGCAGCCTCCAGATTGCTGCCAGGCATGAAGTCCTGACAGCCTGCGATTCTGGCTCTTGTCCACAGATTGTGTCCTGCACAGCCCGCAGGGTGTCAGAAGGCTCACACCACATCCACTGCTCGACCCTGTCTCCTAGCTTCTGAGTTCTCACTTCTAGTGCCACCCCTCCCTCCTACATCTCACTGCAGCTAACACCTCCACCCAGTACCTGAATTCTCCTCAGATGTGACATTATCGCCTTCGGAGTTAACTACCACTGTGGTGACCAGACCGCAAGGGCGCCACATAGGCCACCTCAATTCATACTGCTTCTCCCCCCATGTGGGCCCCCCCCCAATTCATACTGCATCTCCACCATTTGCTCCCCTGATTCATACTGTTCTCCCCCTTTGTGGCCCCTTATTGATAATGCTCTCCCTCCTTGTGGTCCCCCCCACTCCCCCCCACAGACTGTCTAGTCTTTTCAGCCCTCTGGCGCTTACCTGCTCCAGCATCCATGCTCCCTCTTTCTTAGCGGTGATCTGAAGACTGCACACATGCTGGCAGTAAGAGGAGAAAAACTCCTCACACTGTGTCTGGCACCTCTATAGCATCAGCACTGCCACTTCCGGGTCAAGGGAGCTCAGCTGTTCTGAGCTCTAAGCTGAGCTTCACTGAACTCAGAAGTGTCAGGCAGTGTACATGGAGGATGAATGCAGCATGCCCGTATTTAATGAATACTGGGACACTGCGGCCCGTGCTGCCTCCCTGCCTGTACCTCCCCATGGTTAACTTGCATGTGTGGCACCCCTCTGGCTAGGCGCCACAGAGAGGTATTACACTTTACAAACATATGTGATCCTCTGTAAGTTGTGGGTTTAGGGTCTAACTTATGGAGTCTAAATTCACATACAATACTAGGTCACCTTAGCATAGAGGGACTGATAATTCAGTAAGTCCCAGGGGGTGGAGCCTAGGTTAGAGTGGGAAAACCTGGAAGTTAGGAGAGTTTTTAGTTAGTGCTGGGAAGGCAGTCAGTGAGGACGTGCCTGACAGCCCTGCGACAGGAGGGATCCCCATCTTTAAGAGGGGGCCCAGGACAGAAGGAGACGGACCAGAACTGGTTGGAGCCAGCTGGTTTAGTTGGGGGAACACCGCCCTCACCGGAAGCCGAGGAGGTCAGCAGTTTATCTCTGGCCGCAAACCGACGAGCTGCGGGCCCATAATCACTGGGTTGCCGTTAGCGCCACAAGAAGGTACCTCGCCCTTCAGCCCAAAATAGGTCCAAGATCACAGGGGTCACGGTCTGGATGGCGGGAGGTTTTGCTTACTTGGGCCCTGGTCCATACCGGTAAAGGAAAACCCGTGTTCCACCGTAGGAGACCAGGGGACTGGCGGGAGAGCTCTGCAATGGTGGTGAAAGAGAGAAGGACAGAAATCGACCCCGAAAGACTAAAGAAGGGAACATCTGGAGACTCCATAGGGGGACCCTGAGCCGACAACTCCTACCCGTTACACCAGACTGTACCGTGTTTCACCTTATCATCTGCCGGTACCCAGTAAAGTGGAGTTGGAGTTGAACTGGTCTCTGTCATTCTTCTCGCCGGTGCCTGGAGGGCCTAAGCATCACCAGCATCTCACCGGAGAGGTAAGAACAACATCTCCCCTCATCCCCTCATCATCCTCCATCACTGCTGCCCTGAGGTAAAAGCTTAACCTGTGGGGAGCTGGACCACACTGAGCTGCACCCATCATCACCTC
The DNA here is from genome assembly GCA_033576535.1 of Allobates femoralis. Taxonomy (NCBI): domain Eukaryota; kingdom Metazoa; phylum Chordata; class Amphibia; order Anura; family Aromobatidae; genus Allobates; species Allobates femoralis. Next base: position 161,704,732 of record JARQOC010000009.1, on the reverse strand, counting down.
AGCGGCCGGCTTGCAGCGCCGGTATCCATATTACCGGGATCCACAGGTGCCGTCACGTACTCTCTTTATCCCCTGTAAATATTCCCCTTTCATCTAACAAATTACAGCCAGTGCACGGAAGCGGGAACCCGACCACCCGTGACTCCCCAGTTAATTCCATCAGACCCAGGCCCGGTATCCGAGTACCCCTTGCCCTGGGCTCATCACATGCATGCAAATTAGCCATGTGGACACGTATCGCTATAGCGCGCATTCAGCTGCGGGATCTCAGAGATTTGTTTGCCTAATGGTACCTTTGCTATCAGGGCTGCCTGTCCCTAATGGCAAGTGGGCCCCTTTAACTGAGGAAGGCCCGGCACTTGACCAGGTGCTGACGCCGGTCCTGTTCACATGCTCCAATTCTTAATACCATATATTTCCCCCTCTAACATCAATGATAGCTTGAAGTCTTGGCAGAGGACAGATTTAGAAGGAGGATTATAGAAAAATGTCTGCTAGCTTTGGCGGTAAGTAGATACATGTGTTGTTTCTTAAAACAACAGAATGTTAGATCCTAAAAAAATTCATAGTGGCCAAAGTGAAAATTGCTAAATATGTAATTTTTAATTGCTAAAAGTACCGTAATAAAGAAAAACCTTAAACACAAAAACATGATTCATAGAATAGGTAATTTTCTTATGAAGGCTTCTCTTTTAGGTGGAGCACGCGGAGAGGAAAACTGGTGAACAATACAGAATACAAGTAATTTAATGACCATAATGGTTCTCTTCAATTACTCTTGAACACATGACAACAGGTTGACTTTTACTTCATATTACTGTGGCGCCCCTGCGGACTGGTGGCCACAGTGATGCTGTACCTATTGCACAGGTGTGGTGTCATTATTCCCTGGTGAAAGGAGTCACAAACCCAAGACACAGAATTTCACACAACACCATCCCAAATCAGGGCCAGGGGATTGGGGCGGACCCTAAAGAGAGGGAGAGCCCCATCTTATGGTTAGGTGGAGGGGTTAGAAGTAGGTTAGAAAACACTATAGAATAGAGGAGAAGGTGGGAGCAGGGCGTCGAGAGTGGACGTTGGACAGAGAGCATTCATGGGGACACCGGAGTGGGGGATCCACCTGTGTGCCTCGAATCTGGCCTGACCTGAGTTGGCAGAGAGATGGGTTGCCTGAGGGGACCGGCCCCAATCTGGTGGGAGTGCTGCACGCCTCAGCCAGGAAAACCGGAGGCCATCGTTTCTGCATGAATGGTGGCTACTTATTGTGGATAATTGCCGGAAAAGTGGCTAGAACTAGGGTCAGGAGACGCAGTCGCCCGACAAGGCCCGCAGCCATCAGCCTGGGATCCTTTCCATGAAGGCACTGGGAAGGAGGGAGAGTATACGGTGCAGGAGGGAGCAAGCAGGAAAGGCTATGAATGATGTCTTGGCAGAGTGACTCTAATCATCTGGGAACTAACCTGGTTGCATTTTGGAGGAGCACAGCGCCCAGCTGGGTGAAATTGATTGATCATCAAGTAAAGGTAACGAACTGCACGAAGTGTGTTTACCTCTTCCATCCTAACCCTGCGGCCTTCCTCACCATCAGCACCTTAATAGACTGTTCACACCATCCCTGGGGCCCAGCTCCACCTGTGGGGAACTTTACCATCCTGGCTGCACTACTATCTGTCCCAGTGGTCATACCCTGCAGCGTCAGCAATCCTTAGCAGAATACCACAGGTGGCGTCATTAACTATCCCTAATTAATAATCCCCCTTTTACAGCAAGCCCAGCGCCACGGAGTCGGGTCACTGCCACCGTGACCTCCCACCGAACTGACCGGCCCTCCAATCGAGTACCCCACAGCCCTGTCTGGCGTCACATTGCAAATACTAATATGGATTAAAGGGAATGTGTTTGCAGGTGTTTGCTATGTAAATTGAGGACCGCATGTTGTAAGAGTACAAAAACAAAACTAAATCAACTCTGTCTCTCTTATCAGTGAAAACTATTGTTTATGTAAATATCCTGATGATTGCCATTACATGACTACTTTGTCATGCACAGGCAAGTCTGACACCTCACTGTCAATGTACTATTTGTGTAAACAGTCTGTTGTGGGCGGGGTCAGCTCTCCCAGCTCTGCTACATGGCTGAGTATAAGTGTTTTGATTGTTTCAGAACCGCTTCAGCCAGTAATCCATCTGATATATACTTGGATTCAGAATTTCGTTACCTACATTATGTTGCTGTCAATTGAGATATCGATAACCTGCTGACAGAATCCTTTTAAAGAATATCTGCCACATAAATGTATCTCATGCAGTTTGAAACAGGAGAAGTGAAAAATCAAAATCAGTGATATCACTAGGGCCTTGCACTTTGGTAAGACGTCTTCCCTTTTTCTAGTAAGTACTAGCAATTAGGTTTTGTTTGGTACTATGTTTTTACCATAAGGTGGTCATATTTAGCACTGTATGGAGCTAATATGTAGGTGTAAAGAGCTGATGTTATGGGTTGTCATAATCACGTCAGCAGGTTACCGAGTTTTATTTGTATTCAGACATAATATTACAACAACTCCAGGTAGATGGCTACCTTGCAATGCCCCCAGTCTACAAGATCAAAAACCAGACAACAACAATAGTCCTTAAGTTAGTTCCTAAAATCCAGAAGGTAGAGATCATGACCGTGACTCGTGTATCTAGGTTCAGTCAGCTAGAATAGTTCTTAAGATGGTTCCTTAAATTCAGAAGGTAGAAATCATGACCATTGCTCATGTATTCAGGTTCAGTCATCTAGAATAGTCCTTAGGATGGTTACTAAAATCGAGAAGGCAGATATCACGACTGTAGCATGTGTATCTAGGTTCAGTCTCTCTAATACATTCATAAGCTTCATGCCTTGGCCTCAACACTGATCTTCTCCCTCCCAATTCACAGCACCAACCAACTAACCACCCCTAAACATGTCTTTTTCTTTTCTGACTTTTACTTGGAATAAGCACTCTAGTTGGGCAAAGGTATGCCCACCTCCCCTTTAACCATCAGGTACATCCAATTCAAAGTGTAATAAGTTTACTGAAGTCTCTAGCCAGTCAGCAAATTTGTGTATCCAGGAGGCCCCCTGCAGGGAGGAACAAAGAAACAGATTTCCCCAACCAGATGCAGGACATTGAATGGTAATGTAGACCTGATTGCATTATGGTCTATTGATGCGCCCCCAGGCTATGGGGTACTCGGGAACCAGGCCGGTAGCGGTTTCTTGGGGATATCACAGTAGTCGTGACCCAGTCCCATGGCCTGGGATCAGTTCAAAAAAGGGATATTTACAAGGGATGATTTGTCATGACACCACCTGGGGTATGTGGTTAATAGAACCACCGCTGCCATATTCCTGCTGGGGATGGTAAGCCCTCCTCGGGTAGGGCTGAGGGCCCCCAGGGCAGGAGTAGGAGTGTTTGATTGTTGGATGGGGCTTTGTGAGGGATCGTTCTGGGTACAAGTCACTTACTTCCAAGCTGCAGCTCCTCCAGCCAGTGAGCAGGGACGACCGTCTGTAGCTCCTCAGGTGGGATTCAATTGCAACATTTGCTGCTGCAGCTCTCCACAGTGTTGGTTGTCTTAGTGCTGGACGTGGTGCTGGAAAGGAACAGTCTCAGGCAAGTGTGAGCTTACTGGGTACTTTACTTGATCTTTCCAAAGCAGTTTCTCACAGTTTACAGTTCACACAAGTTAAACTTAAACACTTCAGCACTTCTCCGGGTTACTCAAATTGTGCAGCTCAGGTAGCTTTTCTGTGTTGCTCTGGAAATTTAGGCTGCAGCACATAAAGTCTCTGCCCCACACCGGTGTGTCTCGTGATTAGGGTATGGAATACCCAGTCACCTCTTCAAAGCCGGTTCTCTGGTGTCGGCCTAGCCCTCCAGTGTCCCAGATTCAGGTATTTGGGCACACCAGGCTCCTTCTGTCTGTCACTGTGCTAAGGGTTCCTCCGCGCAGCACGGGTCTATCTGGCTTCCGAGCCCTTGTCCTCCCACCTTCCTTAGCTGTGGGGTCTCTTTCAGTCTTTCACCTTCCCGTTGCTTCCAGGCTGTGAAGTAGGCTTTCTCTCCAGGGGTCCGTGACTCACAGGATTCTGCATCTCCAGGGAGCCCAAAACTGTCTGAGAATTCTCTCTCTGTTCACTCTAACTCTTCCTCCTGCTAACTCACTTCTGTCTCCATCTGCTCTACCCCTGTGTGTTCCTGGGTTTTGTTTAGGTCTCTCCACCCACTTTGTCAGTGTCCTGTCTACACTCCACCCACTGTGCTACACCCTGCCACCCCTTGCCCATCCTAGAGTCCTAGACGTAGGGTCGGTGTTTGTGCGGTGTGGGTGTGTTTTGCAACCTTGCTTACCTGGCTGCACTTCCCACTTGTGGCCTCCTGGTCACAGGGGCGCCACACTATGAAACCAGGGTGGCAGTGGCTCTCTGGTACATCCCCTTCCCCTTTTAAATTGTGTACCTAAAACTGACAAGCAAGCAAATCTCCAATAAAGCACAAAAATAATATTGATGTATCAAGTGTTCTGCGTTGTAAAAGTCCACTCTACGTCCATTGGTTCAACAGTCATTAGTTCATGGCCAGCTCCTCACATTAGGTATCATCAGCTGGACGTTATAACTCCTCTAGAAGAGTAGGTGTGTGCCCATATATATATATAATATATATTTATTGCTCTATGACATTGTGCCTTTTTGTGCATTCTTTATTTGACTGGAGCATCCTCTAAAGGAAGATAAGAAGACGATAATATCAAGTACGGTAATTGATTAATGTAATTGATCTTGTCGAGTTTTGTCGAATTTGTGTACATGTTAAATGTACTAACGTGTAATTTGTAACACTGCTTGTACAAACACATACTGACTGCTCGCCTCCCTTCTAGCACATAGCTCCTCTGCAGAATTTACATAAAAATATAGATATTGCACTGACACCATTTCTATTTATACTGATTCCCAGCACACAACATGCTGCCTCCAGTTATTTATTATGCTTTTCACTAGTTGCCAATAACAACCTACAGATATTCTTCATTTTGCAAATTCTGTTCATTTCCAAGTCTAATTGTTCCCTTTAATATATAACACCTGAACCCCCCCAGATTGATCTTAAAAGTGATAAATACATCTTGGATTTAAAGGCAAAACAAATAACTTTTGTGTACGTGTAGATATGTGGATTCCTGTTGTAGAGAATAGGTGAAAATTCTATTCATAGGAGGTCATATTTAGGGGTCTGTAACAAGATTTGGGAGTTGTGAACTCCTATTTTCTGGACAGCAGTGGTGTCAGGAGGGAGCCAACAAGCCATCTTGCTCCATTCAAGCTATTCAACTAAATGAGCCATTGACCATGGTAGAGGAAAGCTACTGCTTTCACTGGCACTGACCCACAGATCTCTCTACTTTTACACCCCCCTAGGGGGAGACCTGTCACTTAAAGGAAGAAGGTGTGGAGAACCTTTGGAGTGATGACACAGCTGTTTATTTATGCGTGTCATAGGTTAATATTCTAAATTAGACCAGATGTATTGGTCTTTTGTTTGTCAACTCATGTTTGTTAATTCATTGATTCTCATCAGACTGCTCGGAACCTCCATTGTCTGAGTTTGTGTATTGCTAACTAAATGTAATTTACCTCAGCTCCCTCTGACTCTATCATTCAGAGAAAAATTCTGCAGTCGTATTGAACTGCCAACCAATAAGAGAGAAGCCTTGTCCCACCAATTCCGTAAGAACACAATATACCCTGAGGTGAAGGCTCCGGGTATAAAAGGAACATGATTCTGTCACAAGGACAAATGCTACAAGATGTCAGCCCAGAAACTTCGGTCACGGCTAGAACATCATAACACTGGATCATTTCCTGAAGGAGTTTAACCTAGGATCCTAGGATTTGGCTGGACGATACCCAGGTTAAAACAATTTGGTCATCTTGCTACAGACTTTGCTGTGCTCGGTTAGATTCCTAAGCTTGCCACTATCTCTTCTCACTGGGTGCTTGCCATAGGCAGGGTTCTGCTGGACTGGGATAGTTGGCCTTGGAAGCCCTGAAGGCATGAATATTCTAATCCCTGGTGAGCCAGTGGAATGGTGAGAATCTGTTACTTGTTAAATTGTGAGTTCTTGTTAGGTATATGTTATATGAGTTTGGTTAGACTTTATTGGATCCCAATAGGTAATGTGTGGTTCCCTCGCCCTGTGTTGTCTAAGTAGTGTTCTACCCATGGGTAAGGAGTTAGAGCGTTCAGTGGGATGATCCCAGGTCCATGCGGTCTTTCTAAAGGTGGCTTGGCCAGAATACACGAGCACCCACTGACCCCCCTGTCTCCACCCCTGCTTGTCTGATTGATCTTCTGTGGCTCAGTTGTTGGCAGCCTTTAAGGTATGCTTTTCCCTTAAACTCCACAGCATTTCAGAGTCAAGCATTCATGCCTTAAATTATTCAGCTAGTGCCTGATACATGCTGCCTGATAAATAGACAGTATGTATCAGCTGACATGTTCCTTTTAACCACACCAAATAATGGAGATCACAAAGTGCATGTATGAATCCTGATCAGGGTGGACATTCCATTGGTGCAACATGTTCAGCCACAAAGGAGCCCCAGTTGTGAGGGTGGCGCTACCACCTCCAAAGCAGGTGGAATTCTGCATATTGAGAAGCTATTGGACCACACAGAGCCCTTATATTGTTCTTGCACAGAAGCTTTCTTCTGTCTGTCTTTGACAATGGGCTTCGGCCTCAGGATGCTTTTATTCATGTTGTGAGTTTTGCCGAAATAAAATTTCTTATCATTGGATACGGGTGCCAGCTCCAACTTTTTCCTTGGTTTACTCCGCTGAGCACCTGACCTGGATCACAGTTGAAGGAGGGGTGAGCATTTTCCCTTCTCCCTTTCCCGGATTTTCTCTTCTTTCTGAGTCCACTCCCGATCATTGGTACACATGCCAAGATGTTATTACGGCACACAATAACCTCTAGGTTCTAGTTCTCTTAAATGTTTGGTCCCGCCAAGATGCACCGAGTGACTGTGCTTGGTTTGAACAGTCATTCTGTACTGACAGACTCCCATTAATGCTCCAGTTTTCCAGTACAAAAAGTCCATACTAAGACCACAGCTTAGGATATATAATTTATGATCCTGGTGTTCTCCTATGATACAGAGAAATCTCTGTTTTTTTTTTTGTGGAACAGCAGGTCCAAGATGTTATTTTTATTTTTCTTAATGGCACCCCATAAGCCGCACCCCTGTTTATAACCGTAAGGCTGAATTCAGACAGAGCATTTGTGCTCCATTTTTTGCTGATCCGTTTTTGGTTCTGTCTCTGCACCAAAAGTGGATCCTCTTTTTCCAAAAAAGGATCACAAACGCATCATCCATTTGTGCTGCTTTTTTGCTCAATTTTTGGGGGACACAGACAGGCAGACACACAGACAGAGATACCCACACACACACTGTCTTACCCTCCTTAGCAATACAATGGTGATCCCCACTATCGCCGGGAAGGGTAAGCAATTGGATGTTGATGATGCAGATGATGCACCCCCAGGCTATGGGGTACTTGGGAATCGGGTTGGTGCTGTCTCTCTGGGATCACGGTAGTCGTGACCAGGTCCCGTGGCCTGGAATCAGTCCACAAAGGGGTTATATATAAAAGGGATTTTTCGTGACGCCACCCGAGGTATGTGGTTAATTGAACCACCGCTGCCGTATTCCTGCTGGGGATGGTGACTTGGAGCAGCGTGGATGGTAAGGCCTCTTCGGGTAGGGCTGAGAGTCCCCAGGGTAGGTGTAGTAGTGTTGGATGGGCCTATGGAGGGATTGTACTGGGTGTAGTGTGTGGCGCCTCCCTGATGGGACACCACAGGGAGGTACTACACCCCAAAAGAAAGGTGTAGTATCCCCATAGTCACAGGTGGAGGGGGAACTAAAGAGACTGTCCACTGAACCCACCCACAGACACCCTAGCACAGGGGACTCTAATTCAGTAGGTCCCAGGGGGGTGGAGCTCAGGAGAGTGGGAGACGTGAGTGACAGTTAATACACAAGTCAGTCAGACGGTGACAGAGAGACAGGAAGGACGGATGGACGCAGGGGACCCTGCTGTCCTGAAGAGAGGGCACCTTTAAGGAGCGGAGGTGACTCAGACAAGAAGGGGACACTCCAGGTCTGGTAGGAGCCGTCTGGAGTGCCCAGGTCATACCGGTGAAACTGGAGCCGAGGCAGTTTGATTTGGTTTACCCCAAACCACAGACTAGCATGTTTTGTGCCATGACAAGGGAGCCACAACACCCACCAAGGAGCCTAACCTCAGTCCCGTAGATAGGTCCAAGATGCCAAGAGATAACAGAGACTTAAGGCAACAGACCTGGGGACTAGTGACCAGACTACAGCATGGGAGGGCAGAGAACCATTGTGAATAGAGACCAAGAAGGTGAAATGAACGACACCTCTGATGGACTCTGTGGTGAACCCTAAAACCCGTGGGTATGATCCCCGGCGAGCCAGACAGCACCGTGTACCTTATCCAATTGGTACCATTAAAGGAACTGTTGAGCTGAATTGGTGTCTGGCTTCATTTACCCATCGCCCAAGAGGTCATTGCAGCACTACTAAGATTGGGGACTACAACTCCCCTCATCCACCCCGTCACGCTGAGGAAAAGCTCCACCTGTGGGGAGCTGTACTACCGCTACTGCACCACACCATCACCTCAGCGCCCGGCTGCAGCCCTAGTAACCGCTTACCAGACGCCAAAGGTGGCATCACGTCTAATTCCAAATCACCACCTCCACCGGCCATTGAGTGCCCAGGGCACGGATCCAGGACCCGACCAGCCGTGATCCCCACCAAAGCCACCATTTGATATCTGAGTAACCCCTTCCCTGCCGGCCTGACTCAAAATTGGTGTCACGAACAGGATCCCGTGGCCGGTAAAACTGGTACTGTGCGCCTTAGATTGGACTTATTGACTGCAATTTAATTCACTGCATGAGCTCAAAATGGCAGGCCTGGAGATGCTACTGAAATGTGCTGGCCCAGGGACGTGCCTCGGCCCCTCATGGAAGGTGAGCCATGCAAGAGGCACCAAATCGTCCCCGCCGCCCCCTTGCCTTCAAACAACCAAGGGGGCGGTTGGGAAACAGCTCGGGACTATAAAAACTAAACAGGGTATGGCCAGATGGCAGAATGAGAGACATTGGCCACTACCAGACCTGCTACCTGAACACGGCCTGGATACAATGGCAGCCACAAGACTGAGAGACCTGGTTCGCGAAGTCGAGGAGGACCTGAGACAGACACTGGAGACCCAGGATGCTGTCACTTGAAGATCAGGGTGACGACGCGGCCCTCTGGAGTGCAGCCCTCGATGATTTACGGTCCCAGGTGATGGAGGTCGTAGAGTGGACGATCCGGAGGTGGAGCGCCAACATGCGGCTGGAGCTGAGTCGGCGTTTGAGATAACAACAGGGCATGAACTAGACCCGGAACCAGATTAGTCAGTAGAACCAGAGAACAAGCACCCGGTGGCCGATGAGGACTACACCCCCACAGAGCCGGACTCTAACACCGCTAAAAAGACGAAACCACCCAAAACCAGCCACTCACTGCCCAGTCAGGGGAGCCTTGAGCCCGATGCCAGTGATGACCGGGCTGACGTGGGGCCTGCCGAACCGGAAGATCTGATCCGGTTCTCCGTGGAGCCCGACCTGATTGTGGAGGAAAAAGGATCTACCAACCAGCGAGTTCCGGGGAGGAGGACCGAGAGGAAGAACTAGTCAGTGGCACATAGGCACCTGGGCCCCGTGAGTTACGGTGGGCGGATCGCCTGGAGCAATCAACATCCCGGGTTGTAATGGAGATGAGACGATTTGGAAGCCAATCCCCAGCACCAGCCCAGTACTCCTAGCAACCCGTCATGAGCCCCACCGAAGCCACCGTCCTGGTATCCGAGTAACCGCTTCCCTGCTGGCCTGACTCAAGTGTGCTTACTTCAAGCTGCAGCTCTCAATGGTGCTGGTTGTCATGGTATGCAGCGCTAGAAAGGAACAGTCTTAGGCAGGGATGAGCTTACTGGGTACTTTACTTGGTCTTTCAACAGCAGTTTACACAGTTTACAGTTCTTTAGTCACACTTAAACACTTCAGCACTGATCCGAGTTTCTCAGACTGTGCAGCTCAGGTGGCCCCTCTGCCTTGCTCCCTCTAAGTCCGTTCAGACCCTGTTAGTCTCTCCTTTAGTACCTCACCCACAGGTCCAGTTTGGTCATCGCAGGCTTTTGGGTAAATGTTTCCCTCTCAGTCAGGGTCACCAGTCCTAGTATGATAACTGTGTTCTTAGACCGTAGTGGAAGTTAGGCTGCAGGTCATAAAGCACCTTCCCCACGCCAGTGTGTCCTGAGATTAGGGTCCTAAAGTGCTCCCAGTCACTTCTACAGAGCCGGCTCTCTGGCTGTAGTGACCTAGCCTCCAGTGTCCCAGGTATGGCTGTGGAATCACCAGGCTCCCTCCGTCAGTCACTGTTTCAGCTCAGGGTTCCTCCGGTCAACTAAGATGTGTGCGGCTGCCGGGCCCTTGTCCTCCCACCTTCCTTCAGCTGTGGGGTGTCTCTGCTTGCGCCTGTAGTCTCCCTTGCCTCCAGCTATGGAGCTAGCTTTCTCTCCTAGGGTCTGTGCCACTCAGGATTCTGCATCCTCCTTGGAAACTCCTGCCTTCAGCTTGGTGTTCTTCATCTACTGTTCTGACTCGAACTGTGTGTTCCCGGGTTTTCTAGTGTTGGTCTCTCCACCCACTTTGTCAGTGCTACTCTACGCTCCACCCTCACTACTCTAAACACTTGCCACCCCTTGCCCAACCTTGAGTCCTAGGCGTAGGGTCGGTGTGTGCATCTGTGTGGGTTGTTTGCCAACCATCTTGCCTTACCTGGCTGCACTCCCCTTTGTGGCCACCTGGTCAAAGAGGCGCCACACAGAATGTGCACTGGAAAAACGGAGAAATAATTAACATCCTCATTATTTTCTGGATGCGCTTTCTGCTCTACCAATGCTGCAGTCAAAAACGCAGCGTCTGAACATTAAATTGAAAATCCCATTCACTTTGCTGGCAGACACAGTGACTGATACATTTTTGGTGCAGTTTGAAAAAAAAAACGCAGCACCAAAAATGGATCAAAAACGTCCAGTGTGAACATGGCCATAAACGTTCTCCAACAATCGTTAATACCATGAGTTCACTCCAATTTAAAAATGGCTGGTATGATGCAAACGTTTCCAACGCTATTATGGTATTTCTTTGCTTTAATGTGCAAGAAAATGTCATATTTAACATTTGCAAAGGAGATGGTGATTTTCTTTTCTCTGTGAAAACAGTTCAGAAATGTAGCAGGTCATTTGCCGCAGTCTATGGGATCAATCTTCAAAGTTTGTCAAATTGAAGAAGAAAGACCACACCGTCTTTCATAAACTTTTAATGGAATATTTAAAATGAGTTACCAAGTCTGGAACAGACAAAGTGTAATCAATCACTCATGTCAGGCAAAGATATGCAGTAATTCAATATTATCTACAATATTAGCCAAAGCTATTTGCAATTCTGAGACTAGGATTCGCGTTGATGCGGCTTACTGAAAGACAACAACAAAGGGAAGGAGAAGCTTCATAGAGATTTAGGAGGACTGAAAAACTATTTCTTTATCTATGTTATTAATAAAAACAAGGCTAGGGTCACACTGCTGTTTTTTGGCATCCAGGTGAAGAAGGTGCAATGACATTATACCAGGATGCAGCCCGAGATGGGTGATAAGATTACAGGAAAAGATCAGTAAAGAGGATATTATTACAGGAAGGATCCCACGACAGAGGACATGATTACTGGAAGGTGCTAGGAAAGAGGACATTAAACCAAGATGGGGCCCATGATGGACTACATGATTATCAAAAGGGGGCCAGGACAGAGTATATTATTAAAGCATTACAGGAAGGTGCCCATGATGTGGGACATTATTACAGGATGAGGGCTAAAATGTAGGTCATTATTTCAGGATTGGCCCCGTGAAGGGGTGACATGATTAGAAGAAGGGGCCAGAACGGAGGACATTAATACAGATGGGCAAACAAATGTCTTCATAGGATCTAAAATGCTGCAAGGGCCAATACTTTGCAGATGGGAGCCCTGGTCCAAATTTTGCACTAAGGTCAATTGGACTCTAGTTCTGCCTGTTGTCTTCCCCTCCCTGTTTGTGATTCCCCAGTCCCTCCTCTTGCCTGTTGTCTTTGAGTGAGCGGTCACTGCTGAGATTTCAAACAAGGCTTGATGCTTAATGTATTCTGAGGATTAACAGAGAAATTATAATCAATTAAGCATTTAGAAAAAATGGTTACATGTATAGATAACAGTAATATCTGTTCTAGCTGCGAGTCTTCACATACACACTAGAGAACGGCGATATAACGCACATTGAGAAGAATAATGGTATATAGGCACTATAATTTTTACAGGTCTCCTGATTGTCTCTTGTAACAAATCTCAAAAATTGCATCTAAAAACTATGATTTTCCAAAGCAGCGGTAATGGATAGTACGGGCCCAATGATGGGTAGTAAAATACTGTAATTCCAAAATTGCAGTGAAAACATTCACACTATGAGATCAGATCCAACTAAATTTGCAATTTTATGAATAGGGTAAAGAGCTGTTGAAGAACTGAAAAAAAATGGCATCATATTCTTATAGTCCGGGCTTTTCTAAAGTCTATACACCTTGTGAAATCAAGGCACATCCTTTCTTCCAGTATAATGTTGCATCCTTGATAACAATATACAGTAGTATTATCATATTATTTATTCCTACCGTATTTTTCACTTTATAATATGCACCAGATTATAAAATGCACCCCACATTTGGTGAAGGGAAAGATCATTTTTTTTTTTAAATGGGGTCAGTCTTATAATGCCACTGTCTGTCTTACTATCAGGGGTTACATAGCCCCTCATCCTGCTGGTACATAGCCCCCCATGCTGCTAGTACACATAGCCCCCCATGCTGCTGGTACACATAGCTCCCCATTTTGCTGGTACACATAGCTCCCATGCTATTGGTACACATAGCCTCCAATGATGCTGGTACACCAAGCCCACCAAGCTGCTGGTATACGTAGCCCCCAATGCTGCAGGTATACATAGCCCCCCATGCTGCTGATACACATAGCCCCCTCCCATTCTGCTGGTACACATAGTACCTCCATTCTGCTGGTACACATAGCCCCCTCCCATGCTCCTGGTACACATAGCCTCCCCATGCTGCTGGTACACATAGCCCCCCATGCTGGCGCACATTTAAAAAATAATAAACAATTGACATGCCCACTCCAGGGCCATGGGGTACTTGTTACTGGGCCAGTTCTTATGGTTCTTTTTGGGTGATGTCAAGGTATCCACTCGGCTCCGTGACCTTGGCGGTGTCAATTAAAAAGTTCAGATGACAGGGGTAATAACAGAAAAGTGGTATTCTTGACACCACCTGCTATATGTGGCCGCTGCTGCAGAGCCTCTGGAGACGGTGATCGGCAGCTTAGGTGGTTTTGCTCCCCGCAGGCAGAGCGGTTCCCCAGAGCAGTGAGTAGAAAGGTCTGTTCATGGTCATTGGCCAGTGTTCATTGGGTCTTCAGCCTGTCTGGATGTTGTGCGGTCTTTGCTGCTGGTGGTCGCCGCTAAGAAAAGTCTCACACATGTCTGTTGGAATTCTGTACCTTTACTGTAACGTTTCAACCAGGCCGCCAGGTACTTCCCTCTGCCAATCTCCGGATTCAGCGGTTTCTCTAGAACCGGGACAGTGTCGTCAAGACCCCCTAGGTGTCCCTTGCTCCTACGGTGTTTTCTCCTCTCTGGTGGGACTCTCAGCACTCCTAGTTCATCTCTCCTCTCAGCACCTCTGCACACAGAGCTCAGGTACCGACAGCCACGGGTGCTCAGTTGTACTGCTCCCTGGTACTTTTTCCCAGTTCAGCTGCCTTCTCCAAGTTGTGTTGGGTGTTTGGCCGCAGCTCCCATTAGGAACTCGGGGCCTCCGGTTTTAACAGTTAAGGCGTACAGCATCCGCACTGTGTTCAGGGCCGGTTTCCCGTGTCATCCACTAGCCCCTCTGTTCTCTCACCAAATATGTGCGTACGGGGATCTACATCTTGTTCCGTACCCAAAGGGTTCAGTTCTTCCTCCACCCCCATTGGTTGTTCCCTCCCGGGGCGAGCGTGACCGTGCTCCAGCCTACAGGAGCTAGCACCTCCTACTCCTTTACTGTTCTCCTCCTGACTCTCTAACTCTACACTTCCTTGCTCCCCCTAGTTTAGACTGCGTCTTCCCCCCAGGGTCCACCCACCATCCCATCCCTGGGTCCTAAGTGTGTGGGTGTGTGTATGTGGTGCGGGTCTCAACTTCACTATCCAGGTACCTAGAGAACAGGTGCACTACACTCCTGTTAAGGGAGGAGTGCAATACCCCCGGTGGCGGTCTGATTGGTGGGGCACCACATGATCATTCTCACCTCTCCATGTCGATCACTGCAGCCTGCGCCATCCAGCTATCTTCTTGTCCCAAGCATCTGATCACGTGAGCAGTACACACAGTGATGATATCCCGTGGATAGTCACTACTTTCCACTTAATGAAAGATGCGTGGAAAGCACTGACTATTCACACATTGCACGGGGCTGCAGCTGCAGCCGCTGAGCATATGCTCATTAGGCTCCCACCACCTACCTCTCATTGCTGAGAGGTGATGGACAGGGGATTCAGTGAATATTACATGAGCCTAAGGAGGTACCCACGTGAACACAGGCCACAGATGGAGCCTGCCCCAGCCTCCTCCAGTCCTCGTACACCGCTCCAGAGCCCCTTCCCATTTTTGAGGAGGACAAAAGTGTATTTTATAATCTGAAAAATATGGTAAGTAGTACATGTCACTATATCAAACCTTGTGATATCCTATTAGGAGGATGTGGCATCTTCCACCCCTTCCTGGAGAATGTAGTTCCTTTTTTTGTTGTAGTCTTTTTTTCATCTTTTAAAAGTTACATTTGTGGTGCCCCTGTGTCTGGTTGCCACAAATGGCATTTATTTAATATCGATTGTAATGCCATGTATGAGGAGAATTGTAGCTCCCTCTGCTGGAAGCCTGAAGCGAACACACTCTTCCTGATCCCTTATTAGGAGACTGAGCACTAGATGCCTTATTTGGGCATGTGTCTTAGCCCATGGTACGGGGAAGGGGTTAGTTAGCGTGTAGTAGGGTTGAGGAGGCAAAGGAAAAGGTCCAGTGAGGAGACAGCAGGAGCTGCTCTAAAGGGACAAACTGCAAGCAAGGCACCAGTCCTTAGGTCATCCAGGCTTACAGGACCTAGTGGCAGAACTGGAGGCTGGTAGGTTTTTATGACCACTAGCCATTCAAGTGGAACTTTCCTGGGTGACAATAGTAGCGAGGATCCGGGAAGTGCTCTGAGAGGTATTCCATGGGTACTAAGAGGGAATACAGAAGAGCTAAAGGCATAAGGAAATTTAGAAATAAGGAAAGTCAGCAGGAAGGTAACAATATTCACTCAGTAGAACTTACTACAGTTCTCATCAGACTGACCAGCTCACACATCTGGTGGTGAATGTGCTACCCTGAACAAGCTACAAAACCTGCAATAAAAAGGTAAAACAAAGAATCACTTCCACTGTTTACTTTTGAGGCGCCCCAGGCCGTGGGGTACCCAGGAACTGGATCGCTGCTACTGTCGCTGAGGAGTCACGGGGGTTGTGACTCGGTCCTGTGGCCTGGGCGTCAGTTAAAATAGGGAATATGTACAGGGGAGGTTGTCGTGACGCCACTCATAGTATGTGGTCATTGGGGACCACCATTGCCGTATTCCTGCCGGGGGACGGTGAAGAGGAGCAGCGTAGATGGTAAGCCCTCCACAGGTAAAGCTGGGTGTCCCCCTGGGCAGGTGTAGTGATGTGCTGCATACTCTGGATGCTGCACGGCTCTTCTTCTGCAACTTTACAGCCAGCATGCAGGGACAGCAGGGATGCGGCTCCACAGGTGGAGATTTCTGCAGCGGCACAGTGAAGGGACAGTCTCAGGAACTTTTGAGCTTACTGGGTACTTTACTTTTTAAGTTCTTAGCAGACAGGTTACAGTTCACAGTTCTCTGTCTTAGTTCTTACACCTATCCGGGGACCCGGGTCCTACTACAGCTCAGATGGTTCCTCTGCATTGCTTCCCTTAAAGTACCTTTCAGGCCATGCTTGTCTCTCTCTCTCTGTCCTCGCCCACGGGTTCAGCCTCGCCGTCACAGGCTCTTTAGTGATAATTCCCTCTACTTTAGGGTCACTAGCCCTAGTCCGATGGCTATGTTCTTACTCCGTGGTGGTAGGTAGTTCGCGGGCCATAGAGTCCCCGCACCACACCAGTGTGTCTTGTGATTAGGGTCTTAGAGTCTCCTCAGTCATCTCTACAGAGCCGGCTCTCTGGCTGTCCTGACCTAGCCCTCCAATGACCCAGGTGTAGTTTGGGCTCACCAGGCTCCTTCTGTCTCTCTGGTTGTCAGCTCTGGGTCCTCCGGCCAGCTATATTAGTGATGGCTGCCGGGCCATTGTTCTCCCACTATTCTATAGTGTGCAACTGTGGGGTATGTCTGTTTGTGGTGCTTCTTCCCATGCCTTTGTCTCTAGAGCAAGCTTTTTCCCTTAGGAAACTGCCTCCAAGGTTCTGCATCCTCCAGGGAACCTCTCCTCCTGGGAATCCACTACCATCCTTCTCGGTGTTTCTCTCTCCTTCCACTGTCTCTGACTAACTTGTTTCTCCACCCCTTTGTCCGGGTTCTACCTCTCTCTCCACCCACACTTCTCTAAACTCCCGCCACTCCTTGCCTGACATAGATTTCTCGGCGTAGGGTCAGTGTGTGTTGGTGTGTGGATGTTTAAGTCAACCATCTTTACCTTGTCTGGCTGCAGTTCACCCTGTGGCCGTCCTGGTCGCAGGGGTGCCACACTTTCTCCACTGCAACCCACCATCACCCCTATCATCTCCCTGGGAACCAGCCCTGGTTGGGAAGGGTTAAACATTTGTGCTGCTACTATGACCTATCTTCCAGGGACATCCTGCAATCCCAGCCTCATTAGGCTGATTATTTCAACTGGCATCAAAAACAAGCTTCATCCCTATACTATCCCCTTTAAATGTGTTATTATGACCACAACTGCTGAGCTACCATGAACTGAACTTTGGCCCATCTGCTGAGTACCCTGACCCTTGCGACACACATACATGCACCAAGATGACAATGAAATGAGAGAGCATTAAGCACAAGGCAACCTTTTTAGAGCATAATCCTGCATTCTTTGTTTCTGCTCTCCCAAACTGTTCTCATCATGGTGCATGTATGTAACTTTTAAAGTATAAACTACAGACTACATATTTTTAGTATATATTACCGGAAACTTGAGCTTCAGTTTTTCTTTAGTATCCTCACGTCTCGGAGCGTTGTTGCATAAATGCCAAAATCTTCCTTATGTGGTGAGCTGGTTTATCTTTTAGTTTAACCTTTTTTATAGTCCAACAATTTTACAATACATTGAGAGGAAGGGTAGGAGGGGGATGCTGCTGCAGCTACTCATTGGGTGGAGGATCATATGATTGACTTACAAGGCATCAAACAACTATTATAAGGACTGGTGTCAGTGAGCACAGATAAAAGATAACTTATTTCTTAATAATTTTTGTTTCTGGAAATATTATTAAAAGTTTTATTTTAATCAATAAGTCTTAAAAGCACAAACAACACCTATATACAACCATATTATATGCTAATAGGGAATGGTTTGAGTACCTGTGTCCTGACTAATGCTTCAATCTTGAATTAGCTGACATCCTCTACACTGATCACCTGATGAATCCTGAGGGAGGAAACGTTTTGGGAGTTTGGAAGGGATGATTCGGAACACAAAAGAAGTAGGGATAGTTTTGGACTGATCCTGTTAGGGCGGGAGTCATTGGTGATTCCGATAGTCAGTAGTAGCCAGTTTTAGAGGGACATTGACTGGCCACTGAAGGATGTCTACTTCACGGACTTGAGATGAATGACCCTTCCAAACATATCCCAAGGAATGGGTGAGATGGTTCCATCTATTTCTTTAAAAGTGTCAATAACTTTAATAATAAGGGGTGTAGAAGTCTCTATTGTGACCAAAACATGATTCCGATCTGATTATTCTGTAAATCTAATTGAATATTTTTGATGGAAGCTGTGTGACCCACCCCAAGACTGTTGGAACTTGGATCCCAAGCGTTGATGCTGGATACTGTCACTGGTGTCCAGTGCCCGGGTCCGTGGTCCTGTTGGTCGCTGAAAAGTGTTGAAAATAAAATGATAAAAGTGTAATGTTCGTGACACCCCATACGGTTTCTGGTGAATGCACCAGCGCTACCGGTAGACCACTGGGGACGATGGGTAGTTAGCCGGATGATGTCGCTCCCCGCAGGTGGAGCGGAGTCCCCAGGGCAGTGTAGTAACTGATGTCATAGTAGGAATAAAACACAGGAGACCTCCTTACTCTGCACAAGTATTTACAGGAGACGTCTCAAACAGTTCACAAAGTACACTGTCACGGGAAGCTGGCCAGGTAGCCACCAAAGGATGAAAGTCTCTCTGAGGCTCCCAAAGATGTTCCTTCAGGTTTCACTCTCTGTCCTTCTTTCTTACTGAGCTCTCCTTACTATCCATGCGCTGCCTTGCATGGAGCCCTCTTACTATCAGACCCATTGGGTATGTAGAGGTTACCCTTCTCTCTAAGGGGCTCAACCCGGTTTGGAGTTTCTGGTGGGGACGTGCATGTCAACCTGATCAGGGCTATTTGAAAGGCCTTCGACCCACCTTGTTTGGCGGTTCAGAGTTAAACTTTCCAGCACAGCACTCAGAGCCGGTACTCTGTCTTGGACTGGGTTCCCTCCCGGACTGGCTATCAGTACAGTCCGGCACGGACTTGCACAAGCCAGGGATCCCTCTTCTGTATGGGTTGCCTTTTTTTTCTGGCACCCTCCACTGCAAGCCTCACAGAGTCCTCTCTCCTCGACTTCCCTCACGGTTCTCTCTACTTCACTGTTCTTCCCGCTCTTTTTAATACAACTTTGCTCCTCCCACCGGGACCGGTTACCCTGGTAACGGGTTTAGCCAATTGGTACCTTAGCTCTAAGTGTATGAATGCTAGAGATGAGGGCCTCATGTTTAACATTAACATCCTCTGGTGACAGGAATACCACACACTAGTCTGGGTGTAGTAATCCTTTTGTGGCGCACTGACCAGTGGGGCGCCACATGTGCACTTGGACAGTAAATTATGATCAGTGTATAGTGTTTCTTTATGTATAGTTACACTGGCTTAGATACAGGCCCACTGACCAAGTTGAGCTCCGGGATTATTGCGTGTTGGACTTTAGATGACGCACAAGGACACATATTTCCTTAGATGGTGTTTTGAGGAGTGACGAATGGTAGGTGTGGTTTGTGCTTTTAGAACTAATTATTAAAAGCACTATTTTAACCTTTTTGTTTGCTATAATCTATCTATGTAAGAGGATTTTATCCATTTAATGTGGTTCCATTTGCTGCGATGTTCGTATCTGGAGACATTGGTTGAAAACAAATGGGGTTTTTTTGAGCCCTCATTGGGCATAGCCCAGCATAACACTCTGCAGCTGTTTTACCTTGGTTAGTATTAAAAAAAATGACAAACAAAACTAATGTACTATGTTAGGGCTCATTTACCAGTCCAAGTTTCCTGAATGAGTGTAATCCATGTGTTTAACGGAATGTTGGATCAAAATAGGCAGTGCAAGTCAATGGGTCTGTGAAACAATCGGACCGTACTCAGATGTAATTCAAGTGTGCTCTGATTTTGATGGACTGTCAGAATGAAGAAGGTGGAGTTTTTTTAACGAGAAAGTCATATGCCGCATACCACACTCTGATCAAACTCTAAATATTTTAGATGACCCTGGCGCACCAAAATAATACAGTCACAGAATTTTCTTTAATAGAAAACATTTTTTTAGTTCAACAGCCCATGTATACATTAATATTACACAACCAACGTTTCGGCACAACAGCGTTTATCAAGGTTCATCTATGAATGTAGGTCACGTGTCAATGCATAGAGATGGAAATGTGGGATAGAGACTCAGTTTCCAAGACTGGTTGTCTATGAGGATATGGACACACATCATAGGACTTTATCCATATCCTCCTAGATTACCAGTCTTGGAATCTGAGACCCATCTAAAATTTTTATCTCTACACATTGACCCATGTAACCTACATTGATAGACAAACCTTGATAAAGGCCGTAGTGCCGAAACATCAATTGTGTTGTATAAATATATACTTGGGCTGTTGAATAAAAGAATATTTATTCAATCATCAAAGAAAATTCTGTGAATATAGGCCAGGGTCACATTTGTGTTTTGACCCTGGCCTGCCGGAATCCGGTTTTAACTTAGAACTTTTTCCAGCGCCGCATAGCGTTACCGCTATGCGGTGCTGAAAACCGCAGTCCATAGTTACCCGATGTTTACCTTAACGACCTGTCACACAGGCAGAGGCTCGGAGTGCGCTTTACAGCACCGCACAGGAAACCGTTGCAGACAGCGTTTCCTGTGCGGCGCTGTAAAGCGCACTCCAAGCCGCTGCCTGTGTGACAGGTCGTTAAGGTAAACATCGGGTAACTAGGGACTGCGTTTTCCAGCACTGCATAGCGGTAACGCTATGCGGCGCTGGAAAAAGTTCTAAGCTAAAACCGGATTCCGGCAGGCCAGGGTCAAAACGCAAATGTGACCCTGGCCATACTCTTTTGTTGTGCCAGGGTCATCTAAAATATTTAGAGTTTGATCAGAATGGGGTATAAGTGACTTCCAACTTTCTCGTAAATAGAGATACTTAAAAAAGTAACCACTTCCATTCTGATAGTCCATGAAAATCAGAGCACACTTAGTTTACTTCCTAGTACGGTCCGATTTTTTTCACGCACCCATTGGCTAGGGTCACACATGCCAATCAGTTTCTTCCACTGTCTTCAATAACAAATCCATTTTTTAGGCTGTTTTTTGAGCCTCCTGTGCAGCTATGCATTTTTTGGACTTTGCCATTTTTTGCCAACAAATGCTAGCAAAAACGGATCCGTTTTTTTACTGCACCCAAAAATGTTGCTTGCAACATTTTTTGGATCCAGTCGAAAAACCAATAGAGTTTTTTAACAATGCAGTCACACTTGATCCCAGGATCAGTTTTTAGCATCGGTTTTTGGACTTAGGCCGGGTTCACACCACGGCACAATCCGATCCGGGGCTGTCCGATGTGAATCAGACAGCCCCAGACCGGATTTGCAAACAGAACCGGAGGGCTAATATGCCCTCTGAACCTGTTTGTAGCCGGATTCAGCCGAGCGCAGCTGTCCCCTGCGAAATGGTGCTGAACCACTTCACAAGGGATAGCTCCCTGGTGCTGAAGTTCAGTGTAGCTCACGCTGAACTTCAGCTGCAGGTGTCCGGTTCCTGGCTCCTCCCGGATTCACCTGGATCGGGGCAATCCGGACCCATATACTCACATGTTAGGAAGAACCAGATTGCTCCGGATCAAGGAGGATCCAATTTGGCAGATTTTTCGCTCTTGACACAAAAATGCTACAAGCAGGATACATCCGGATTCTCTCGGACAGATGGAAACTGGATGGCAGATAGCTGCCACCTGGCTCCATCCGGCCCCATAGCATACTATGGGGCCGAAATCTGATCCAGGGATGTCTGGTTCACAACAGACAACCCTGGATCAGATTTAACAGTGGTGTGAAACTGGCCTTACAAAAATAAAGTTAAAAACCCGATGCCAATAACGGATCCAGGGCTTATGTGTGACCCCAGCCATGGACTTGCCATTGACTTGCATTGCCGATTTTGATTCAACATTCCACGAAAACCATGTATTGCACCCATCTGAGAAACCTAGATTTTTCTCCAGTGTACCCTCATCTACTATTGGGCATAGGAGCGAGATTAACCCTTTATATGCTTGATCAAAGTCTAATCAGAATCTAATCTGAATAATTGGTCTGTTTGTTCTGTATGTGAGAAAAATCAGAAGTTTGAATGAGGCCTTAGACCTAGTGAAGGGTTTTAATGGCACCAAAGAGAAAATTTTGCATTTAACACTGCCCCTCAACCCATGCATTAGACATAGCCAAGAAATAAAAAATATAACATGAAATATGCAGTAAATAATCATTGTTTCGTGATTTTGCTAATTAATCTTGTTTTTTTCTATTATGCTAATACATATTTTGAATTACCCCATGGGACGTTGACATCCCGCGCCTCACAGCTTGCGTTTGTTTTCCATTGAAGGGTAAGGACAAGTCACGCATGAACACATTTATAAATAGTAATTATGAGAATTGTAAGGAAAATCGTGTTGTTTGTTACATTAGGTATTAATTAAATTACACTACAATTAAAATTCCGATTCATACCGACATAGATGAGCCATTTCATGACCTTCATGTGCTATCTACAAAATGCATACATTATATACACTGTGCTTTGTTCTAATATCGATGCTCCATACAAAAAAGTAACACGGAAAAAAGGGTCATCTGTCAAAAAAAAAGTTGCAAAACAATGTCAGCCTGCTGTCACCTTATAGTGTAGAAGTACCCAAAGTGCTGCCACCGTAAATATTAATGTCTGTCCATGGTTTTTCATAAGCCGTCCAGGAAAAATAAAAATATTGAGTCAACCCAGCACTCCAATAGGTGGCAAATTAGAAGGCGTTCTCATTCTTCAGGATCTGGGGTTGTGTGACGGCTTATTTTTTGCTTCTTGAGCTGATGTTTCTAATGATACCATTATTGGGTAAATGTGATGTTTTGATCGCCCGTTATTGCATTTCATTGCAATGTTGTGGCCACATAAAAAGTAATTTGGGCTTTTGGACATTTTTTTTCATTACACAGTTGACCAAATCTTCATATAGATTTATTTTCAATGGAGCAAAAGAGGGGTTATTTGAACTTTTTATTTGTTATATTTTTTAACATTTTTTTTTACTTTTCATTTTATTTTTCTTTAAAATTTTCTTTAAAATTTTTCTAAAAAATTTCTTTCCAAATCAGACAATGTGATTTTCAGGATTTGTTTTCTCATTTTGTCTCTCATAGTTGAGGTCACCTATGATGTCAATTACAGGCCTCTGTCATCTTTTTAAGTGGGAGAACTTGCATAATTGGTGGATGACTAAATACTCTTGTTCTCCACTGTATATACATCCCATCCTTGGTTGTGAAATTAATGGCAATCAGATATGACACGACTTTAAATTTGAGTCCCACAATTGGACCTTTATCAGATTGTACACTGATTGCTGTGTGGAATGAAGCATCAAAAGTGTCTTAGCTATCAACGCAGGTGAGGAAGTGTCTGAGGGATCATAAGCAGAGCTGCCAACGTGGCTTTTTTTCCTGATAATATAGAAATATACATCATCAGGGGCGATCTGGCCCAGGTGGCAGGGGGGCAAATGCCCCTGGGCTGGAGGTATAGCCCTCATCTAGAACCGCCCTCCCCCACAAATGGACCGGCGGCGCTTTGCGGCTGGCGTTGAGACGTGGCGGGGCTTGCGGCAGAGACGGCACAGAGAGTGGCCGGCGATAGCCTGACAGCACCACCCCCAAACCCCCCCCCCGGACCACCAACAATCTCTGATAGCACCCCCCCTCCGGACCACCAAAAATCTCTGATAGTAACCCCCCCCCCCCCCCCCGGTCCTCACCTAAGGGCTGGCAATGGAAATCTGCCACCCAGAGTTTGAATCCCTGGTCAGCCCCTGTACATCATGACGTGTGCAGCATGACATCACAATTTTTTCTTCATTCCTCCCCTGTGGATTTATCTTTCTGTTGTAAGCCAAACCCCTCCTTCTCATGCAGACACATCCAGGAGGGGGGTGGGGATCGGCTTACAGCAGAAAGACAAGCACACAAGGGAGAAATAACAAAAAAGAACAAAATAGTGATGTCATGCTGCACACGTCAATCACCTGCTGCATTGATTTACAGGTGATTAAATCATGGTGGTTGGTTGTCTTTAATAACAATCTAATATAACAACTTGATGTTTCAGTCCTACAATTATAGGTAAGGTAGATCTGGGCACACCTATAATTCTCATAAAAAATTGCAAATCACACAAAGCGTTGGAGGTTATGTTTCCTTGTTTTCTTTATTGCCACACAATGTCCAGACACCAAAATAACCGACGTTTCGGCCTTAACATAGGCCTTTCTCAAGGTTTCAGTGTAGGACCTGGTGGAGGTTCAACGGGAGAACCATAAAGGAAAAAAACCAGAATCACTTCAATCGTTTAAGGCACACCTAGAGAATCCAAATCAGAAGGCAGAGAACAGTAAAATCAAGGATTCAATGGGAAATGTCCCATAATCAGAGACACCGCCGCTTCACAGCCACATGCTGGATAGGACTTCCACTGAGTCTTGTCTCATTCCCAAGGTAATATAATTACAGCTTGAGGGCTTTCTAGCTGCTGTCTGCTAATTTTCCTCTGACAACCTCTCTGATTATGGGACATTTCCCATTGAATCCTTGATTTTACTGTTCTCTGCCTTCTGATTTGGATTCCCTAGGTGTGCCTTAAACGATTGAAGTGATTCTGGTTTTTTTTCCTTTATGGTTCTCCCTTTGAACCTCCACCAGGTCCTACACTGAAACCTTGAGAAAGGCCTATGTTAAGGCCGAAACGTCGGTTATTTTAGTGTCTGGACATTGTGTGGCAATAAAGAAAACAATGAAACATAACCTCCAACGCTTTGTGTGATTTGCAATTTTTTATGAGAATTATAGGTGTGCCCAGATCTACCTTACCTATATATGTACTTTTTTTCTGGTGCACCCACGGACGACAGTGAGCCTATCATTATTAACAAATTCAGTCCTACAATTAGGCCTTCATCAGAATTAGGCTTCGCTCTTTAATAAGGTCAATGGGGAGCCCACCCAAGAAGGGGTTTGGTGGATTCTGTTCGGCATGCACCCAAGTGCAGCTGTAACCAGAAAGAAAGAAGCTACATATGAGCTCAGAAGTAAACCCCTTTAATGACAAATTCTTCTCTGCTACAAGAGTAATAATAATATAATCATACAGGCGAACAACATAGTGACCACACGTCTACCTAAGCATCCTTCTACCTAGCAGATAGGAAAGGCAGAGCTTGTAGATGAAACAAAGCCTTTATGTCGCACTCGGTGTTTCATCTTCAAAGACTTCTGTACGTATCCTGCTCTCAGTTATTTGTCTTCAGACAAGCTGTCCCAGTGTGATTGACAGGCCAGTCCACCACAGACACAACATCTTCCAGACATCAATTCCTAGCAGTCTACAATCTCAGGGTTTCTCTTTATCTTAGATATTTCATATTGCGCCTCAGTAGTTTATAGCTGGTTCCTTTCTATGTATTTTATAGGTTCTATCTTCATCATAAAGGTAGACATCAGCCCGGAGGTGCATATACTAAAGGTCAGAACTATATAAAGGAATGGACATTTTATCATGTACTGCTGTCCCAGAGCTTCTACCTAGAGATACATTAACCATACAGAAATACTATCTGTTTGTTATTACTATCTATCCTCCTATCCTGCTATCCTCCGGACTCTGTCTGTCTGTCCATGTGTCTGATTTGTTGTGCAAAGGTATGTTAACAATCAGCCAGGATTATTCGGATGGATAGAGAGATGTTGAAAAAAAGGAGCAGCACAAATAACAGTATTCCTATGGGCAAGTCCTCCTGGACAACGATGCAAGTCGTCCCATATCCAATCATCGCTTACATTCTGTCATCTCCAGCTCATCTTTAATTAACTAGGATGATCATAACAAAATCATGGATTATGGTTGGTAATCTGTGATTCACAGGGCTACCGTCCAGCGGTCAGGAAATACTGACCTGGCTGATTCTTCCATCTCTTTTTTAATAATAAGTAAATTGCAAACTTGCTTGTTTTTAGGCTAAGTGCCCACATCCGTACCTGCTACATTCTGGACACAGCGTGTCTTCTTTTGCAGATGTGAGTTTTCTCTGCTGGACAGCGTGCTGTCCGTGCCCACGATCAGGAATCTGGGTATTTTTCTCTATGTTCTCCTGTGAGGACGCTCTTGTCTCCAAAAGGGAATAAATTGGCATGCTACCGCTGGAAAGCGCCCGGCATGTCAGTTTACACTGGGGAAAAGGTAGCACAGTGGGTAGAAATGTCTATAATTCCATCCACTGTGCTGGTACTGTGCAACGCAGCATTTTGGACACAACAGAAATGGGCTGAGTCCAAATCACTGATAATACTGATTGTGGTCACTCACTTATAAGAATTAGCAATTTCACCATTCTAACCTCTTTACGACCTATGCGTTCTGGGTATGTTATGGATTTGTCCTTCCTTTGATGGAGCTCACTCACTCTCATGAGCTCGCTCCATTCCCTGCACATGTCAGCTGATCTAATCAGCTAACAAGTACAGCTAACAGCGATATTCCCAATGCTGTTAACCCCTTACATAGCACTGTCAAACACTGACAGCGTAATCTGAGTTGCCAAAGCGGGGGTCATACTGTTCCCTGCTGCCTTCGGCGACCCTGCGACACCATCATGGGGCACTGCAGAGTTGCCATGACAGCGAGAGGTCAGATGATGACCCCTGTCACGCTCATGACTCACTTCCTGGGAACACTGCTTGACCATTTCTGCAGTTCAGAGCAGTGGATCATCATGGCTGTGAACAAGAGAAGCAATCAAACTGTGCAGAGTTGAGGCCCTAAGGGGCCAAGTAAGATAAAGAAAAAGTGAAAAGTGTTTTTAAAAATATGAAAAAAGAACAATGTCCAACTCACCCCCCTTTTTGGTACATTGGAAATAAAACTATAAAAATATATAGTTGGTATTGCCTGATTCAGCAATTCTATCCATTAAAATATGAAATCAATTATAATCAGATCCGTAAACTGCGTAACTGAAAATAAATGTCCAAACGTTAAAATATGAGTTTTTGGTAACTGCAAGATTGCAATAAAATGCAATAACGGATTATTAAAACATCGCATCTACCAAAAAATGTATCATTAAAAACATCAGCTTCAAGCGCAAAAAATAACCATAACATATCCCCAGATCCTGAAAAATGAGGATGCTATGGGTCTTGGAAATCAGCAACAAAAGTGCAATTTCTTTATTTTACAACCTTCTGAAATTTTTTGAAACCAGTTATATAAAAGTAAAACTGTACATGTTTGGTATCTATGACCTCATACCGACCCGAGGTATCATACCGACACATAAGTTTTATCATATAGTGAACATGGTAGTGTGGCACCCCACTGGTCAGTGCGCCACTAAAGGGGTACTACACCCAGACTAGTGTGTGTGGTATCCCTGTCACCAGATGATGATAATGTTAATCTGAGGCCTCATCCCTGCATTCATACACTTAGGTTAGGGGACCTTTTTGGTTAACCTGTTGCTAGGGAACAAGTCTCGGTGGGAGGAGCTAAGGTGTAGTAAAAGAAGCCTGAGTGACAGTTAGTCCGAACGTGAGGAGAGTACCGTGAGGGAAGGAGAAGGAGGTCCCTGCGAGGAATGTGGTGGAGGGTGCCTGAGAAAGGAAGGCAACCCAGACACAAAGGGGATCCCTGGCTTGTGCATGCCCGTTCCGGACCAAAGATTGCAAGTCCGGGAGGGAACTCAGTCCAAGACAGAGTACCGGCTTCGAGTGCAGTGCAGGAAAGTTAGCTCTGAGCTACCAAAACCGGTGGGTCGAAGGCCTTTCAAATAGCCTCGACCTGGTCCGACACGCACATCTTCACCAAGAGCACCAAACCGGGTGGAGCCCCTTAGGGATAGAAGGGTAACTTTTATATACCCAACAGGCCTGGTAGGAAGAGGGCTCCATGCATGGCCGCACATGGATAGTAAGGAGAGCGCAGTGAGTGAATAGAACAGGAGTTGTTACCAGAAGGAACATCGTAGAGGGCCCCAGAGAGACTTTGCATCCTTTGGTGACTACCCAGCCAGCTACCCGTGACTGTGTACTTTATGAACTGCTTGAGAAGTCACCAGTAAATACCCGTGCAGAGCAAGAAGGTCTCCTGTGTCTTATTTCTACTAAGTTGGTTACCTGTGTTCCAGTCTTAAGGACTGTGTGGCGTCCCCGATGGTCAGGCGTCACACCGGGGTATTACACTCATAAAAGCAGTGTAATTTTCCCCAACTGCAAGTGGATGCTGGGTTGGTGGGTGGGACCCAATTTCTGCACTCCCACGCTAAAGTAGTGGTGGGAGGTTACTCCTGGGAGGGATATAGTCACCTCTGGGGGGAGTTACAGTCGAGTTGGAGTCGAGGAGGAGTGTGGAGCGAGTCGGAAGGTCTAACAGGACAGCTCCAGGCTGATCCTGAGGAAAGATGAAAGGGGATCCTGAGGGGATCCTGAGAGAGGATCCTGATGCGTGAGTCTGGGCCCAAGAGAGAAAGGGGGAACCCCAGCGTGGAGCGACCATACTCCAGGGAGCTTCCCCAGTCCACAACAGGAATGCCAGAACCAAGGACATGGCTAGAAGTCATCTAACGGGCTGCTGCGGTCTGTTCACCAGCTGCAGCACCCTGCCATGTGGAGCGGTCCACCTGCTTCTTCACTGCGAAGGAGGGAGCCCCTAAAGTACCTTCAAGTACTAAATGGGTCTGGACTAATCCTAGGTGTGGAAGAAAGGAAATGGGTTCGTCAACAAAGGCATACCACGGGTACCTCCATACCACCTGGCATCTACTTGCAGCCACCCGTAGAGCTACCTGTTTGTTTAACATCTTGCTGAGCTGTGGACATTGTATACTGCTGATGACTGTTTACAGTAAAGTACCTGGGAGAGTGACTTTGCCTCCGTGTCTTTGTGCTACCAAACTTCAACCTTTTTACTTACAGCAACGTTGCCCCAGAGGATCAGCTCCTCCTGTAGGGAGCTTTCCCATCCTTGCCGCAATGCCATCGCCCTCCGGAGGACTGTGGTGGTGCTGGTGACCCATCACCAGGTACTACAGGTGGCGTCACGAGACAACAACTCGTTTCCCTTGCACATAACCCTTCTTTGAAGTGTCACCCAGGCAACGGGCTCAGGCACCGCCACCTGTGACATCCCCGTGAATCCCTCTGACCTGAGAACTCCCCGGACCTGGGGCTTTGACATAATTTCTGGCATCACGAACAGGATCCCGTGCCCGGAGTTACTGGGTACTGTGCGCCTAGGACTTTTGAACTGTGTTGAAAATGAACTTTTCCCACCTTTGCTTGGCGTCAAAAATGGGTTCCTGCCATCACTGCAGGAGGACCCAAGATGGCGCCATAGCATGTATTAGACACCGTGTGCAGGCCCGGGGGTGTGCCTCAGCCCCTAGAAGAATGAGGGCCAAGATGGAGGCGTGAAAAAGTGTGGCCGCCCCGATTGCCATCAATTCCTACAGAAAGTGCTCTGGGAGTGGCTGCCGATAAAGATACAAACCGGAGGAGAAGGACAGAACGAGCAAGAATCCTTTGTACCCGGCAGCATGGTGGCACCCTGTTAGAGAGACATCATGTGTGAGGTCGTGGAGCAGGCCAGAGCCACACGAGGAGACCTGGCAGCAGCGTCCCTTTTAACACTAGAAAGGGATGCCGACTACTTGAGAGACAATTTTGGACGGCTCCACCAGGACATGGAGGAAGCCTTGGAGTTGAGCGCTGATCGGGCCTGTGAACTGATGATGATGCGAGAGAACTGAAAGTGAGAGAGGCAGCCGTGGCAGCGCAAGCGGTAGTGGAGTACCGTGCCTCTTTGCCACCCGTACCGCCACTCGTCCAAACCCGGGACACAGGGACCCAGACCGGAATCCCTGTAGAACCACCGTCCCGTACCCGCAGCTGTCTCCGGATAGAGCCAGCGCGGCCGTCCCCAGCAAAACCAGACGTGGTCGTAGAAGCTGGGGAAGAGGTACTACAGGTGGCGTCACGAGACAACAACTCTTTTCCCTTGTACATCACCCCTCTTTGAAGTGTCACCCAGGCCACGGGCTCAGGCACCGCCACCTGTGACATGCCCGTGAACCCCTCTGAGCCTGACACCCGAGTACCCCAGGGCCTGGGGCTCGACAACTGCACCTCTCCCGGTGTCAAACCATTTCTTTACCTCACTACCCTGGGGACTTCGCTCCACCTACAGGGAGCGACATCATCTGCCTGCCTACCCATCGTCCCCGGAGGTCTGCTGGTAGCGCTGGTGCCAATACCAGATACTGCAGGTGGCGTCACGTTAAAAAACAACTTTTATTATTCTATTTTTAGATAGATAGACAGATAGGTGATAGAGAGATTTTAGCTGTAATATTAAATATAATTGCTTCAGATAACTGCCTATTCTGTAATTCGGCATCCATGTGGAAGCCTCTTGCGCCTGTTATTGATGGATCAGTACACTTTCCTCCTTTCCTTCCCACGTCTTAATAACACATACTTTAGCATGTAAGTGCACAATTTAACAACGCCTTAATTTCCACATCACAGATAATTTTGATATTGCCTTGATTGGTTCCTGTATTCATTTTAATAAGGAAAAGCGTGTATTTTAGTGCCATTAAACACGGCTATTCAAGTTAAGTACAACATCTAATAAAACACCAGCTTGGTAATGAGAAGCCGCAATGAAAAGAGGAAGCAATCCCATTCCCAGCATTGCGGCCCCTAAATATTAGCTATTACACTGTTAACTTTGATTTTAACTTTTGCTCATTAGATATAATGGTTTCAATAAAAAAAAGTATAAAATTCTACTGTAATTGTGGTTTGCTAACTGATGTAGTACTATAATGCTCAGCAGGCAGAGGCAAAGAGAAAAAAAGATGTAGTTAACAGAGCATTTTACTCCATACATAAGCTATACTGGTTCGGACGGTTTACATGGCTGCTTTTTTTCCCCTTGCTTTTGCGGTACTTAATTTCAATTCCGCAATGTATGGATATACATTGTGGAAGTGAAAGTGCCCCGCACAGCTCTTTCTGTGTCCGGACCCATGAAAATCATGGACCTGGACACAGAAATAGGTCACCTCTGATGGTGTCCTTTCCTGTCCGTGGGATCCTGGAAAAAGTAGGATCCCACGGACAGCAAAAATAATGCGATGTAAAAGCACACTTCACTTCTTAAGTTTCACATTCCTAAACTTCTTAGTTTCAAATTTAGACAAAGAAATCATGTGAGCTTCTTATCTAGAATAAACAGTCTTCTAAATTGCACAGACAGTAGAAATACAGTACAGAGACACAAAATGAAGTCTAGATAGAACAAAATAGATCATGCTCATACACGTCTAGTAGAGACATAAAACTAATTTCATCCTGTACACGATGGGTCAGGAATGTAATGATAGACAAGGTCATGGTGGTAGAACTTGACAAAAAGGTGAATCAGTCTGCCTATTTCTGTGCTTTGTAATGAGGAGGTATCAGCTTTCCCATTACATCTGTAATAGTGAATACTTTAATCCTTTTAAAGCTACGTTCACAAATTGCACATTTTTGAGCGCTTTTTTGCGTGCGCTTTTCAAAAATGAGCAATGCGCCTTGTGTCTGCTGGCAAAGTAAATGGGAAATTCACTTTGCCATACAGACACAGCGTAAAAATATGCTGCATTTTTTCGGGAGAAAGCGTGGGCGTAAAAAGAATTGACATGTCAATTCTTTACGCAGCAGCACCGAAAATTTTCCCATAGGGGCCGGCGCTGCTGGATCTGATGTCACAGAGGGGGAGGGAGAATCCTCTTCCTCCTCCCATCAGTGACATGTGTGACCGCCCCATTTGGATTTCGCAATGTATTAATATGCACTGCGAAACCAAAATGAAAGTAAACCAAATGTGTTAAAAATAATACAAATTAAATACTTACCCTCCGCCGGGTGTTCGTGGAGCCAGGAGCCGAGCCAAGCACAGGTATGGATATGCAAATAGAGTCTGTGGAGCCTCGGTTGCGAGTCTAAAACACAGGACTAGCCAGATATCCCTCCAGGGAAGAACCCAGCCAAGGGGTGGCACCTTGCGGAGAACACCATAACCACCATGTTAAGTGGCCATTTTAGTCAATATCCAGCTCTTTTACAAGCTTAGAGATATGACAAGGGATTACCAAGGCCAGTTATCCATGCACAGACAGCTGTTTCAGGGTGTTGCCCCTCATCAGTGTGGAGTAGGATTCTGGTTAGGTGGAAGCAAGGCCTAGTAGACCAACATCACAAAGCATTCACTGATCTCAGGGAGACCAGTCCAAGAATACACTGCGGGCAGCTGGCTAAAGCACTCTACACAGTGAATTCCTAGGCGCATTGGCCCCTGGGAATTATGAATATGCAAATAGAGTCTGTGGAGCCTCGGTTGGGAGTCTCAAACACAGGACTAGCCAGATATCCTTCCAGGGAAGGACCCAGCCAAGGGGTGGCTCCTTGCGGAGAACACCATAACCACCATGTTAAGTGGCCCTTTGAGTCAATATCCAGCTCTTTTACAAGCTTAGAGATATGACAAGGGAATACCAAGGTCAGGTATCCATCCACAGACAGCTGTTTCGGGGTGTTGCCCCTCATCAGTGTGGAGTAGGATTCTGGCTAGGTGGAAGCAAGGCCTAGTAGACCAACATCACAAAGCAGTCACTGATCTCTGGGAGACCAGTCCAAGAAAACACTGCGGGCAGCTGGCTAAAGTGCTCTACACAGTGAATTCCTAGGTGCATTGCCCCCTGGGAATTATGAATATGCAAATAGAGTCTGTGGAGAGTCGGTTGGGAGTCCCAAAGACAGGACTAGCCAGATATCCCTTCCATCGGCCTGTTCGGGCTATCCGAAGCTCAGCCAAGCACAGGTATGGAGCTGCCAGGACCTTGTGTGACGTCATGGGCGCTGATTGGCCGCTCGCAGTCATGTGATGTGTGCGTCATATGATGTCACATATCACATGACCGCGAGCGGCCAATCCGTGCCCATGACGTCTTGGAAGGTCCTAGCTGCTCCATATCTGTGCTTGGCTGAGCTCCAGATAGCCCGAACAGGCCGTTGGAAGGGTAAGTATTCATTGTTTATTATTTTTATTACATCTGGCTTACTTTTATTAAGATTTCGCAGTGTATATTAATACACTGCGAAATCAAACAGGGGCTGTCACACATGTCACAGAGGGGAGGAGGAACCAGGATTCTTCCTCCCCTCTGTGACATCACTTCTCCCCCGTATGTAAAAAAACACGGTGTGTGAATGCACCCGTTTTTTTTACAGCATTTTTTTGCGCAGCCGCACAAAAAAGCGCACAAAAAGCGCTATATGTGAACATAGCCTGAGACTAAGAATATTAACTTATTTTCTTTAGAATTCTACATTTTGTACCATTCCTGTTACTGTTCTTGGAAATATATGACTGAAATGACAACTGAGTATTATTATTTCACTTGTCAGTGTTTTGTACCCCTACACATTTTGTCCAGGGATCGTAGGTTTGCGCCTGACCAATAAGGGCAGCACCAAGTAGTTTATTTATACATGTCCAGGAGTAATAACAGAGAAATGGAATATTACAGATTCTACAAAAGGCTTCAAAGAATACAAATAATTTCTAAGACAGATATATCACAACTGCATGTTCCAATCAAGATAGATGTCACTTATCATAAATATACACCTTTC
Source organism: Allobates femoralis (assembly GCA_033576535.1). Taxonomy (NCBI): domain Eukaryota; kingdom Metazoa; phylum Chordata; class Amphibia; order Anura; family Aromobatidae; genus Allobates; species Allobates femoralis. The sequence continues at coordinate 161,670,875 of JARQOC010000009.1, read as the reverse complement.
ATTAGCTGTTTAAATGCTGCTGTTCTCCATAGTCTGATGTTCTTCCTGAGGTATGGCCCTCTCTACCCTTTAGAATCATAGAATAGTTGAGTTGGAAGGGACCTCCTGGTTATCGTTTTCAACCCTCTGCTCAAAGCAGGTTCACTACATCATCCCAGACAGATGTCTGTCCAGCTCTGTGTGAAAACTTCCATTGAAGAAGAACTCACCACTTTTCGTGGCCGCCTGTTCCACTCGTTGATCACCCTCACTGTCAAAAGGTTTTTCTAATATCTAATTTGTGTCTCCTCCTATTCAGTTTCAACCCATTGCTTCTAGTCTTTCCTTGTGTAAATATGTATAAAGCTGATCCTTCTACAGTGGGACAGCCAGATATTTGTAGACGCTATTAAGTCTCCTCTCAGTCTTCTTTTTTGCAAGGTAAACATTTCCAAATCCTGTAACCGTTCCTCATAAAAGATGGGTTGCAGACTGATCACAATTCTGTCATTCTTCTCTGATCTTGCTCCAGTTTGTTGATGTCTTTTTATAAAATGTGGTGCCCAGAACTGTACATAAATGTTCCAGATGACGTCTGACCACAGAGGACTAGAGGGATAAGGATTTCAAGTGATCTAGACTGTATGCTTCTGTTAATACATCCCAGAATGTGTTTGTCTTATTTGCTGCTGCATCACACTGTTGACTCCTGTTGAGTCTGTGATCTATTAGTATACCCAAGTCTTTTTCACATGTGTTGCTACTTAGCCTTATTCCTCCCATTCTGTATATGCTTTTTTCATTTTTCTTGTACAGATGTAGGACTTTGCATTTCTCCCTGTTATAAGCCATTCTGTTAGTTGCTGCCCAAAGTTCCAGGTTGTTTAGATCTTTCTGACTCCTCGTTCTCTCTTCTCTATACTATTAGCTACCCCTCCTAGCTTTGTGTCATCAGCAAATTAAATCAGTTTACCCTCATATCCTTCAACTTTTAAATCCTTGATAGAGTTGTTGAACAGCACAGGGCCGAGGACAGAGCTTTTCATATACATGTAGTCTTCTTAGCCAACTGGGTGTGGACCTAAAGAGGGACTTAACCAACTTGGCTGAAATGCAAGATTTAAACACAGGGAAGAGAGAGCCATGACTCAAGAATGGAGTTGAGAAGGAACAATATAAACACAACACCTGAAAATTTAGGAAAACAGCCGCATTTCCACCAGATACAAATTAACATTAGTGTTGTTAATGACAGGTCCTCTTTTAAAACATATTTGTTTCTCATCCCGTACGAAGGTTTTGAGGTCAGCAGTGCGGATGGCAGCTTCCTCATCCAGGGTCTGGGTGATACATGACTGGCACAGACGTTTACTATAGTCATCCGGCAGGGGCTGCACGCACAATGCACACTCCTTATGCTTGTTTTTTTGCCAACTTTTTTTCCCTAGGCACACAGGAATAAGAGAGAGAGAGAGAAGTGGAATCAGCCTACCAGGTGATCACATAAACCCAACTCACCCCATGTAGCTGACATGGATAGGTACCGGCTCTGGAGGTGAAGGCACAGCACTTGACTTGGAAGCTTTCTTTACCTTCCTCTTATCCGTGGATTTGTCTTTGCTAAGCTGGACGTCTCTGCTGGCTCACCTGCTGCTGCTTCCATTGCTAATACTACCAGTGAAATGCTGCCTAGCACCTCTGGGGTGCTCTTCTGCATCCTTGGGGGAAGACATGATGGGCACATTACACTGCCTGAGCCGCTGCTATTCATATCTTCCCTCCATTGATTCATCCTCCCCGGTCCCCCGGAAGTAAAATTTGCACTTCCGGTTCAACGAGCACATCACCAGGATGGCGAGCATGTGCACTGTAATCCCGGAAGCTGGCCTGCACGAAGCGCAGAGCGGCCGATTTCTCCGTGCCACAGCCCGACCTGTACCTCCGGATGAGCACAAGAAATCCTCATGCTATGCTATGCCCACACGACCCATGGCAGCACCACCCGGACCATGGGTCGTGCCATCCAACCAGCGGAGGAGGGAGACTGAGCTGGCAGAGCTCCCCCGACGCTGCTGCTGACAACCCTCATTCTGCCATTCACTTAGGCACTGCACAGAAGCTTCAGGCCTCAGGTACACTCTCCATCTGTGGGTTCCCCACAAGGACAGAAACCAACTGAGGATGGAAGGGGGGCCGCCCCTTTTTATCTGTAGGTTTCCTGCCTAGTGGGCTGATCCCCTCTCTCAGTGGGTGTTGTCATGTACTCCGTAAAATACGATTACCAGTAAGTAATATCAAATTTTCTTAGTTATTTGTTTCTTAAGTTTTTATCTTTATTATCTTAACTTTTCTGTATTATTTAATGATTTCATCTTTGACTTTTTTATTATTTGTTTGTATTTAGTGAATAATTTACATCAGTTTAATAATTGCATAGAAAAGAGAAATGTAATGAGATAAACATGGTTAAATGAAAATGGACCTGTTCAAGGAAGAAATTCAATAGAAATACAAATATTCACTTTTAATAATTTACTTTGATTTATGCCTCTCATTTAGACTAGTAAAAAGCTTTATCCTGCGCATTTAATTAATTTATTTGTAATAAAAGCAACAACAGCTGAATAGTAAAGAGCCACTCTTATATCAGATGGAATAAAAATATAAGCATGTCATGGCTATAAAATGTATGTATGTCATTTCAGAAATGTAAATTTGTATATTTACCAAAGCGCATGAATTAGGGTCATAGGGTACCATATAGAAAATTGGTATAGGGTAATCCCTATCCATGTTACCAGAGGCATTCAAAATTTAGGGTACTCCATATAGGCAGTATCGGGGGCATTTACTGAAATCATAGGATCCCATAGCAAGCTTTTATTATTTATAAAACTCGATCTGGAGTCATGGTGACTTGATGGATGAACACTCAGTAGGAAGATTGATCTTGTGCAGCCTAGATAAGTCTAAAAAGGTCTTCTCCAAGCCTACATAGGCCCACCAGGGACTTCTCCAAGCGTCCATATGTCCACCAGGGTCTTCAACAAGCCTAGATAGTCTGTAAGACTAGGTAGGTTCACTAGGGTTTTCTCCAAGACTACATAAGTCCACCAGGATCTTCTCTCCCTTATCTTGATAGTATCAAGCACAAACTATCCGTTCACATTTGAATAAAAAGAAATGCTATGGTGGAGACTCAGGAGGACCCCACTGCTGACATAGAGACATAAAAAGCTACACTGCAGTTTTCTAAAATGTACGTAAATAACGAAAATCTTTTTGAGAAAGCATCTTTGTGGCGCCCCTGTGGACCGGTAACCACTAGATGGCGCAGCAGCCAGGATCGGTCAGCCCAAACACATGCCCAACACACTCCAATCCCAAGACTAACAATGCTTAGGGAAAAAAGGTGTGCTGTAGTCCGCGCTGCCAGGATCACTCACTCCAATAAATACGAGTAGAAAATCTTCATCAAAACCTCCTTTATTCTCCTACGCGTTTCAGTGCCCTCCTGGCACTGAAACGCGTAGGAGAATAAAGGAGGTTTTGATGAAGATTTTCTACTCGTATTTATTGGAGTGAGTGATCCTGGCAGCGCGGACTACAGCACACCTTTTTTCGCTAAGCATTGTTACAACCTACACGTGAGTGTGGCCGGTGGGAGTCCAGCAGCAGCCATCAGGACATTACCAATAAGCCTTCAAACCAGTTGTGGGTCTCACAACTGGACCAGGTGAGCAGATTTAATTACTCACCATTACACCCATCAGTGTCTAGTGATAAGGGCACTATTGCGCCTCTTGTCCCCCCCCTCTTTTTTCTTGTTTAATCCCAAGACTAAGGACTATATGCCCAGCAACGAGATGGATGGAGGAGACAAGTGGAGGGTGGGAAAGTCAGGACAGGACCCGGCTACGGGAGGCAACAAAAATGAGACACCAAATTCAGGAAGCCAGTCAGCCAAGTGACACCAGAGAGTCAAGTTCAGTCAGAAGGAAAGGCGAGAACACCATCATACAGGACTGAAAGACATGGACCCAGCGGCCTGTGCCACCATGAGGCTTGTCCGTTTCCCGAGCCGTAAACTGTGGTGAGAGAAGAAAGGAGTCCAAGGTGTGCTCGAATTAACAGGGACACTGAGGGAATTGGCCAGAACCAGAGTGCAAGCTCTGCTGAAGTGGCCAGGAAGCTCTATGCTACAACGACGAACACCGGCGAGTTGCGGGGTCTTTATGTCCCGCGACCCAACTTCCGGCGCAGCGAAAAGAAGGCTGCCATATTAGGGCTAGGGGACCCGGAAGGTTGACCACTGAAAGGCCGTGGCTGCTGGATCATAGCTAGTGTGTAGACAGACCGAAAAGCCCATGAAAGGAACACGAAAGTGGATAATTGTGATGAGCCATCCCGGCTGCTTGGACTACGCCAGAGCCGCCACTGTACTGTCTGTAAACTAACCATCTGCTGAGAAAGCAAGTAAGCCAGGTTAAAGCTCAATGCCGTGTGAGACTGTGATTACTGCACCTGAAGAGAGATAGACTGAGTTTGTAAAATGGGAGCAGGAGACTGCCTGACTGTGCCCATGAACCCTGCACCCCTGATGAGCCCTTCACTATAACAGACTATTCAGTTGCCCTGAAAACCCCCTCTTCCCGTGGAGAGCTCAACCATCCTCGCTGCTACTCCCATCATCCCCAGAGGTCCCGACTGCAGAAGCGGCTATACCAGCTGTATTCCACGGGTGGCGTCACAACACTCTTTTATTTTTGTTTTGTTTTATTTATATCCATTTTTCCAATTCCCCTTTTTAACTGCTCTCCCGATGAGGGGATCATGGACCGGTTCACGCCACCTTGACATCCCGCAGCCCCAGATAATGACGAGAGGGCCCGGTTCTGAGTACCCCACCGTGCCCGCCAGGGGTGAGACATCTTGTTGATAGATGAGACCAGGATAGAGCTTTTTGGTAAAGGGCATCTTTCTACTGTTTACTGAAAATGGAATGAGGCTTACAGTCACATATTGTGAAGGTTCAAAGATGTTTTTGGGTTGTACTGTTGCCTCTGGCACTGGGTGCCTCGACTATGTTCAAGGTATCATGAAATCCAAAGATTATCAAAGGGTTTTGGGTCACAATGTAGTGTCAGAAAGATGCGTTTGTATTCTAGGTCATGGGTCTTCCAGAAGGATAATAACTGCAAACAAACTTTAAGAAGCCCCCAGAAATGGATGGAAACAAAGCACTGGAAAGTTTTGAAGTGGCAGCAATGAGTCCGAATCTCAATCCCATTGATCACCCGTGGAGAGTGCTTAAAACTGCTGTTGGGAGAAAGCGCCTTGAAATAAGAGTTGTTTTTTTTAAATTATGTCTACCGTATATACTCGTGTATAAGCCGACCCGTGTATAAGCCGACCCCCCTACATTTGCCCCCAAAACCTGGGAAAATCTATTGACTCGCGTATAAGCCGAGGGTGGACCCCAGCACAGGTATACAGCCCCCAGCAGTGGTATACAGGCCCCAGCAGTATGATATACAGCAGGCCCCAGTGGTATATACAGCAGCCCCAGTGGTATTGCAGCCCCTATATACAGCAGCCCCAGTGGTATTGCAGCCCCAGTGGTGTATACAGCAGCCCCTATATACAGCAGCCCCAGTGGTATTGCAGCCCCAGTGGTATTGCAGCCCCTATATACAGCAGCCCCAGTGGTATTGCAGCCCCAGTGGTGTATACAGCAGCCCCTATATACAGCAGCCCCAGTGGTATTGCAGCCCCAGTGGTATTGCAGCCCCTATATACAGCAGCCCCAGTGGTATTGCAGCCCCAGTGGTGTATACAGCAGCCCCTATATACAGCAGCCCCAGTGGTATTGCAGCCCCAGTGATATTGCAGCCCCTATATACAGCAGCCCCAGTGGTATTGCAGCCCCAGTAATGCAGTGCCCCGATATACAGCAGCCCCAGTGGTATTGCAGCCCCAGTAATGCAGGGCCCCTATATACAGCAGCCCCAGTGGTAGTATACAGGCAGCCCCAGTAATGCAGGGCCCCCCCCTCATGCTCCGGTCACTTGTAAAGCAAATTATACTTATCAGTGCCCGCTGCCGTCCGCGCCCGCATCTGCCGACATCCCGATCCTCCGTCTTCATGCGACTTCTTCCTGTTTCCTGTGCGCGTCGCCGGTAATGACGTCATTGCCTGCGACGCGCACAGAAGCAGGGAGAAGATGCATGAAGATGGAGGATCGCGATGTCGGCAGATGCGGGCGCGGAAGGCAGCGGGACACTGATAAGTATAACTTGCTTTACAGGTGACCGGAGCATGAGGGGGGGGGCCCTGCATTACTGGGGATGCGGGGGCTGCTTTATACCGCTGTATACAGCAGCCCCCGCACTGACTCGCGTATAAGCCGAGGGGGGTACTTTTCAGCCCAATTTTTGGGCTGAAAAACTCGGCTTATACGCGAGTATATACGGTAATTTCATTTTTACTCCGTTTTTTTGTTGTTTCAACACACACAAAAGAAATAAACATGTATAACAAATCATGTGTAATTTAAACAATTTTCTGGAAGAAATACCTCATTTTCTGGAACATTCTCAAGAGTGCCAACATTTTCGGCCATGGCTGTATAACACGGAAATACATTAGTCTCTTCAGTTTCATTGAAAATTTGGAAACATCAGATGCTTTGCATTAAGACTATTTTATAAATCCAGCAGGAACCTTTAAAACTATTCTTTGCGCTGTTGTTTCTCTAGTTCTGGTTGGGTAATCAGTTTTACTAAGTGTAATCAGCTCATAAATCTTCCAGCATTTCCGATAATTTGACATGTCCCTAATGTATACAGCGACAGCAGATGTTCCCATGATCGACATCATTTCAGGTGGCTGCTCACTTTTGTCTAAATCACCATACTGACGATGTTCCTATGATATAAATCTCGGATAACCGCCATATGTGTTGTATATCAGGGATGGGTGCATCTTAGTCAGTCTGGAGTGTTACTTGTTTCCGGAGGGGAATCTAATTTTATATTATATATATTTACACATTGCGTATAGTTTTATTTAGTATCAGAAGTTATCAGCTGGAACGTGGTGCAGTCAACAAGTGTATGATAGCCTCATTATTAACAATTTAGAATGAAGCCATCTTACAATTTGTCAGGTGATTGAGCAAGGCCACCATAATAAGTGTCTGGCTCTATGAAAGTTTTGGATGTCATTTTGCTGTGAATAACTATATGGAGGTGAACAGGTTGTCGTGTTCCCCACTGATGCCAACAATTGCACTATTATATTCTAAAGATGTTACATACCTGCTATGTCACCTGTGATTAAATATGTTTGGGATCCCTTGTGGGCTGTAGCGTCCTGTGTTCAGAAGTCACAGGGATAATATCTATCCAGCCCGGGAGAAGGTGGAGTTACTGGGGATGTCCAGGAAATTAGTTCCTGTTAGCAGTTAGCTATGGAGTTTTCTGGTTAGAGACAAGACTTTCTGCAGTCCAATCTTGTTGCCTCAGGCAAGGTGGGGGGACCGGTCAGGAAGAGACTTGGTATTATGAGTCCAGTTTTGGCCAGCCCTGAGGGACCTTAGAGAGGAAAAAAGATAAAAGGATCAGTCCTGCTGAAAGCACATTAAATTATTATTATTATTTATTTATATAGCACCATTAGGTTCTATGGTACTTTACATATGAAGAGAGGAGAACGTGGACACATACGGTAAATATGGACAATCAAGTCATTACAGGTACAGGAGGGGAGGGGAACCTGTCCTTGAAGGCTCACAGTTTACGCGGGCGAGGAGACAGTAGGAGGGGGAAGCGCCAAATGTGTGAGGGTGCAGCGATCGGGTGTCATTCTAGGCCTTAGGCTTGTCGGAAGGGATGAGTCTTCAGGTTTCTTTTAAAGTTACCAAGGGTAGGTGAGTTTCTGATGTGTTGGGGGAGAGAGTTCCAGAGTATAGTAGATGCACGGGAGAAGTCTTGAATGCAGTTGTGAGAGGATGAGATAAGGGGAGTAGAGAAGAAGCTACTGAGAGGATCGTAGGTTGCGTGCGGGTAGGTAGCGGGAGACCATGTCAGAGATGTATGGGGGGGACAGGTGATATATGGCTTTGTATGTCATGGTTAGGGTTTTAAATCGGGATCTTTGAGAGATGGGGAGCCAGTGAAGGGCTTGGTGGAGGGGGGAGATAGGGGAGTAGCAGGGAGACAGGTGGATTAGTCAGGCAGCAAAGTTTAGGGTGGATTGGAGAGGTACAAGGGAAGTAGCGGGGAGGCCAGTAAGCAGGAGGTTGCAGTAGTCGAGGCGAGAGATGAGAGCATGAACAAGGATTCTAGCAGTGCCGTGATCAAGGAAGGTGCGGATCCGAGATATGTTTTTGAGCTGGAGTTGGCAGGAGATGTCAAGGGCTTGGATGTGAGGCTTAAAGGAGAGGGAGGAGTCAAAAGAAACCCCAAGGCTCTTGGCATGGGGGATTGGGGAGAGTGAGCGGCCATTGACAGTGATGGATAGGTCTGTTAGAGAGGGAGAGTGACTTGGGGGGAAGACAATGAACTCACTTTTGTCCATGAGGAAGTGAGCAGAGATGAAGGATAAGATGGCGGACAGGCAATGTATGATTTTGGATAGTAGGGAGGTGATGTTGGCCCCAGAGAGGTAGATCTGGGTGTCTTTGGCGTAGAGATGATAGTGGAGGCCATGGGACTTGATGAGTTGTCCAAGGCTGAGGGTGTAAATGGAGAAGAGTAGTGGTCCCAGAACTGAGCCCTGGGGGATAGGGCGAGGAGGAGGTGTGGGAGTGGGTGATGCTAAAGGTCTGGTCCATAAGGTATGAGGAGATCAAGGAGAGGGCTAGGTCAGTGATGCCGAGAGATTCCAGAGGCGGGTGAAGATAAGGTCAAGGGTATGGCCATCTTTATTAGTGGCTGAGGAGGACCATTGGGAAAGCCCAAAGGAGGAGGTCAGAGATAGGAGTCTAGAAGCAGCGGGGTGGGGGGTGTTGATGGGGATGTTGAAGTCGCCCATGACGATAGTGGGAATGTTGGAATAAAGGAATTGGAGAATCCAGGTGGTTAAAATGGTCTAGGAAAGTGGGGGTAGATCCTGGGGGGCGGTAAATGACAGTCAGCTGAAGGTTGCAGGAGGAGAAGTTGCGGACGGAGTGCACCTCCAAGGAGGGGAAGGAAGTAGAGGGTGGCAGTGTAATTGGGGTGAAGGAGCAGCTGTCGGACAGGAGTATTCCAACACCTCCACCATGTGTGTTGCTGGGAAGAGGTGTGTGAGAGATGGTGAGCCCGCCATAGGATAGGAGAGTGCAGTGGGGACGCTGTGTCAGAGGGGGTAAGCCATGTTTCGGTGATGCCAAGGAATGAGAGTTTGTTGGAGATGAAGAGGTCATGGATGAATGAGAGTTTATTGCATACTGAACAAGCGTTCCTGAGTGCTCCGGATAGGGAGAATGGGGGAGGGAGGGGAGGGTGAATGGGTATAAGGTTATGAGGGTTGTGAGAGCTTGTGTTGGGGAATGGGTATGGATTAGAGGTGAGTGAGAAGATGTGACGGGGGGACCAGGGTTGGAGGATATGTCACCTGCAAGTAAGAGAAGCAGCGAGAGGGTTAGAAGGTGGAAGCAGGAGAGTTGATGTGTTGGGTGTGCGTGCTTGGAGACAAGTGACTGTGCGTGTAGGAACAGTTCGGAGGAGGAGGCAAGGAGGAAGGGCTGGATGGATGGGGAGATCACCAATTCCTTAGTGGGTGGAGGGATGAGCGGGGCAAGCAGGAAGTGAATTAGAATGGGGGTGAGGGTAAAAAGGAGAGGGAACATTGTAGGTAGCAGCTACATATGCAGCTCATAGAGCTGAAAATACCTCGGGGGAATGCATGGCCAGGGGTGAGGCACAGAAGGGCCAGCCAGGGATAAGATGCGGCCAGGGATGATGTGCAGCTGGGGATGAGATGCAGCCAGTGGGAGGTTAGGCGGGGATGATATAGAGCTAGGGGTGAGGTGCAGTAGGGAAAGAGATGTTGCCAGGGGTCAGGAGGAGCATGACAGTGAGCGAGGGTGATGGGGTTGTAGCAGGGTGCTGGCTGTGGGAATGAGGTGCAGCCAGGGCTGAGGAGCAGCCAGGGATGGGTTGCAGTCCAGGGTATAATACAGCTCAGGATGAGATGTAACCAGGAATAGGGTGCAACCAGTGATAAGGTGTAGTCCAGGGTGAGATACAGCTCGCGATGAGATGAACCAGGAAAAGGGTGCAGCCAGGGATGAGGTGTAGCTGAGGATGAGATGCAGTCATGAGTTTGATGAAGCCAGGGGTGAGATGCAGTCAGGGACATGATGCATCAAGGGATGGTATGCAGCCAGGGATGACATGCAGCCAGGGATGAGATGCAGCCAGAGGTGAGATGCAGCCAGGGGTGAGATGCAGCCAAGGATGAGATGCAGCGAGGAACGAGATGCAGCCAGGGACATGATGCAGCTAGGGTGAGATGAAGTCATGGATGAGATGGAACCAAGGATGACATGCAGTCAAGGATGAGGTGCAGCCAGGGATGCAATGCAGTCAGGGATAGGATGCAGTCCAGAGTTAAAGGTAGCGTGAGGGTGATGGTGGTGGCTCTGCATTAGAAGAAGGTTGTGGGGGAGAGGGCCACAGTAGGAGGGGTGCGGACGATCAGGCCAGGGCAGAAGACTGCTTAGTGGTGGGGTAGTAAGCCAGGAATGCCGCTCACCTGATGGACCCACCGGGAGTCTAAGGAGCGGTCCTTGCTATCGGCCACAGGATCGCCACTGCGGGGAGGGAGAACTTGCCAGAGCAGTGCTGGGAGGGCAACCGGTGGGATGGAACCGGTGCCAGGCTCGTGCAGCCACAGATTCACACCTGGTACCCAGTGGTTGCAGCGGGGCCGTGGTGGTGGAGGACGGCTCTAGAGGAGCTGTGCTGAGGAATCCGCCCGCCCAAAGGACCCGTCTGGGGCCGCAAGAGCAGCCCTCGTTGACAGCTGCGGGTGCACTGCTGCTGGGCTGCCTCTGTGGTCTTGGATCTAGTGTGATCCTGAGAGGTGAGGTACCTTGTGGTGCTTTCAGCTACCCCTTTAGTGATGGGCCTGCAGCTTGTCGGTTTGCAGCCAGAGATAAACGTCTGACTGCTACGGCTACCTGCACTGCCGATGCTTTCCCAACGTGACCAACCGGCTCCAACCAGTCCTGGCCCATTGCCCTCTGTCCAGGTTTCCCCCGTGAAGGTTGGGGTTCCTCACAGCAGAGTTGCTGTCAGGCTACTGCCTTCCCAGCACTAACTGTCTAACTAAACTCTACATCCCACTGCTCTATCCTAGGCTCCACCCTCCCCTATATGGGACCTACTAAATTATTGGCCCCCCTATTCTATGTGGTGTGGTCCTAGGTGGGTGTAAAAATAGACTCCATAAGGTGAACCTTGAACTGGCAACTTTACAGGGCTAACACATTATTAAGGTGCAGTACTACCCTGTGCCACCTAGTCACAGGGGCGCCACAGTCCGATTAGGAATATGAAGTCACTCCTATTATTGTGCCATGCATCTGTCATCTTCATCACAAAGACTGTGTTGTTGTCTGTAACCATCGTGGTGCACGTGTATTGTGCAAAAGAAAATGGCAAATGTTCTGCTTTTCCCTGTATATGTTTGGTTGTCAGTAAAAAGGACTTTGTTTTCACAACGTGGGAGGGTTTCCTCATCATGGCGTTCAAAGGAGCCTTGCTGGGCAAAGTGTGGCAGAACTGATCCTAATGTCTCGGCAACTGATAAACCATTGCACGCACACCCGTCCGGGGTATGACAGATGACTACCCGACCCATGGCTACCATCCCATGCCATGTGACATAACCCAACATTCTAGCAAAAAAATAGCAGACTATATTTTTTTGGGGGGGTGTTTTGAACCCAGAATTACAGCAATCAACTATTTAAAGTATGAATAAACTTCTTTAATTATCCTCCTAGCATTACACAATTGTAAACTTTTGTAATATACCTCAGGTTGGTTCGCTTCTTTCTCTTGCAAACATATTATGGCTGTGCTGATTCAATGTGCAGTTCATGCTCCTTTAGAAGCTGCTTTCATCCGCTGCTTACCAAACATTGTTATGATCAATCAATCTGTGCATGGGAATTCCCTGAGCCTACTTCCTCTTAAATCCTTATGTTTTTCCTCTGGTAGTCAGGTGGACATTAAAATGACCGTATGTTAATGTAAGAATTTCCTTATTGTAATGTATAGCACAAAATATAGCTATAAATCGTGAAAATGTATTTTTTACTATGACAAATGCCCTAAACGTGCAGCATATTCTGCTCAAGTGCTAATCACTGTTTTAAGCCTTGGCTAAACGATGCTGTATAATAAATCAATATATCCGTGCATCTATAAAAAGCATTGCAGTCAATGGGGTCTTCCATTTCCCTCTTGAGCTATGATTAGTAAATATAAACAGCTCTCTTATGGGAGCTTGACACAGAAAGGCTACATGTAATCACCGATAGCACAATGGGACTTTAATGATAATTACAGGCTATCCGTGGATAGGCAATCATTCAAATTACACAAGATAGGTTCAGCTAAAATGTTTGGAAAAAAATGTCTCTTCTGCAGCCGCCTGTGGGAAGACGTTACTGTAAAGTCTCCTAACGAAGCAAGAAGTGAGACTTACAGCTTTCTGTTTCTTCGTAATTTAATTTACATCTCTAATTTAATTTCATTTAAGCATCATTTTTATGTTACCTGAAGTGGAGATTTTCTAGTAAAATCTTTCATGGATTACTATAAACATACTTTCCTCCTACTTTGTCCCTGTCTTCATTCTTAGTTTACATGTGACCTGCTATAAATTCCTTAAAGGGTTTTCCCATGAATAAAGTTCATCTTTAATTTCATTGTAATCTTTAAATCTTAGAATAATAATAATTTCCACAATTGGATGTAGTTAAAAATAATGTTCCTGTGCTGAGATAATCTTATATATGTGTCCCTGCTGTGTACTGTGTAATGGATGTGTCTGACCATACAGGGACATGGTGTGATCATATCACATCTCCTGTGCTGAGATAATCTTATATCTGTGTCCTTGCCATGTACTGTGTAATGGATGTGTCTGACCATAGAGGGACATGGTCTGATCATACCACATCTCCTGTGCTGAGATAATCTTATATATGTGTCCATGCTATGTACTGTGTAATGGATTTGCCTGACTGTACAGGGACATGGTCTGACCATACCACATCTCCTGTGCTGAGATAGGCTAGGGTCACATTTGCGATGTGCCCCTAGCCTGCCGGATTCCGGTATTATCTTAGAACTTTTTCCAGCGCCGCATAGCGTTTCCGCTATGCGGTGCTGGAAACCGCTGCCCTTAGTTACCCGCTGTTTACCTGCACGACCTGTCACACAGGCAGCGGCTCGGAGGGCGTTTTACAGCGCCGCACAGGAAATCGTGTCTGCAACGGTTTCCTGTGCGGCGCTGTAAAACGCCCTCCGAGCCGCTGCCTGTGTGACAGGTCGTGCAGGTAAACAGCGGGTAACTAAGGGCAGCGGTTTCCAGCACCGCATAGCGGAAACGCTATGCGGCGCTGGAAAAGGTTCTAAGATAATACCGGAATCCGGCAGGCTAGGGGCACATCGCAAATGTGACCCTGGCCATAATCTTATATATGTGTCCCTGCCATGTACCATGCAATGGATTTGCCTGACTGTACAGGGACATGGTCTGACCATACCACATCTCCTGTGCTGAGATAATCTTATATATGTGTCCCTGCTATGTACTGTGTAATGGAGGTGTCTGACCGTACAGGGACATGGTCCGATCGTACCACATCTCCTGTGCTGAGATAATCTTATATATGTGTCCCTGCTATGTACTGTGTAATGGATGTGTCTGACTGTACAGGGACGAGGTCTGATCATACCACATCTCCTGGGCAGGGGAAGAAGTAAAAGAGTATACAGACATTACAGCACAGGACCAGAGCTGATTATTTTTTTGAGGTAAAACATTTCTCTGCCTGCTTTCTTTTAAATGTTTTAACTCACAGAAAGAACAATTTATGATCCTGTGCTGTAATGTCTGTATACTCTTTTGGATCCTCCCCTTCCCTGGAGCTGTGGTATGATCAGGCCATGTCCATGCACAGTCAGATAAATAAAGCCAGACATGTCACTTGAAGCAAGGTTCACCAAGCTTTGACTTTCCCACTTTGGACACATTATGTGATGAGAGAAATCACTGGACAAGGACATTATTATAAGAAGAATTGAAGGAACAAGGCAAAGAGGAAGCCCAGCAACCTGATGTATTATCAAGCAAGATAATGGCCCAAAAGACCCTAGTGGACCTATCCAGGCTGCACAAGATTAATCTTCCTACAGAGCATTCATCCATCAAGTCACCATGGCTCGAGATCAAGCTAAAGGCCATTAAATATAAATTGCTTCTCATTTGCAGCATTTGAGGAGTGTATGAGCAGTTAAACTAGCTGGATACAGCAATCTACCCAGCTTCAAAGCAGCATTATCAAGTTCTATAGCAAAGAGCTTGTAACTTCTGCATTACATGTCTATGAGATCGGCCATCACTGATAGGCTGCAAAGGTGGCCGGTAACATAGGCAATGAGCAGAAAATATTAAAATTGAAACTCCCACTCTTTTTGGGATTGGGTTGGATAAGTAATAACAAATATATTACAAAGTTGCTTGGTTTTACAGTTTGGAATTTAGCCATTAAAAAAGATTAAAAACACCTTTTTAAAACACTAAAATGAAAGCAGAATAAAATACTAAAAGATAATTAACTTGTTTTTCTTTGACCAAATTCCTTAGAATGGACTTGCAAGGACTTAGTTTTTCTTAGCAAGGTGCTGTATTTATTAGCCCCAATATAGGTACAATAGCTCACTTTTGTGGTGTTAGGATATCTATTGTATGTGACATAGCCACACTTCCCTTTGTCACAAGTATTCCGATTTTTCACGTTTAGGCCTACCCATTATATTTATGCTGCAGGTTGAGATTATCAGGTTGCTTATTGTTTCTGTCCTATCACAGCTCAGGTGGAGCTATTTATAATCTCCTGAGACAAGCCTTCTCTGCTAGCTAAATTCCTGTGTGGATTTCTACTGAGGAGTTCCAGATTTAGGCAGAGACCAGCATTGTTTTCTATGTGTTTTCTCATTTGCATTTCCTGAACCAATCATTTTGTTTTCTGTTAGGCAGAGCAGGCTCAGATAAATGTGCACGCAATCAAATAGAGCTCATGGGAAGGGTGGGGCAGCTGTGTGTGTACAGGGGCCCAGGTCAATCACAGTAAAAGACATAAATAATGGCATACTAAAAGCAGCACGCATTGCAAAAAGTGGGGGTCAACCACCAACCTTTAACAAATAAAGAAGCCAGCGCTGTGTGTGGTCACCATGCAGTACAAAAGGTGCATATGCACATATTCACTTCTAACTGTTTTTTAAAAATGAGATATTTAGCAAACAATTGATCAATTCTTTGAGCCACCTTGCCACATCATGGCAATCTCAAATTGGGCGGTCCTACTCTAAAATGTTTATATACGTTGTGCATTATGGCCTCCTACATACATTAACAGCAGTTCCATATTGATGCAACACGTACCTGAACATTTCTGAACCACTCCCATGGAGCCAGAAGGGCAAGTGCAGTTATAGGCAGACCAGACCCGAACATGAGCAGCCAATGCTTCAGACATCCGGACATTATCAGATCTTGGTGGCTCAAAGAATTTATCGATTGTTTGCTAAATATCTAAATTTTAAAGTACAGTAAAAAATGAATATATGCTTATACACTTTTTGCACTGCATGCTGACCATAGGCAGCGCCGGCTTTTTGGCTTTTTTATTTACCTAAAAATATGGTATAAGTGATGAAATTCATGAGACATTGTAATGATGAAGGACATAGCTCTAAAACGCGTTTTCAACTTTTAACTCTTGTATGTATTTTTCTTTTTACTGATTTACAATACAGAAGATACATTTTTCAAGACATGATTCTGTCACATCGTTTTGCTCAAAAAATGAAGATTGTCATAGCGGCATCTGGCGCTGTTCACACTGCAGATTCTGACACTCCACTCTATGGTTTCTCTGATGTTTCTGATTTCCACAGTCAGGCTTAGGCATCGACCAGCTGTGTTCTCATTAGTGATTGGGCCAGCAGGAGTTAATCTCTGTATGACTCCTGGTTACCTCTAGGATCACATGTTCTGACAAATCTATCACAGTTGCTCCCTGCCTTTTTAAGGCTGCCTTCACATTTGCGTATGTGAACGCTGCTTATGCTGCATTCAAACGCATGCGCACTGCGGTCCTATGTTTAACATAGGAACGCATAGTGCCTGCGTTTGGCAGCGTTTGCTGCGTTCGGGTGCGGATGCGGACCATATCTGCTCCTTCCGGTGTCCCGCGTCCGCACCCGGGACGCAGCATGTCGCATCCCTGGTGCGGGCGAGAGTGTGTGATCTGTACGCAGGCATCCGCCTGCGCACAGATCACTAATGGCGGGCAATGAGAGCGCACGGCGATCTGCAAGCATCTGCAGACCGCCGTGCGCTCCATTATAAACATAGGGGCCGCGGTCTGCATGCAGATGCTTGCAGATGCATCTGCAAAACGCTGCAGATGCATCTGCAAGTCTGAAGGCAGCCTAAGTTGGTGGAATCTGTATTCCCATGCTGACTTTAGCTTTTGCAATACTGGTCCATGTGCTGTGGTGATCCAGTTATGGGTGAACTTCTGAAGTGCTCTGAAAATCATTTTGCCATCTGGTTTTCCTCCCTGCTCTTTATTTTCCTCCTGTACACATATTGTCTTATACCTGTGTGTATTATTTGTTTACCCGTTGTTTTATTTGTGTGTGGTTTTACCACTCCTGTCCCAGACCCCCTGGGTGGGGGAGGGGAGGTATTAGACCAGGGCTGCCCAGGAGCAGGGCAAGAGTGGTGTCTCAGACATCATCATCATCAGAGGTAACTCTGGGATAAGGGACAGCTAGAGTCCCAACTAGCCTAAGGGTCAGTCTAGGAGATCCGGTCCCCCTGACTTCCCTTACTACCTCATGAGAGATTCCTACTGCTGCATATTATCTTACCTCCCCCTAGATTTATCGAGTGTTTGATAAATCTGTGTATGTTAAAACTGGCTGGTCTTAGTTTGCACTGTATAGGAATCAGATTGATTAATCTGCCCCAATAAATGAAAGTATATTGAGCTGGAAAAAAAAGGTGCAATATGGGGTATATCTGTGTGGAACAGTTTTTTAAGTTGTAAATTATGGTTTGCTCACCTTTGTTGGTTGTGGAAGTGATGTGCTCCAGGGCATTGGGGTTCTCTGAACCAGGCTATACTGTTTCTGGGGAGTTACAGGGGTCAAGACCTGGCTCTTTGACTCTTGGTTCAGCTTCAAAGAGCTCTTGGGGGGAATTATAAAAGGAATTTTCTTGATGCTACCTGTGTTTTGTGGCTATGAGTGGCCACTGCTGCTGCTGAACCTCTTGGAACGATGGATGGGCAGCTGGGATGTAGTGGCTCCCCACGGGTGGAGCGAATTCCCAGGCAGTGGATGTTGGAAGGGTGTAGGGTGCAGGATGGAGGGCACGTAGTAAATGACACTCACAGTTTGTTGGTTCTTAAAGTTCTTTACTGGTGATACTATAAAAAAGGATAAATGGGGAGCGCACATAGGGCGTTATCGTCTTAATAAATAGTCCAGTCTCCCCAATCGGTGTGACTCACCTGCGGTGGTTGTGAGAGCCATAACAAACTGAGAGAGCCTGGTAATGGTCGCTGCAGGAGCCCACTGAAGATAAATGATTTCCACCGAAGAAAAAGCTGGGCTTTGTAGTCCGCGCTGACCTCAAGAAACTTCCAGTCCAGTAAAGGGTTAATCAGGTTCTGGTTTATTTGCCTACGCGTTTCGTGGCTTTAAATCTGCCACTTCATCAGGGCTTAACGCGTAGGCAAATAAACCAGAACCTGATTAACCCTTTACTGGACTGGAAGTTTCCTGAGGTCAGCGCGGACTACAAAGCCCAGCTTTTTCTTCGGTGGAAATCATTACTGGTGATACTGCCACAAGGGCAGATGTTATTGCTGGAATCCGGCAACCTGGCAGCAACTTGGGTTCTCCTCACCTGGCAAGTTCTGAGGCCTCCCTACTGCACTTTCTTAGCAGGTCCCTGCGGCTGCTGAAGCTAAGCTGCATCCCTCTCTCTTCTGCTGTGTGCTGTATGACAGACAGCTCAAGTCCTTCTCCAGCCCCACTTCTCTGGCAGCTACTCCTGGGCTCTTCACGCTGCTTGGTCTCCGGACACTTTGGTGTGGATGGGGGACTTGGAATCACCCACTCTCTTGTATTGGCTGCCGGGATGTTAGGCTCTGCCCAGCCTCAGACTCCGATCTCCGTTTCTTGGAGCTTACTCCTCTGGGGTGAGCTTGACACCTCTGCACTCCCCAGGCTCTCCTTCACTTCCTCAGAACCTTGCCTTTGGGTCACTCAAGCTAGATCTAGCTATCCTGGGACGAGCTTAGCACTGCTCCAGCCCACAGGATGTCTTCCTCAGTCCTCCTGGGAACTGAACTGACTAACTCCGCCCCGAGCAGAATTTATAGGGAAGCTACCTTGAACCCTGGCTTTAGAGCTCCCCTTTGGGCCTGGAGGCAGCAAGATGTTGTGTGCTTTGGTTTTGCCTGATGTGGATACCCTTTGTTGCTCTCAGGTATGACACTACCCCCCGGGAGAGATAATGACATTGTGGATCCAGACTCTGGGGTGCCACAGAAGTCACAATCAACTTTAAAGACCTGTGATATCTGCTTGATATCCCGATGATGACGGTCAGCCGCAGTATCCCTCCAAAGACAGCAGAGATAAAGGGAGAAAAGGAAAAGGGATTCCGTCTGTGCTTCCGTCACACTGTGATAAATCTACTGGAGAGATTTATTTTTATTTTTGATTTTTCCTGATAAAGGGGCCCTGCAGCCTGAAATGCGTCGAAATAAAATCACAATAAAAAGTAAATCTTTCCAGTAGATTTATAACAGTGTGACGGAAGCACAGACGGAGTCCCTTTTCCTTCCTAGATCTTACCAATAAATGAAAGATAATACTGAAGAATCAGTGCCAGTGCTACATTTTATGCCCCCGTGCACTTTAGACTAACGTCGTCTGAACCAAATATTGATAGATCCAGGTAAGAGTCTAATGTGTATGGGGCTGCCATTCAGATTAAGTCAAAGAAGATTAGGATCCTGCCTGCCTGGCAGCTGTCCTATAGAGGACACAGAAGTATTTGTACAAACAAGTGCTCCTGTACATGGGAGAGTCGGCTGAGATAGCTTCCGGATGAGAAATCTGCTGAACCACCGGCATTTAAGTCTACGGGGTGCTTAAAGAGCCACTAGGTACAACATACTGTCTAGGGCTAAGTTCACATGTCCAGTAATCATCCATTAGAACGGATCCAGCAGAGATCTGTTGGCAAAACAGTTGAGCAAACACAACTTTATTGTTCATTTTGAAAAAATTCATTTCTGCAGGATCCCGTTTTTTTAACATGGGAGTCCATGGAAAACGGATCTGGTAACTGATTGCTATCTATCTTCCATTTGAACTTGATCCAGAAAAAAAAAAAGGGATCCTGCAAAAATCATTTTTTTCAAAACAGACAAAAGTTGAGATTACACAACTTTTTTGCCAATGGATTGCTCCTTAGGCTGCTTTCACATTGCGGATTTTTAATTTCCGATGCTGTCTGATAAAAATCAGACAGCATCGGACCGATTTTGGGCCCCATGCAGCCCTATGGGCATCGGACCAAATCGGATGTGCACTAAATGCCATCCGATTTGGTCCGATCCAATTCTGTCCGATTTTTTTACCGATGCAAAAATCGGAGCATGCTCCGATTTTTGCACCGTAAATAAAATCTGACAGAATCGGATCGGACCGAATCGGATGCCATTTAGTGCACATCCGATCCAACCCGATCAATTTTACATGGAGCCCTATGGAGAAGGGTCCGAGGAAACATCTGATGTCTCCTCGGACCCGATTTTAGTGTACTGAGTATCCTCAGTACACTAAAATAGCTCCTAAAAGTGAAGTAAGGGGTTAAAAAAATAAAAAAATCTATACTCACCTGTCCACGAGGCCCCCGGCGTCTCCGGTGTCTTCCGGTGTCTTGCTGTCTGTGCTGACAGGACCTGCCGTGATGTCACAATCACATGACCGCCAGTAATCAATGACCGGCAGTCATGTGATTGTGACGTCACTCGAGGTCCTGGCAGCACAGAATAGCAAGACACCGGAAGACACCGGAGACGCGCGGGACCGTGCAGTAGTCGTGGACAGGTGAGAAAAGATTGGAGGAGAGGAGGAGGACACATGGGTTGACCGGAGGACACATGGGAGGACCGGAGGACCGGAGGACATATGGGAGGACCGGGGATGACACATGGGAGGACCGGGGGAGGACACATGGGGGGACCACATTGAAGGACTGGGGGAGGACGCATGGGGTGACCACATTGAAGGACCGATGAGGACACATGGGTGGAACGGGGGACCACATTGGAGGTCCGGGGAAAAAGTTGGGAGGACAGGGGGAGCAGAGAAGAGAGACAGGGGAGAAGAGGGGAGGACCGGGCAGTAGAGGGGGGAAGCGGGAGTACCGGGGAAGAGACAGTGACAGCTCAGGGAGCGAGGTGACAGGAGGGCGGGCATCAGATAAAATGTCGGAATCGGATGCCTATTTGGCATCCGATTCCAGGCATCAGAAGAATCTGATGCTGTCCGATTTATATCGGACAGCATCGGATTTTACAAAAATCGTTATGTGAAAGTAGCCTTAGCCTAAGATGTTAATCGGACAGTAACAATGTAACAGATTAATGAATCGGCACAACTTGATTGTGTGTACATTTTACTAGTAATATCTGTGGTTCGGTTATAACAGAGCTCCACTGTATGGGAATAATCACTGTATGGATCCTACCGGCAGCACTTGCAGTGATTACGTCATGACCCTGTCCATGAAGGACATCGGTTGTGACCCTTCCTGTGGGGTCACCTAACCGGAGTACCAATTAGAGAGTCACAAGTACACTGTCATATCAGTACTGAGCACTAATACAAAGTAAACTACTTAACACTGTTGCCATATTTAAAGCCATTTAATGTATAATTTACTCTTTCAATAAACAGTCCTATAAGATGTTATTTCCACTAGTTAATGCTTGGCCATTTGTTCTCTACA
Source organism: Allobates femoralis (assembly GCA_033576535.1). NCBI lineage: Eukaryota > Metazoa > Chordata > Amphibia > Anura > Aromobatidae > Allobates > Allobates femoralis. Next base: position 161,649,559 of record JARQOC010000009.1, on the reverse strand, counting down.
CCTGATGTTGATGTTACAAATGCAAATATATGTATATAATTACCTAGAACAATTAATCCTACATTGAAAAATCCAAGACTTGTTTACTGGGGTTTTCAAAGAATTTTTTTGCTGAGAAATTAATTGAACTTTTTGGCTACTGCACACAGCGATGATTTCTTCTCCATCCAAACAGAATATTGGCTTCAGTACAAACAGTAAATATGGTTCATTCAGCGGCACAGCTGTTACTGGGTTACAAGCGTGGAAGCGTGATCATGGTCTAGTCTATAGGCTGGACAGCTACTGTAAGGGTGCCAGGAGGTATCCCCTGCCATATACACCACAATGTTCTATGTTTTCAGTTATATCTTCAGTTATGTGTAATGACTAGTGATGAGCGAGTATACTCGTAACTATTCGGTACTCGACGAATAGTACGGCATTCGGGCTACTCGCTACTCAGCGAGTTTCCTTGTGATTACTCGTTAGGAGTAGTGAGTAGTACATTCACATTTGCAGTGTATCTATATACACTGCGAAATTTAAATAAAAGTTAATAAAAGGTGTTAAAAATATAAAAATAACATACCTATCTGATGGCTGTCCCAGGACCTGAAAAGAATGCATCCGCTGGACCTTACGTCTGATGGTCAATCAGATTGCGTCTGATCGCCAATGAGATGGCCAGTAGCGATCATGTGGTGTGTGACGTCACAGGGGTCTCAAACTCCAGGCCTCAAGGGTCGCACACAGTCCAGGTATTAAGGATTTCCTCAGAATTTGACAGTTGATCATTTTGAATACCAACTGTCAAATACTGTGGAAATCCTGAAAACCTGCACTGTGTGCGGCCCTCGAGGCCTGGAGTTCGAGACCCCTGTTCTAACACATCGATGGCCTGCCAGGACCTTATCCGGGGCAATCCGGCGCTCCCTAACATGGGAGCCTATGGGGCTGGATTGCCCCAGTCCGGGGGGATCCGGCAAGCGGACACTGGCGGCTGCACGCTGGTGTTCTTTCAGGGCTGCGGCTAGCCGCGGTCTTGAAAGAACAGCAGCTGCGGCTGCAATTACAGGCATCGGCTGCACACAGGACCGGAGGGCACATTTAGCCCTCCGGTTCTGTGTGCCGATCCGTTCCGGGACTGTCAGGGTCCTCCCGGACAGAACCGGACCGGATCACGCCGTGATGTGAAGCCAGCCTAACACAGGTGCAGAACAGGGTTTAGTTAAAAGTTTTAATTACAGTTCATATACACAATGGCCCTGATTCATCAAGACTGCTGTTTTTAATGGCGCTTATGATGGGTGGGTGTACATGAGTCAGACACTCCGGATTATTTAAGAGGCAAACACCTTTTAATGAATCAGAAGCATCTGACAAGAGGCGTCTATACCTGTGCGAATCACCACAAATCTTACTCCAGTCACAGACATTTCTGCTGCAAGAGACACCACATTTTGTCATGAATTAGATGACCACATCCCCGATCCCACCCTTGTTCCACCTGTATTGACTGTCGTGAAAACATCAGATGCAACCCCAAAGGCACTTTGATGGGTCGGGGACATAGCTTTGTAAAGGGAATGTACGGTATATGCAAAACAATAGGATATTTGTATTCAAATTAGGAAGCAGGGGCATACATAGAATACCGGGGTTGCCATAACAAAGATCCAAATTTGATATCTCTCATAAGCTGCAATCAAATATTCTACTGGGTTCCCAACATCTGCTCTATATACAATAGAAACCAGAGGTTTGCATACACTATAAAAAAAAGACACATGTGCATGTTTTTCTCACTATCCAACATGAAATCAGAATAAACCTTTCCTGTTTTCATTAGTATTTGGTACCATTGTATTTAAACTGTATAACCCAGGTCAAACATTTTGAATATCCTTTTACAATCTTCTCATAATAGCTGGTAGGAATTTGGGCCCATTCCCTCTGACAGAACTGGTTTATCTGAGCGTGCTTTGCTTTCCTGCTCTTGAAACGCCGGTGGTTACAGCATCATCGTGCCAGGAGCAAACTATGAAGATTTCTGCTCCTACAGGTGCCTGCTGTACCACTCATTGGGGCGCATAATGAATGTAGGGCCCTGCTCTGAAGGTCAGGAAGGTGACTGCCCAGAGACAGTATTGTCCGGTTCCGAGTACACCACGGCCCTGGGCCACTCAGTACAAATCTGCACCGTCAAGTGGTGATATACCCCCAATCCAGTCTCAGGCAAGTTTCACACATACGTTTTTTGGCATCAGTTTTAATCCATCAAAAACTGGATGCACCCGCATTAGTTTATGGCTCCATTGACTCTCAATGGAGCCGGATGAACCAGTGGGTGAATCCAGTTGTTTCTATTTCCCCCTGATGCGGGTGTCAGATTTTTCACTGAGACCAAACTATATTTCGTTGCAGTTTTTGTCTCCGTGATTAAACCTATGTACACCCGGATCAGGGGCACTCCAGGTGGATTTGCAATGGCGCTCAATGTAACCTGGATCCGTGGGACTCCAGATCTCACTGGATCCAGGTTTTAGAACTGCGCATGCTCGGAATGCAATTCCATTCAAACGGGGGGCATGCCATTGGTCCCCGGATCCGGCGGAAAAAGGTAAGCACCTGGAAGCAACTGTCTGCTACTGCACTGGTAGTATAATTGATCCGGAAGCCTTGATGAGTGTAATACCGATGCGGGGGCATCAGATTGTGCACTTGCACAGTATCCAGGGAAAAGCGGGGAATTCAGGCTTTACCTGCATCCTCCCTGATTAAAATTCGGTAGTGTGAAACCAGCCTTACTGTATGAAAGATTTCTTTTGTAGGTTATAGCCATGATGTTTCTCAATTCATTGTATGAGGTTTGGATATTATAAGGATGTTTTTGGGTAGGATTCCCCTTCAGTCCGCAAATATTAATTGTCCTTTAAATAACCTGATCTTATTTCTAAGCTGTATGAATATAAGTATCATGCCTAATCAAGCACATATTTACAAAAGCCGTCTATGCGCTCTCCAGGCCTCCACTCATTAAATGCATTTTCAAGAACATAAAACAATATTTTACATTACTGATTTTATCCCAGTGGGTTCGCCAATTATTGTGCCACGTCTTGTTCAATCAATACTGGTCTATGTGACGGAGCTGATAAACATTTGATGCTTTCTCAGTTTACAGCTCTACTTCTGCAGTGTAGTTATATCATGATATTATGGCACATTTAATATTCAGCTTTCCCTTTCACAGGGTGAAGATTGAAGAATTGTTTAACTTTACAAAAACATTCCAGTAAAATTATGAAAAAGGAGAGAGCCATTATGACAGAGGAACGGCTGGATGTGGCAGTCACATAGAACGAAGCTGGATATAGCGTCCAGCATTCTGCCAATGAACCCGTGGGGATCTGAGGGATTTGTACTTGTTATCAAGCATTCATACTAATGAGATTGTTCCATCATTCATTGAAATGGACATGTTCTCAGTTGGGACTAATTCGTTTTATAGCATAGCATTTTTAATGAGAGTCTATTCTCAGATTGTCCTTGCAGACAATTTAATTTAGAAAGTTTGTCTGTCCAAGAAAAGGTTTTAAATTCCTACAATTTGCAGATTATTCTATACTCTATTTCTTCAGCCTAAGACCTCCCTAGAAATCATAAACCATATAGGCAGGGTTGGCTTACAGTCTAGTATGTATGGTGTTCCCCTGGCTCTCCAATGACAGATGATGGAGGGGGACAGAAGGAGTGTGTTGGATTTCTAATGGCCAATCTTTTTGTTCTTCCGGAGATGAACCACCCTCAGAGGAGACTGGCAGCACAGTGGCATTCTCATAGAGAACACAGGAGTGCCCATACTGAGCATTCCTTTGTATGGAGAAGACAAGAGAGATAACTGTCATCTATACAATTGTTCAATCCAAGGCTACCTAATGTGTATTTTGTACTTTACCCGTCTCATTGATTATGGGTCTGTCTAGAGTTGAACTGACCTACCAGAGTGGCAGAGGTTTCCACAATGGGCCAAGTCAGTTAACAAAAATTTGATAAAGATACAGCAGACAACAAGACTATTTGAAACTGACTTTGCAGCCAATCCCTTATGACTAATGCTCTTTCTTATATAGTATTTCTATGATAGAAACTAAGGGTTGCAGAAGTAGTGGACGCACCAGCGCCTTAGTACCAGAGGTGGACAAAAGACCCCTCTGGTACATAAGAATACTTGGTACATAGTAGTTGGGGATCCTTATTTTTAATTGGGTCCCAAGATCAAGATTACAATTAATCTAAGAATGGGTGTGCTATAGGTTGAATTGGGGATTCAATCTGGTAACCGGTTGCTGCCTGATCGGTTCCTGTGTCTGCCGGGCTATTGCCTTTACTTCTCTGTCCAAATGCTAATGGTTCCAATTGCCTTTGTTCTCTCTTCTTGGTTTGCTCATCTTCTGGTGTTTCTTATTTTTCCATTTTGGACTGCCTTAACATATTCTGGGTTGGATTATATATGTTCATCTTTCACTGCACCTCCTTGCTGGCTATACCTCTAGGTGGACTTTTTTTAGGAGTTCAACTAAGTGGTGTACCTTATTGGCTAAACACCATTTTAGTTCCTGCACACCTTTCTCTTCCCCAGTTGGCAGTGTGTTGAGGCCTTCCCTGTGCTCTTTCAGGAGATACAAGAAATTCTTTGAGTCAGGTCTCAATAGTGTTTTGAGTTTTGTGGCTAGGGTCTTTCTAGTCTCTACAAGGACAAGTGGAGTGTGGGTGGGGTGTCTCCTTGTAGAAGGTATTTCCGTTTTTCATTACCCGTGTGTCAATGTGTTTTTGTTCATAACATCCCCCTCGATGTCCTTTTAGGGAGTCAGGTCCATGGTGTTGTTTTGATTTGTGTGGCTAGGGCCTTTCTAGTCTGTACAGGAACCAGTTAGGTACTCCCATGCCCTTCCCATTTCTATTACTGTTGTGTGTAGTGTGTAAGTGATTTATGGTCATAACAAATGAATGATGGAAAAATCTCATTAATAACAAATTAATAACAAATACAAATCCCTCAGATCCCGCATCTCGACAATAACAAAAGGAATAGGAAGACTGAAATTGTACATGCTGGAACCTTATGTCCCACAACATCTTCTTTTGGGAGATAGTTGGGAGACCGCTTACTGTCATAACAGTGTGTTCATCTGACATTGGTCTAATGTAAATGTAGCCTTTATCTAAGTTTCTTATGACAGAATACAATGGTGGTCATTTACAAAGGCTGTCAATGAAGAACACATTTAATGGTTTAGTTCACAATAAATTAGTCTTGGTTGGTGTATTTGCTTCTTGGCAATTTTTCTTAGTTACTAAGTTGAATCACATCACCCAAGGCCAAAGCACATCATTTTTCCCCCCTTCCCTCTGGCACAGGAGTCACTTACTGCTACTAGCTCCATCTTATTATAATGTCTCCTGCCACAGAGGCTACGGTAGTGGTGTAGCTGCATTCACATCTCCCACAGTGTCTTATCACCCAGGATCCAGGACATATTCAGAGAGGGCAGCGATGCAAGAGACTGTAGTAAGTAACACAGTGCTGCCCCTGTGACTGATCCTGTGAATGAGCAAGACTGTAGAGAGGGGCAACCTAAATGTACATCTCCATTTGTTTAATGTATTTGGATGTAAATGTAAGAAACAGTATTTTATATGACCTTTTCAAAATATTACTAAAAAATTAATAAATATTAGGTTGTTATTTCTTCTGAACATACGCCTCCCTGACTGCTACTCCCTAGGCCAAGGCCTAGATAGGCCTTATGGGAAATCCAGCCACACACCATTAGTATGCTGTTAAGCATCATTTTAACCCTATGTCTTCAGGTTAATAGCATTTTTTTCATTACAGGTTTCCTTTAATATGGGCTTTTATTGGAGTTGTGACAATTGCAAGTCCATCAGCTGTGCAATATCTTAATCCCAACCCTTATCGCACCACTCAGTAACACCCTATGTGCATGTGTCACGTTTATTTCCTTTAATAAGCGAAAGTCAAAATAATTAGCGTTTTATGGACAACTGAAGGTCCATCATGTCAGAACCTTAGCAGTACAATAAAACAAACAAGTATAAGTCACTTTATTATTTCCTAAGCTTGTCATTGAAGAACATCTACAGGCCATCACACAGGGGTGTAATGGATTGTTGGGTGACATTGGCATGTCCGTTTTTGTTTGCCTTGACGTCACACGGAAGCAACATAATGTTACAGCTATGAGCCAGAAAACAACAATACACAAAGACATTCCCATGTACTAAGGTTGCATCTTGTCATTGAGCAGACGTCAGTGCATTGTCAATAAAACCCACTCACTTGAAACTTTAAGACTTTATCTATGTCATTTCTGTCACTCATAAGTTATCGATAACCTCTGCTGATCAGCAGCTGAATTTTCATACACTGAAATATATTTGTAAGTATTTATAAATGTAAAAACATTATGATGGTGCTGACTAAAAATGATGTCAGAAGAAAAAATGAAACGGAACTATCTGACGAGTTGCCATGGTGACACAACCTTTTTATTTCCTGATCCAGCGAAGAAGATTAAAAGTAGACGGAGCTAATCACATTCGGCATTGCCAATGAATATCACACAGGACGACGCTGGTACATCATCTGTCTCTGGATCTCTGTTGGGGAAAGAAAAATTGAACAAAACTTTACTGACGTATCAAATCACTCCAATCTGGGAACATGTATTAATATTTACAGTTAGGTCCATATATATTTCGTCCAGCAAGAGATATCCTTGGGCACTATAGGGTGTAAAGAGGGTAGCTGTACAGCGTGACTTGTGATGCGGCCTCGTAAGGTGGTGCATGCCCAATGCAGAGAACATATTGAAGTTATAGTTATTTAATGGACATAAAGTCCAGACTTTTAGCTTTCATTTGAGGGTATCCACATTAAAATTGGATGAAGGTTTTAGGAGTTTCAGCTATTTTACATATGCAACCCTGTTTTAAAAGGTGTAAGATCTCTCACCACGTGACTCATCATCAGGAGACAGGGAGACAAGGTCCCGTCACTCTCCAGACACCTCCCGATGTCCGTTCTCATACTCTCCCATCCCATGCTCCCGCGACGCCTGCTCACACCATCCCTGCTGCTGCTCCGTCCTGACATGTCTCACCGTGTCTCCTCTTACTTTGCAGGGGTGCATGCTTAGGCAGAGCGTGACACAGCTTCCCTCTACTTAAAGGGCCAGTGTAATCTTTTTTCTGCTGACTTCTCTCAGCCTGAGAGGAGTTTGTGTACAAAATGCCCTCACTTCTTTAGTCAGGTTCCTGGGCAACTTTGTACTGTAGACAAACGTTGCTGTGCTCAGGTTCCCAGATCTGCGCTTGCTCGCTATTATCTCTGCTTGTCATTAATGCCTGGTATTTCCTTTCTAGTGCTGGTGTCGCCATCCTGGTAACGACTGCCTGGAGTCTCGCCATTCTACCCTTCATCTCAGTGGACTCAATTGGTACCTTTTAGACCCGTCAGGACCATCCGTATGTGACATAGACTCGTATCTCCTCTGGATTCCCTTGGCTATCCCAGTTTCTCCTTTGTTTGTCCCATCCGGTTCCCTGGACTTCTCGCTCCCTCCATAGACTCTGCTCCCCTTTGGCTCGCCTGTCTGATATTGCAGTCGTTGCACTCAGAGCCTATGTGGCTGTACTGGGTCAAGTCTCGTATAGGGGTTTGCTCGTCGGTGCTCCCCCGAGGGAATCAGTGCCTTGGCCCATGGGGTCCTCCCTTGTGGGTTCTCCTATTGTCTTCAATAAAAGTCATGCATTTCTTTGATGCCCTAGTTCATCTGGTTCCTTGGTTCAGCTTCCACAGAAATCTCTGTGGTTTAGTGGGTCCACTATCACATTACTGCCTCCTCATGCATGACAAAAGGGACCAAAATCAATTAGACAATTGACTCAAAAGCTGTTTTCGAGTTCTTTAAAGAGGACCTGTCGACCCTCTGCTGCATGGCAATCTAAATGCAGCACTGAATGCAGCATGTCTGCTGCATTCAGGAAGGGTTCCCCATGTGTCTGTGTGCTGTGTACCCCGAGATATAGCCTTAGGCAAACTCACTGTTAAAAGTCAGGAGGGCATTCCCTGGTGCAGGAGTAGTTTGATTCATGAGGTCATTCCCTCTCCCTGCCTCTCTGTGCTGCTCCTGCTGTGCTGGCTCTGCCCTCCTCCTCTTTGTCACTCATCCTGCGGCACACAGCATGCAAATCATTTGTCTTGACATCAGCTCCAGATTCCTGCCCTGCTGTCTGAACAAAGCACAAACAGCACAGCAGGAGGCGGCATAGAGAGGCAGAAGTGGAGGGAATGGCCCCCGTAAATCAAGCTGACTCCTGCACCAGGGAATGCCCTCCTGACTTTTAACAGTGAGTTTTCCTAAGGCTATACATCGGGGTACACAGCACACAGACACATGGGGGACCCTTCCCTTGAATGCAGCAGACATGCCGCATTCAGTGCTGCATTTAGATTGCCATGCAGCAGGGAGTGACAGGCCCCTTTAATAATTTTTCATTTATTAGAATCAGGATAAAAACAGCTTTTCATGCACATAAAGATCATGAGTAATGCTACAAGCTAGCTGAAACGCGTTGCCTGACGACCATGACGTACTGATCTAAATGGCTTTACATGCATGAAAAGCTGTTTTTATCCTGATTCTAATAAATGGAAATTTTATGAAAAACTCGAAGTGCTAAATTCCTTCATCATCTAGAAAAAATCTACAGTTTGGTACATCCTGAGAAATAAAGAAAGCATTGTTGACCTCAAAATTGCAAAAAGACCTGGACGCTTAAAGGAGACAACGGTGGTGAATGATTGCAGAATAATTACCATGGTGAAAGAAACCCTTCACACAGCAACCAAGTGAACAACACTCTCCAAGGATGTAGGCGTTACCAATATCCAAATTACTATAAAGATTAGACTGCATGAAAGTAAATACAGAGGGTTCACTGCACAATGCAAGCTACTAATAAGTAGAGATGAGCATGTTCGAATATGTTTGCCAGTCCGGACCGAATTTGGCAATTTTCGTTTGGCTCCTTGAACTTGAACGTTTTGCTGAAAAGTCGAAAACTCGGGATTTGTTTTGTAATTGTTTGCATTGTGACCCATTGGCTTACCAATTGTGTATTCCGCATACAGTCTTCATGGGAACAAATAACTATGAAGTCCGTATACAGAAAGGAATAATTCACAGATGTTCATAAACTTAGTGCACAGACTGTAACTTAGCGACAATTACAATTTGCATTTGTTTCCGTGATGTTATTTTGTTCATTTTTATTGCTGCCGCCTGTAAAGCTCAGAGGAGTATCCTGGCTTCATACAAATACCATTGTTAGATTATTATAGGACCTTCACATATATAAAGCCAGATATATATTTCGGTTTAAATCTTCTTGCTCCTGTAAAGATCAGATTTCGCGTAGACTCGTTATTCACCCTTGATTCTTCCAAACCGTGATCTCTCACAACTGCATCGCTCATTATCAATGCATTTAAATTAGTGCTAAAAACGTCTCCTTTTTTCTAAATTTGGCCTTTTGGATGTATGCTTACAACCTATATTTAAAGAAGTCTATCACCCCTGAAGCTCGATTTAACACTTTCACCCCGAGCGTGTTTTTGCCTTCCAGATCAGGCCAATTCTTTTCATTTCAATCCAGTGTCACTTTATGCAGTAATAACTCTGAAACACTTCAATATATTTCAGTGACTCTGAGAATATTTTTTCATGACATGTTGTACTTCATGTTAGTGTTAACGTTTGGTCAATGTGATTTGTGTTTATTACTGAAAATATTCAAAATTTTACAAAAAATGTGGAAGTTTTGCCATTTTCAAACTTTGTCCTTAAACCAGAGCGTTACATCACATTTCAGACTCCATATACTAAACCCCTAAGAGCAAAAATGACTCCTGTCCCAAAAGATTAGGAATGTATTGCTTGATTAAATCTAAAATTCCATATGCCTTTCTTTTTTTTTTTTTTTTTAACTATTTACCACTAGACCCTATTGTCCAATCTGAAGCTGAGAGAGGCTATCTAGGTTAATAGAATCATATTTGCAACTCTCCTGGAGCTTCAGAAAGTCTACTGGAAAAGAGGGAAACTGCTGGGCTACAGAATTCTCCAATAATCAGCAGTTCTAGAACTCTTTTTGTCCTGGTTGCCAAGAGGTTCTGCCATGGGACTTGTCCCAATATTCCTTCGTAAATTCGCGAGGCAGGAGTTGGTTTGCAGAGGAAGAGTAAGGAGGCATGAAGAGGAATTATCTTTAAAAGATGGCCATGGCTATAAACTATTTGGCAACATATTTTGAGAGCAGTGGCTGAGACTGGGCCCGCCCCCTGGGGGGCCCTGAGCTCCTTAGGGGCCCCGAGCTCCCGGGGGGCCCTGCTGCCTGTGCCTCCAGCCGCCCGCCGCGACCGCGATAGCACCGGAAGAGGAGCTGAGGGAGGACTGGAAGTGACAATGTCACTTCCTGCAGCCGCGCAGCAGTACCCGCCCCTTCACGGTACAACAGCCGGAGGCGGGTAATCGTCGGCACCGCGCGCACCCCCCCCAGCTACTCAACCGACCGCACCGCCAACGGACTCCCTCCCGGTCCTCACTAGGGGGCCCTGAGTGAATCTTGCACCGGGGCCCTCAGGACAGAAGTTGCGCCACTGTTTGAGAGCCTTATTCATGTACCTTCTACAAAGTCAAGGTAGGCAAGAAAGGTTTAGACGTTTTCCACTGCTTTTGTGACCCCCTATCTTTTGTCCTAACTGTTTTTAACAAACACTTTCCCAATATATTACTACTACCTAATCTGTTCCTAAAAGATGATCTCTCTTAGGGTGCCGTCACACCATGCAACGGCCCCGGAGATGTCGGTGGCGACGGGTGGGAGAACGCACATTTTTGGCGCACCACCAGTGTCGCTGCCCCCCGTTTACACGGGGAGACATCTCTGGCGATGGGCTGGCAAGCTGAGAGGCGGCATCACCGCCGGGGTGTCTCAAAACCCCAGCGGCGATGCAGGACAATGGGAGCCTATGGCTCCCATTGCCTGTCAGCTCGCCGGCAGCCGTTTACATGGGGCGATGTGTACACATCACCCCAGATCGGCTGCCTGGTTTCACATCACTGATGTGAAACCAGGCGAGCTGTCAGAGCTGCCGACATCGCCCCATTACATTAGGCGACGCATGGGCGATGTCGCCGCCGATAGGCCATGCCCCTACGTCACCTATGTAATTGGCGGCGATGTCGCCAGGTGTAATGGGGCCTTTAGACTTGTAAATACCTTCATTGTTGTAGCCTTGATCCTTCTGGTCTTGAGACCAGAATTGACCCAACTGAGCAAGGCATGTTACTGGAGGGGGTGAGGCTGCCTCTTTGCGAGTGATAGCATGTCCACATCACACTTTACTGTTCTCTAAGCCCCAACCAGTGCCGTGCCCTGCTCAGTTTGTCCACATCCGGTCTCTAGATCGGAAGGGTAAAAGCTACAACAACAATAAAGGTATAGACAAGCCTCCTAAAGATAAGCTTACAGGAGCAGGGTAAATAGTATAAGTAAGTATACTGGGAAAGTGTTAGTTAAGACAAATGTAAGGGAATCACATTGATGGTGGAAAACCTCATCAATTGCACTTGACATATTTGCTACTTGATTGGCACATCAAGAGGTATAGTAGTGAATGCAAATGTCATTGGTTTCTGACTGCTAGAAAATAATCTTATTTAAAGGGGTATGCTCTGGGAAGATGTAATGATGAAGCCCCCCTCACTCACTTAGGGCCACATTTATTGAAGAGGAGAGACACTGAATATATCTAGCCTGTCCAAGTATTGGATGGTCCATCATTCATTTGAATGGCCATCATATAATGATAATTTAAAGGGCTTGTCATGAGGCCACATTTTAATTTAGAGATATTTGTGTTTGGAGTTTTCTGTATTCTGGTTTGACATTTAGGAAGCTGAATCTGTAGTCAGAGCCCGGCTTAACATTTTATGTAGATTTTGTATTTTTAACTTTTTATTAGGTTTGAGAAAGTCTTGAATTTAATTAAAAGTCTTGAAACTGAAAACTGATATAGAAATCTATGTCTTTCCCTTGCTACTTTGATATTTGTTTACTGTAATATTATGTTCTCCTTCCTGCAACTTGAAACATATCCCATTAATTATTGCTCACAGCAAAATACAGTGGCACGAGAGCAAAATGTAGATGGAGGCCCAGATTGTGAATAGAATAATGCAGTGACCCATTTAACAGTGGGCACACATATAGAGGTTTAGGCAATGTAGAGGGAAGGCAAATATATTGTGTTTTATTGATATTAAGCACTGCGTCAGGAATCGGAAAGATAAAAATAAATATTACACTTACCGGAAAAATATAGATGACAGATAAAGGGATCAAGTTGTGAGAAACAGATAGAATTGAGTATATTGCTCATGTATTTGTAAAGGGAATGTGCTGACAAGAAGACCTAGGGTAAGGGTCCTGTCACACTTGGCGACATTCCAGAGATCCCGACAATGATACGACCTGGTAAGGATCGCTGGGACGTCGCTACACGGTCGCTGGTGAGATGTCAAACAGTCAGATCTACTGAACGACGCAGCAATAATACGGCGACCCGTATAACAACCTCGGCGGTCGTTGGGACCCTGTCACACAGCAGCTAGTCTGACCACTCAGACCTACGAGGCTGACTTCTGAGTTGACAACGAAGTCGTTGTTAAGGCATCAAACACACCGATGCATGCTATTCAGCGGGAACCCGACGATCAAAAAATGGTCCAACCCATTCCGACACGATCGGCGATGTCACAGCAGGAGCCCAGTTGCTGCTACGTATCATCTATAAGGATAGAGGTTGGCTCAACTGCTTAAAAAGGTGCTCAAGGAAAAAAGGGAAGATAATCAATTGTAAATCATCCCTGGCACACTAAAAAAGAAAATGGTACGTTGTTTCTTTCTAGATTTTTATTATTTGTGATGTTTATGAAAAAAAATCAGACGTTTCGGCTCTCACACGAGCCTTCATCAAGTGATACTGTGAAAATACAAATTAATAAAACAAAGTACATATATGTCCATGTGTAAATAACATTCAAGCTGTACAATCCGAGTGGTATAGGTCTGTGAGTGATCGTGACAGTGACTGCGCAATATAACTAAAGGTGGTATATGTGATGTGTATAAGAGTGATATGAGAAGATAAGTGTTGATGAGAGAAGTGAGAAGAACAGAAAGAGAAAAGAGAAAAGAGAATAAAAGAGATGATGAACAAAGATTATGGGAAAGATCTATATAGACTATAGGGTTGTATAGAGTGTTGATTAGAAGATTATATAGACAAAGGTATGTACCTTATAGGCTAAGGATAGTTGCTTACTGAGGGTACAGGTATGTCCCTTTAGTGGCTGTATTGTATGCGGACCCTGCAGACCATAGAATAGAAATATACACATATGTGTGAGACCTAAATGTACAGCTATAGTAGTCATGGAGAGATGAATACGTTTGAAATCAGAAAATACGCTAGGGAATATAACCTCAAGTTATGACTACATGGTAAACCTTAATATAGGTGACCATGTGTAGATGGCTGTAAGATTCTGCTCATAAACCAGGGATCTGCCTGTTAGAGTATAGGGAAATTAGGCTAAGATAAAAGGATTGGATATAGTGAAAGCACATACCAAAGGTATTGGTCCTATGTCTCCTGTCCTGTGAAGGAAAGGATGTTGATATAAGTATAGGGAAAAAGAGGCTTATACTGCTCAGACGAGCATAGTATAAGTTAAATTACCTTGTGGCTGAGAATTGTAGTGCATAGTGGCACGGAGTAGTCAGGTGGACCCAGGAGCGAGTGTCTGCTCCATCCGACCGCTACTTATAGCGGTCGGGTAATGAGAGAAGCGCCCGGACAGGAAGTGCGTCATTACGTGTCGCGTCAGTGCGCATGCGCGGGCGTGTCGCCATATTGGTAAAGGAGTTTGTCCCATGTGAAACACTGCGCGTGCGCGGTCTGCGCGGACCGGAAGTTTCCTCTTGTATCTCGTAGGAGATACAGAGAGCGTCCCTATCAGTGTTATGTGAAGTGAAGTAAATGTGGGAAGTGTTTAGAGAGGTCCAGATAAGCTAAAGAAAGGCAGTATGCATTCATGCAGGTACAAGGTGCAAAAGCGATCCTGTGCAGTGGTCTGGTGGAGGTGCCCATATTCAAGTTCCTTTCTAGAATAGAAATGGAAAAGTTAGTACAACCATACATAATTGATTAAGATCATCAAAAACACAGAACATTCTTATTGATTACATTTGTTAATCAATAAAAGCAATCATGTTACATTGTAGGTGGGAAATGCCCATCTCACACACTCCAATCAGATTACACTGAAATGAAAAAAAGGGGGAACATTACACAATATGCCCATACAGTATAATGAAATAACAGTACTAATAGTGAAGCTCAAATTCGCGATTCATGCCATGTGGGTGGAGGGTATTAAGGTGATAAATCCAGAAGGATTCTCTTTCTTTCAGTTTCTGTATGCGATTACCTCCTCGCCTAGCTACAGGGACATGTTCAATTATCTGGAATCTGAGCTGACTAACTGTGTGTCCTTTTTCTATGAAGTGGGCTGGAACAGGTAATAACGTATTTTTACAGCGAATGGTAGATTTGTGTTTACTTATGCGGTCTCGGACATGCTGGGTGGTCTCCCCAACATATCCGAGACCGCACGGGCACTTGATTAGGTACACGACAAAGGAGGAATCACACGTAAAAAAACCATTGATATTGAATCTCTTCCCTGACCAAGGGTGGGTAAATGATTCACCTTTCGTGACATTAGCACATTGGGTACAATTTAAACACGGAAAAGTCCCTCTCCTGATGGTACTCAGAGTTTTTTGTTTCATGGTCGCTATATTTGAGCCAATATCTGCTCGTACTAGATGATTTTTCAAATTGTTCGCCTTTTTGTAACATATTAGCGGTGGATTTATTAACTCCAAAATGTCAGGAAAAGCAGTACCAAGAAGGGGCCAGTGTTTGAAAAATGATATTTTTAATCAAGGGAGAAAATGGATGATAGGTGTTAACGAACTTCAGTCTGTCCGTCACTGGCTTCCTAGGTGTAGGTGAAGTGGAGAATTTTGGGGCGCAAATATCATCGGGGTAACCTCGTTGTTTGAACTTGTTACTCATTTCTTCATGACGTTTATTTTTAATTGATTCATCACTGACTATGCGATTAACTCTATGGTGTTGAGAAGAAGGAAGAGACCTTTTCACGTGTTTTGGGTGACAGCTGGTCCAGTGTAAGAGACTGTTTCTGTCAGTCCCTGGATTTTGAGCAGAATCTTACAGCCATCTACACATAGTCACCTATATTAAGGTTTACCATGTAGTCATAACTTGAGGTTATATTCCCTAGCGTATTTTCTGATTTCAAACGTATTCATCTCTCCATGACTACTATAGCTGTACATTTAGGTCTCACACATATGTGTATATTTCTATTCTATGGTCTGCAGGGTCCGCATACAATACAGCCACTAAAGGGACATACCTGTACCCTCAGTAAGCAACTATCCTTAGCCTATAAGGTACATACCTTTGTCTATATAATCTTCTAATCAACACTCTATACAACCCTATAGTCTATATAGATCTTTCCCATAATCTTTGTTCATCATCTCTTTTATTCTCTTTTCTCTTTTCTCTTTCTGTTCTTCTCACTTCTCTCATCAACACTTATCTTCTCATATCACTCTTATACACATCACATATACCACCTTTAGTTATATTGCGCAGTCACTGTCACGATCACTCACAGACCTATACCACTCGGATTGTACAGCTTGAATGTTATTTACACATGGACATATATGTACTTTGTTTTATTAATTTGTATTTTCACAGTATCACTTGATGAAGGCTCGTGTGAGAGCCGAAACGTCTGATTTTTTTTCATAAACATCACAAATAATAAAAATCTAGAAAGAAACAACGTACCATTTTCTTTTTTAGTGTGCCAGGGATGATTTACAATTGCTGCTACGTATCAGACATAGTGAGATCGCTGGCGAGGTCGCTGTTGTGTCACAAAATTTGTGACATAACAGCAATCTCGCTAGCTATATCGCTATGTGTGACGGGGGCTTAAGTGTAAGACTCTGTGCACACTATCCAAAGACACTGTGTGTTGGATGTACCGCCTCCGAACATGTGGGAACCCGCAGGTAACCACAGGGAGACTGCAGCCACCCTGTGCCCTTTATCTGCATTGGGTGTAGGGTTGCTTCTCTCTGCGTGTACCCGATGGTAATCGCTTCCGGCTCCACAGAATTAATTTAAAATGCTGTCTGGCAGCCTGTACTGCAGCTGAAAACATGCTGTGGTCGGGAGAAGCACAGTGGGAATGGAATTTCTTGAAATCCCATCCATTATGCTGGTACTGTTCAATGCAGCATTTTGGACGCAGCAGCAATACGCTGCGTCCAAACCGCTGCAATTCCTGATTGTGAGCACACACCCTAACATTGCTCATGAGGATTTTCTGATTTTATGTAAATAAAAAAATATGTTTCCATAAAAAGATGTCTTCCACTGTATATTATTCTTTGTTCCTTCAATATCTTTCAGATCACTGCTTGCAGTTAGTTAGTGGGTGCTAATTCATGTCCAGATGATACAGGTGTGTGGCTCTACAACACGCTCACTCCGGGCGATTTTCCGTTTTTCATTTTTCCCTCCCCTTCTTCTAAGAAACATAACTCTTTTATTTGCCTGTCAATTTAGAAATATAGAGCTTGTTATTTGCAGGACGAGTTATATTTTTGAATGACATTATTTATTTTACCATATAGTGTAAAAGAAAATGAGCAAAAAATTCCAAGCGCGGTAAAATGGCAAACTAAGTGGAATTACACATTTTTGGGAGGTTTTGTATTCACCATGTTCATTATATGGTAAAAGTGATGTTTTGGAATGATGCCTCAGGTCGGTAAGAATTAGTAGATACCAAACACGTATACTTTTACTGTTATCCAAGTTTTTAAAGGTAAAGAATTGCACTTTTGGCGCCATTTTCCGTGACCCGTAGTGTTCTCATTTTTCGGGATCTGGGGTTGTGTGCTGCTTATTTTTTGCAGGTTCAGCTGAAATTCCTAACACAACCATTCTTGGGTAGATGTGATGTTTGAATCACCCTTTATTACATTTTATTGCAATGTTGCGACCACCAAAAAAACACAATTTTGACATTTGAACTTTTTTTTACATTACACGGTTTACAGATCTCTGAACACGGCAATAGCAAATATGTGAATTTGTTTAAATGATTTAATAGTTTTATTTTCAATTAGTCAAAAGGGGGGTGATTTGAACTTATGTTTTTTTTTTTCATATTTTTAAGAACCTTTTTATTCTCTTTATTCTACACTGCCCCTTAGGGGGCCTCAATACTGAACTGTTTGATCACTTCTCCTGTTCACAGACCTGCTGCTGCACATCTGTGAACTGGAGAAATGATCAATCTGTGAATGTCGATGCTCGCCGAGCTGTCAGAGTTCTCTTGTGTTGGCGGTGAGGTATGGGTAGTAGAGCTGAGCGAGCTCTATGATTCTCCAGTGTTCGGTACTTGAA
Source organism: Allobates femoralis (assembly GCA_033576535.1). NCBI lineage: Eukaryota > Metazoa > Chordata > Amphibia > Anura > Aromobatidae > Allobates > Allobates femoralis. The sequence goes on along the minus strand of JARQOC010000009.1, from coordinate 161,631,837 downwards.
ACGAGCATTCAGATGCTCTAATGGGCATGACTTGAATATTGAGTATAATGGAAGTCAATAGGAAATTCAAGCACTTTTTCCAGAAAAGTTCCCAGAAAAATGTTTGAGTTTCCCATTGACTCTTATTGTTCTATTGAGCGCCCGACTGCTCGTTTTGAGTACTCAGGACTTGAGCATTTTAATGTTCGCTTATCATGAACGGGCAGTCATGTGACAGCAAATAAGCGATATGCATTCCGACTAGATGTCAGAGGCACTGGAGAATCCTGACTGCATGGGCTGCTCGCACTGTGAGGATCCACAAGTCTGCGGTAACATAGTGACTACAAACTTGAGCTCCAAGTCTGGGCAAACCCTATAATCTTAATTGACAAGTGACGTTCTTGAGGCATAATATCCATGTCAAGAACAGCTCCCCAAATGGATCTGTAATACCATATTGTATCGCCACAGTCTTAAATTTGTTTTCAGTAAAAACAATTTTTTCCCCAAAAATTTTACTGTTAGGATATGCCTCGCCACCAAAGTGTCAACGTTTGACTCCCACCATCAACAGAATGAAGAGGCTAGCTAATTGCCAGCTAAAGTAGTTATCTTCTGTGGATTAGATCATGTCTGATCTCATATTGCTGGCCATCACTGTCTTTCATTGAGACCCCCTTAATCAGCAGAACCACATGCAGCATGAATCAAACACCAGCTGCATTATTGTAGCCAGTATGGTTTAGTCTGGAACATAGTTTCAGAGAAATGAACTTAGAGTAGCCGGCTGGGAAATAGGTGAGTCGGTTCACTATTCTAAGGCCGGTTCTTGACATCAACTCTGTGCCCTTCTCCTGACGACAGGTTTCTATCTATGTATGTGGATGGGTTCAGGTAACATGAATGAGAAAGGTTTCCTGTAAACTGACAGCTACCAATTATTTGGCTCCTTTATAACACCAATATCTGTATGTTCTCATAGTAAGAAGAAAGTTACAGCAGATCATTACTTAATTTATCCAAACATTATTTGTATTCCTTTAAAAAGATAAACTTTTGGATGCCCACACAATGCCAATAATAGGCCCTCCAACAGTGAAAGGAAAATCGCCACATGTTCAAATAGTACGAGAAGGAGCAATTAATGTCACGATGAAGGCAGGCTGAGCAGTCATACAAAACAATAGAGGTTGGAATGGAAAGTAGATGTTCTTACACTGGATGCACTAATTTACAGGGCATGACAGAGAGTTAGTCATCTCAAAGTGCAATTGACAGTGGATATTAACGAGACACAGCGTGATGAATCACACATTTTCCTGTTACTAATTATACTTTTACTACACCAGTTACCATCATAGTTAGTATCGAACCCATGGGGAGATAGCAAACATACAAGTGTTAGTGCTCCTTTTTGTAATTTTTGAGAGCTTTGTGATTATTACCTCAAAAGAACTTAAAGTGTAACCGCCCTTACATTTTTATTTAATAGTAATTTAGAGCAATTGTTTTTAATACATTTTGAAATATACTTTATTAGAGAACACCCATTCATAAACCTTCCACAAGATATCCCCACTAGACTGTGTATGAAGCAGACATATGGTCATTATGAATCAGAACCATCTTCAAGCTTCTTACAATGAATATGGGGCATGTAACCATATAAGGGTAAAGGGGCGGGCCTAAACAACATCTACACTGCTGACTGCAGCTCATTAGGTGACAATGTGTCAGATTACTTCAGGCTATAACACAGTGCTGAGCAATGTCAGAATGACAGGATCAGTGCAAACTCCTCTTTCTTTGGCACGAGCTTCAGATCTGTCATCTGGCTCCACACAGCTCAGTCAGGATCTCTGTTAACCACTTCTCTACTGGCTGCCCACACAGCTCACTATCAGTCTGCTCTCAGATGCTGTGGAAATACATACACAGTGTTAGCAGACTCTGAGGGACTCTGGCCACGCCCACACAGCCATTAAATGCAGTTTTTAAAAGACCACAGAAAAATGTGAGAGAATATGTAATATGACACAAAAAAGTATTACCTTAGCTGCTGTGTGACTCAACATTAACAATCAGTACAGTTTTGTGTTTTCTCTTTTTTCCAATGAAATTACATCTATACTTTAAATGAGTTGGCCAGGCTTGGGACAGAAGTCTGCAGTCTATGCAACTGTGACCTGCACAATCCCAAAAGTTCTATTTTGGTCTCATCTAAGCACATGACCTTCCCCCATTCCTCCTCTGGATCATCCAGATGATCATTGGTGAACTTCTAACAGGCCTGAATACGCGCTGGCATGAGCAAAAAAAAAACTTGCATGCCCTGCAGGATTTTAATTTATGACGGTGTAGTGTGTTACTAATGGTAATATTTGAGAGTATTTGAGACTGTGGTCCCAGCTCTCTTCAAGTCATTGACCAGGTCTTCCCATGTACTTTTGCGCTGATTACTGACATTTCACAGAATCATTCATACCCCACGAGGGACCTCTTGCATGGAGCTCCAGACTGATGAAGATTGAAAATCATCTTGTGTATCTTCCATTCTCTAATAACTGCACCAACAGTTGCCTTCTCACTGAGCTGCTTGCCTGTTGTCCTGTAGCCCATCACAGCCTTGGGAAGGTCTACAATTTTCTACCTGGTGCCCTTAGACAGACAGCTCTTTGGTCTTGGCTATGGTGGAGAGGTTGGAGTGTGAATGATTAATGGTGGTTTACACGTTGCGATATCGGCGTCCAACTCCGACCAAAAGTCACATGGTTCGGGCGTTGGAGCCGATATCGTTCCTGCGTTGTACGGTGTGAACATCCGATATAATGCAGGAACGATGGTAAACCGATATCGGGGGTCGAATGAGCGTGCTATTCAACCGCCCGATATCGGATGCTGGTTGGAGCCGGATCGTCTCGTGTGACAGCCCAACTCCGATGTGTACTGCCACGTCACCCATTCACTCCCATGTTAAATGGTCGTTCCTGGGTTGGTGGGCGTGCACATCGTCGGGACGTTGTATCCCGATATCGGCACGTCTAAACTGCCGATGCGATCAGGGAGAAACGGGCACTAAATGCGCGCTCCCGCGCCGTTGTATTACGATATCTGAACGATATCACAACGTGTAAACCCACCATTAGTGTGCGGGCGGGTGTCATACAAACAAGTATTGAGTATATTATATATATAAAATATATATATATATACACAGGAAATGTTTTTTGAGCAGCGATTCTTATAGCAATATGCTAGGTGCTAGATCAGTCCTTGGATGGGGATCAGCCACCACTATACAGACCATATGTTTGCAAAATGTAGACTGCAGCTCTCAGTTTCTGGATGTTTTCTTTTGCCATTAATGACCTTCAGGCATGGTACAGCAACGTTTCGGTCAGCTTGTGATCTTCTTCCAGCTGGAACTCACTCAGCTTATATGCACACACATTGATTACAAGCAAACAGGTCACAGGTGAGGATGTTACCTTTATTAGCCATTCAAACCCATTTGTGTCAACCTCTGTGCATTTTATAAGGCCAACATCTCCAGGGTATTTTAACTTTTGATCATTTGGATGTTTTTGGTTTTCATTATGATTTAAAAAGAGAAAACACAGTCATTTGACAATAAATGGCTTCACCCAATCACTAACCATGAGTGGGAAAAAAGTTTTTGTGTTATCATTATATTTTGTGAAAAAGGTGAAAAAAGCAAAAAAAATTTGTTTGGGTATGTACAATTTTCAGCACAACTGTATAGTAGTGCCTTGACTTAAGAGCACACCAACCTATACATTTTTTGAGATAAGAGTTGTCACTCGGTGCTTTTTTTGCTTTATGATGTGAAGCACAATTGTAAGTTATCAGCAGCTGAGCAGCAGCTGTGTGATAATGTGTGCCCGCTCATTAAGCAACTGAATTTTCCCTGCTTCACCATTGCATTCATCCCGGGCTTGGGGAGCAGCAAATACAGTATTTTGGCAGTTAATCAGTGAGTGGGAAAGCGCCACTCTCACAACTGATGAGCTGTCTGCATCGCTCCGCACACTTTGGAAAAAAAAATTCTTATACTCACCCTCCCTCCGGTCTCCTGCAGTGTGACGTTCTCATCATGCAGGCAATTGACTGTGAGAGAGTGCGTCAGCTGATCAGTGAGCACGTGCCAGATGATTAGCTTGAGAGCAGGTCAGCTGATCAGTGTGTGAGCACTGCACTCTCTTACACTGTCAGCTGCCTGCATGATGAGAGCACCACCCTGGGGATGAAGGGAGGGTGAGTATAAGTTGACTTTTTCTTTTAACGTGTGCGGCGTGATGGGGGCCATGTACCAATATGGGGAGCTTTTAACAAGATGGGGAGGCTTGTATTAGGATGGAGTGTCATGTACCGGGATGGGGTGGCATGTGCAAGGATGGGGTGCCATAAACCTGGATGGAGTGCTATGTACTAGGATGGGGGGCCATGTTCTTGGATGGGGGATCATAATGCCAGGTTTAGGGTCATGTACCAGGTTGGGTGATCATGTTTAGAGTTCCAAGATTGAGGCCACATACCAGGATGGGGGCCATGTGCCAGGATGGGGATCATATATACCAGGATGAGGATCATGAACCAGGTTGGGGATCATATATACAGTAATGAAGAAAGATGTCCAGCTCACGAGTTTGAAATGAATGTGAATTTCTTTTTATTCAAACATCTTCAGGCTCCAAATTTACAGCAGGCGACAAATTGTGCAACAATATGGCTCCTGTGACACTCCCCTGCCATATTTATTGCACAATTTGTCACCTGCTGTAAATTTGGAGCCTAAAGATGTTTGAATAAAAAGAAATTCACGTTCATTTCAAACCCGTGAGCTGGACATCTTTCTTCATTTGTGCATTGCTGTGTTTCCAGGACGCAGGTCCTTGCTGCCAGGGCACCTGTGGTGAGCTAATTTCTGCCTTTCCTGATCATATATACAGTACCAGGATGGGGTGCCATGTACCAGGATGGAGTACCATGTGCTAAGATTGGGGGCAATGTAGCAGGATGGAGATCATATATACCATGATGGATGCTATGTACCAGATTGGGTGATCATGTATACAGTACGAGGATGGCGGTCATATACCAAGATGGGGATCATATATACCAGGATGGGGGCCATGTATCTGATTGGTGGGTGATATATACAGTACCAGGATGGGGACCATATACCAGAATGAGGGCCATTAATAGGGGCTGGAACAGATAAATAGCATTTCAATTCATTTTAATGGGAAAATTACATTTGACATATGAGCAAATTGAGTTAGTAGCTCGGTTATGGAACAAATTAAACTCGTAAGTCAAAATATTACTGTACTTTATTTTCATTTAATACATTTTTGTTTTTGGCTGAGTTAGTTCATTATATCCCTCCTCAGTCCAGGAGTACAGGTCCCAACCACCAGCCTCACAGCTGACGATCTGGCTGACTATTTTAAAGACAAAATTGACCTCATACGACGGGAAATTTCCTTCCAGACTCAGATAATAATTTATCTCCTCCCTGCTGAACTTCATCCAACTCACTTTTGGTCTTTGATCTGGTCACAGAGGAAGAAGTTACCCGGCTCCTTGCATCTTCTCACTCTACTACCTGCACCAGCAACCCTATTCCCTCACGTCTCCTTCAATCCCTTTCCCCAGCTGTCACATCTCACCTGACTAAAATATTTAATCTTTCCCTCTCATCTGGTCTTTTCTCCTCCTCCAAACATGCCAGCATTCACCCATTATCAAAATAAAACATCCTTCGACCAGAACTCTGCTGCTATCTATTGACCTGTCTCTAATCTCCCCTTCATCTCTAAACTCCTGGAACCAGGTCCACTCCCGTATGATCCGCTATCTCTTTGATAATTCTCTTCTGGACCCTCTACAATCCGGCGTCCACTCCTTACACTCTACTGAACTGCCTTCACTAAAGTCTCTAATGATCTACTAACAGCTAAAGCTAATGGTCACTACTCCCTACTGTTCATCCTGGATCTCTCCGCTGCATTCAATACTGTGAATCACCAGCTCCTTCTATGCTCTGCTCTATTGGGGTTAAGGACACTGGTCTCTCCTGGTTCTCTTCCTACCTCTCTGACCGCTCCTTCTCTGTATCTTTCACGGGCTCCTCTTCCTCTCCTCTGCCCCTTACGGTTGGAGTTCCTCATGGTTCAGTCCTAGGTCGCCTCCTCTTCTCTTTATACACTGCTCCGATTGGACAAACCATCAGTAGATTTGGTTTTCAGTACCATCTCTATGTTGACGACACACAATTATACACCACTTTTCCTGACATCACCTCCACATTACTACAAAATGCCAGTGATTATCTCTCTGCTGTCTCTAACATCATGTCCTCTCTCTACCTTAAACTGAACTTGTCAAAAACTGAACTTCTTGTGTTGCCATTTCTGTATGTGGTTCTACCATTTCTCCTCAGCAGCATGCCCGCTGTCTAGGGGTTATATTTGACCCAAATCTCTCCTTTACTCCCCACATCCGGTCTCTCGCTCGCTCATGTCACCTACACCTCAAAAACATCTCTAGAATTCAACCTTTTCTTACTGTTGACTCTGCAAAAACTTTAACTGTTGCCCTTATTCATTCTCGCCTGGATTACTGCAATTCTCTACTAATTGATCTCCCTCTTACTAAACTCTCTCTTCTCCAATCCATCCTGAATGCAGCAGCCAGGATTATTTTCCTCTCCAACCGCTTCACTGATGCCTCTATCCTGTGCCAGTCATTGCACTGGTTGCCAATCCGCTATAGAGTACAATATAAAATTATCACTCTGACCCACAAAGCCCTCCACAGTTCTGCACCCCCCTACATCTCCTCCCTTATCTCTGTCTATCGCCCTACATGTGCCCTCCGTTTCGCAAGCATCCTAAGACTGACATTATCTACGACCTCCCAGTCTTGTCTCCAGGACTTCTCACGAGCTGCACCAATTCTCTGGAACAGATTACTAAGAACAATTCAATTAATTCAAAATATCTGTACCTTTAAGCGAGCGTTAAAAACACATCTCTTTAGACTGGCCTATCACCTCACCTCATCTATGTAAGCATTCCCATTCTGTCCTTCTCCAAATCTGGCCTCTTATATCACCTTTCTACACCCCCATGCATTTTATAACACTTTATCTGTATTTGCACAGATTCTGGCTGGTGAACTGTTCCTGCAGCATTATGTGAATCCCCTATTTATTATATTGATAGCTGGACCATGTATGACAGCATTTGTTACTGTAAACTTTTGTGTCTACTCTATTTCCTCATAGATTGTAGCAGGGACCTCACTCCTCATGGGCTCAGTGATGTATTTATTTACTTTCGTCTCTCATGGTTTGCATTGTATTATATTTGTATTGTCTCATATTGTACGGTATTCTATTATATATTATTGTATTGTATACCCTCTGAATTGTAAAGTGCTGCGGAATATTTTGGCCCTATATAAATAAAAATTATTATTATTATAAATCTTTTTGCATTCTTGTCTACACTAGGGCCCTATAAAAATTAATGACATACATGAATTCCATCACTCAGTATAGTCCCTACATTTACATTGTTCTTTGTTTATCTGGGTTTCCCGCTCTTCAATTTCATTTTTTGCAAGAAATCCCTTTGTTTTAAGTTTCTGCCCTTCCTTAAAGGGAACCTGTCACCCGATTTTAAGCTCCTAAACTATCTCTAGCTGTCCCTACACCTTCCTAGCAGCTCCCTATCTCTCCCTTTCTTATCTAAAGTCTCCCTATGAAAGAAGTGTAAAATAAGATAAAACTTACTGCAGGGTCCACTCAGCCCCATTAATTGTAATCTCCCGCCCTCTACACCTCTTTGCACTGGCCGGGTGTCACAGCCGGCACAGTGCATTATGGGCCGTCACGTGATCTGCCCAAGTGCATTCTGGGTCCGATCACGTGATCGGCCCCAGTGCATTATGGCCTTGATCACGTGATCGGCCCCCCGGCTCTGCGCATGCACAATGCGCTTATTGAAGGCCATAATGCACTGGGGCCGATCACGTGATCGGACCCAGAATGCACTTGGGCATATCACGTGACGGCCCATAATGCACTGCGCCGGCTGTGACACCCGGCCAGTGCAAAGAGGTGTAGAGGGCGGGAGATTACAATTAATGGGGCTGAGTGGACCCTGAATAATGCCGCCCAGCGGGGCGTGCATTACAAGATGGAGGTGTGAGGAAGGAACTGAGGCCACGCCTACCCAGTCCCCTAACTACGGGGACTGCAGTAAGTTTTATCTTATTTTACACTTCTTTCATAGGGAGACTTTAGATAAGAAAGGGAGAGATAGGGAGCTGCTAGGAAGGTGTAGGGACAGCTAGAGATAGTTTAGGAGCTTAAAATCAGGTGACAGGTTCCCTTTAAGTATTTCATGCAATCTGCCTCTCATCCGCCTGGCAAGAAAATGTGTGAAAAGAACAGCTCTGCCATCAAGGCTAACTAAATCATCTTCATGGGGCAGGAGAGGACAGATCATCAGATATTCAGCTCCACGTACACCAACCTTGCTTCTTCAATTAATCCTTAGCCTTGATGGTTTTTAAATCTATTCCAAAATGCACTGTCTTTTTCTTTTCTTATGGAGGAAGATATAAAAAAATCTGAAAATAAGATAAGTGAATAATAGAGTCTCCGCGTTCTAGCCTTGCCCTGGAATCAGACAATCCATTAGATATTTTTTATGATGACAATAGGAGCGAAAATGGTATGTGTAATTTCTCAGAAAAATTCTCATACTGGGAGCATTATGCTATTCATACAATTCTCAGGTTTGACATTACCTAAAATTGTTTGTCGATGATTATGTATAAACCAATTCACACAGAGGGGATGCAAGAAACCTTGACTGAGCAGCGGGAAAGTGAGCCATAGAAATGGAGAGGCCACACAAGCTCTCCCTATGTCCATGTATTGGGTATGCCACCTTATTATTTTAGATTTCCTCATATTGAGTTACAATTCATGACTAATTGACGTATTTTGATGTTTTGAGGGTTGATAGCTTATTGTGGGGAGCGGTGTCAGACAAGGCAAGGGCCAATCAGTAGCATTGACTCTGGGGGCCACTCATCAACTACATGCAAATATTACAATCACAAACCTACCTATGTATCTATATAATAATATACTTGGTAGGTTGTAACATGAATGATGAGATGATTCCTTTGTTTGTACATAGTGAAACAAGTGTATTGTGCCAACTATTGATCATTTTTAGAGGGTAAGTGATATACTGCTACGCTTGCGGATACTAGCGGGAGAGAGTGGACCCACTGGGTACCGAACTCACCCTGGAGGGCATAATTAAAGAGAACCTGTCACCCACCCCTGGTGCTTTTCAAAGTAAAATTACCACTGAGTGAAGTGTGCATGCTGCATTCAGGGAAGGTGTGTACATTGTCTCTACCCCCACCCACCCCCGTAACCTGAAAAAAATACTTTGGAAAATTTGGAGTTGAGAGGTCTGAGGGGCTTATCTGATTATGCTGTGCTCGCTGCTAGCCCAATCCTCCAGCCTCCTGCCTGTGTGGTGTGCCTGTGGAAGCCGAAGAGGAGGGCAGGCCCACACAAGAGGTGGCGGAACACACAGGCAGGAGGGGGAGGACTGTGCCAGCGGCAAGGACAGTTCAATCAGATAAGCCCAGGGACCTTTTAACTCTAAACTTTCCAAAGTATTTTTTTCTGATTACAGGGGGAGTAGAAACATTGCACAAACCTTTCCTGAATGCAGCATACACGCTGCATTCAGTGGTGCTTTCACTTTGGAAAGCACCAGGGGGCTGACAGATTCTCTTTAAGCAACTACCTTGTCTTCACTAGAGCCTCTGTTGTTGAGGTTGGGTTTTTGCTGGTAGGTAGCCACCAGCTGCTACTCCCGGAGCACTGTACCTTGATAGCTGGCCACAGGAATTGGGGATGCAGGCAGGTACAGTCATGGTGAGAGTAGCTGCAGACTTGATAGCTGGTGGAGGAGGGTGCAGAGGATATGGCAGAATGGCTAGTTCAGCCTGGTGCAGAGGGTACATCAGCAGGGTTGATCTAGGCAGAGGCAAAAAGTATGGCAACACCGCTGGCTCAGGCTTTTGCAGAGCATATGGCTGCATTGCTGGTTCAGCAGATATGGCAGTTTGGCAGATAGACAGGTGCTTGTTGGTAAAGCAGTACTAGGATAGAAACACAGGTTATGTCCAAACACGGGACCCAAGAATCATCAGAAGAAGGGGTAACCTGATAACTAGGAATAACCACATTGCCCAGTCATCTCCTGTGGGGTAACATGCCTTAATTACTATATGCCTCTCAGCCATAGACTTAGAGGCACTTCCCGATAAGGCACACTGGCTCTTTAAGAAAAGGGGGCACTTCCAAAGTGTGCTCTCAGGAACTCTGTAATGCAGACAAAGACCCTGGGAGCAGAAAACAGAGCCTGGGACTAGGGCAAATGCCAGGGAGCAGCAAGAAAGGTGAGAGCGTTGGTCTCCCCACTGCTGGGATGCCGGCGCTGCAGCAGGTATTGCACAAACTACTGCAAAGGGGACAATGGGAGGATTCCCTGTTCTCCTGCACATTGGACTGAAGTTGATTGAAGTGAAAGATTTCAACCAAACGATCATTTGTCACGTCAAAATTTAAAGTAACATTTCATTGGATTTTTTTTACTTAAACTGAGTACCTCACATCAAATGGCAGCACTCCGCTGATTCTAGAACCGTTTTTCTTTTTATTCTGTGCCCCTTAGATCCAAAATTATGCCATCCGGAAGCAAGATTTTCCCTTCAAGCAACTGGGCGTGAACCAGAGAACATTTGTGTTATCATTTCTATATCCTCCTCCTCTTATGCTGGCCAATAAAAACATGGCCACGGCCACAGAGAATTTCTGTAGTTAACACCCACAGTTGGTTAAAGGGAAATTTGCACTATTATTGCAAAGGGGTATTACTTTGGAATGGAGGGGCAGAGAAGAAAAAGAAATACTGTACTTGAAACTGGAGTGTCACCAATTGGAGGAGGTATTAAAAAGTCACTGAAAGGTTCATTAAAAACAAACTATCATTTAGTTGATCAGTCATAGACCATAATTGTTAGAAATCAAGTCAGCCGTGATTGAAAGTTCTTTGGATGAAAGAATGATCATTTTATCCATGAACGATTTTTCCTTGAAAATATATTTCACAGCGATCATTTGTTCGCTGCCCAGTGCTATTGAACATTTATGTTAAAGTTATGACTACAATGGGCAATATGGATTAAAATGTGCGGTATATGGCTGGGTAGACATTACAATCATCCAGTAAGTGATTGTTTGGTAAACACTTATTCAATCCACGGCACTCTTTAAGTTGATGTGTACGGGAGCCTTTAGTCTGAACATAAATAGTTTGTGAATTTCTGTCACCAACTCAGAACCAACATCTCTGGAGTGTGCAGCTTCTGCCCATCCACTAAGGTTAGAGAGGCTGGGAGCTACAGTGCTTGATCATCTGACAAAGTGAATGCTTGTCCAGCCAGCTGAAGTCATTGATTCCTAAGCTTCAGCCTATTGGAAATGACTCATCCAGGCCAGGGGACTCAGAGTCTGGAGGTCACGGGTGCGGTGCCTGAGGCTGTGGCCCTGGTGGTCAATGAAAAAGGAAAAAGAAAAGAAAAATTAAAGAAATTTGTTTGTGACGCCACCTGTAGGTCCCGGTGATGGCACCGGCTCTGCGGAAACCTCCAGGGTGATGGGCGGCAGCAAGATGGAGTAGCTCCCTATAGGAGGAGCGGGGTCCCCGGGGTATTGGAAGTAGTAAGGGATGGTGGAGTAAGGCAGCACAGTTACTGTGGAGCAAGGCAGGTAAATCACAGTTCAGGGAAGAAATCACTGACAGGTTGCTCACTCTGAACGGGTACTTTACTCCTGAAATTCTACAGGGTTACAGGGTAATGCAGTTCTCTTTGCAGAGTAGTGGACCGGGTGGTTCTGGCAATGAGCAGTGTCCTTCTGAAGCTCCACTGGTGTTCCTTCTCTATCACGCTCACTGTCCTTGCTCTGCTGCCCTGCACGGATCCCGCTTGTCCAGAACCGTCGAGATATATGAGGTCACCTTATCTCTCCAAGGAGACCCCAACTCTGTTTAGCGCTTCTGGTGAGGACAGTGCTTGGTGTTGGGCGGTTGGGTCAAGCTACTATAATGTCATCGACCACTTCGGGTTTGTGGTTCAGGGCTGTAGCCGGCTGGACCACTTCGGAGCCGGACTGGGCTAGGATATTCGGTTACCCGTTCTGTTCTTGGCCCCTTTCTCTTCTGGGTCACCAGGTTGAGGTGCCCTCCCCGTTAGCTTCTCTCTGCTGTTCAGTAGCTCTCCAACTGCTTCATCTGCTGCACTGATCTTTTGCAGCTCCCTTCTGAATGAACTCTTCTCACTGCACTGCACTTCTTTCACTAACTCCTTGCTGCTTTCCCCACTACTTTATTAACTAGCTTCTCCTCCCAACAGGACCGGTTACCCTGGTAACGGGTGTCTAATTGGTCCTCTTCCACTAGATGTTTGCATGTGGTGCTGGAGCTTCAGACTTATTCTACTCATCACCAAAACAAAGAATATGGCACCTTCAGTCAGGGGTGCAGTACCCTTTTGTGACGCACTGTAAGTGGGGCGCCACAGAAAGTACCACACCCTACTAGTACCTTCAGCTTTCTGCTGGAAACTGCCTGAAATAGCTTTCGGCTCCCCTCGCTACTCTCCTGTCTTTTATAGTGTGTTCCTGTGTTATCTCGGCCTGTTTCTTTGCCTTTTGATGCTTCTCCTTCCTCACAATGTTGTACCTTGCTGCCATCTTGGTTTTGACCCGGCTCCCTGACTATCCTGATTTTGTCCTTTTCCTGACCTCCCGGCTTTGACCCTGCTTGGTGACTTTCCTTTCTCTGGTCTGCAGCCTTCCATAGGCCTCAATCTCCTGGACCCTGTTGTAAATCCTGATTCCTGTATGGGGGTTAAAGGGTTTCAGGGTTTCTCAGGGTTCTGCCTAATGGAGTGGCTTGTTCCTAGTCTGTCTGAGATAGCCTTTTTTGCTTCTAACCTCAGACAGACATCACAAGTTGTAACTTATAATAAAGGTCCTTCACTAGTTTGACGATGGCTAAAGTATTGGGGGCACATTTAAGGGTGTGTGTGTATGCTACAGATATGATATACCCAATCTGCATCTCAGAGTAGCAAAACATACCCAAAAGCACAATGCATTTTTATTTACATTTATGGTACGTTTTCTGTGTGCATTAACATGTGTTTTTTGATGTGTTATTTTCCTGGCTCTGCTTCTATTTTTGTTAGGTAAAAGATAGGAATCCCTGCCTGGCATGTGAGGGAGCGAGGATGACTTGTGGGCTCATGATATGTGGATCTTGACTGTCTGCCTGCTCTGACTGTCTCAGAGATGATGTAGGCTCACAACCATCTCTCAAAGCGAATGTGGCTCACGACAATCTCTTCGAGCAATATGTGGCTCTCACAGGGAAAAAGGGTGGGGACTACTGATATATGGCAATGATTAATCAAATATCCATAGATATAGTCCACCCAAACTCAGTCTTAATCAAACAAATTCCAAACGGAATCAAGGGTATCTTTAAAATCACAGTTTTTATTATCAGCTTTAAACCAATGGTAATAGCTTAATAGTTTCATAAAGTTCAACAAAATGGAGACAACAAAGAATGGTATACCATACTCATACCATTCTTTGTTGTCTCCATTTTTGTTGAACTTTATGAAACTATTAAGCTATTACCATTGGTTTTAAGCTTGATAATAAAAACTGTGATTTTAAAGATACCTTGATTCCGTTTGGAATTTGTTTGATTAAGATTGATATATGGCAATGTCTGGCTAAATTAGATGCCTTGACACACCTTTAGGATATGATGGCATAGACCAGGACTCCTCATTTTTATAATTGCTCTGGGCTTAGTCTTCTCTGTGTTAAGCCTTTGATGATTTGCTGGTTTCTACCGCATAAAATCAGGTATACAGAGGAATTAAAAAGAGTCGGGAGCTTCTGACAGATTCTGTAAAGTAATAGGCTCAAGCATGAATCCAATGTGCGCAGGGCACCACTACTGGAACAGATAATTGGCCTGTTAGCGTAACGCAGCATTTACAACATAACTCACATGTTTCCAACTTAATGGCTGTGCATATTTTCTATTTGAATAGGCAATTACACACTAACTGAATTCCATCTCTTTTTCAAACTTCAGTTTGCAATCTGCAGCAATACTATGATTTTTTCATTTAAGCGCTAAATGTAATTTTATCCTTCACCCGTAAGGAGATCGCAGCTTCACTGTGTTACTTTCATTGTGCTTTCTTGAGTAAACACAGAAATGTATTAAAATAACTGTTTTTTTCCCCATATTCCTGGAAACATCTGTAGATGTTAGATGATGTTTTCTTTATTTTAAAAACATCATTATTATTAATAGCTGAGATGAGCAGATTTGTTTGAGTTGATTTTCCTGACTTTCCTTGTTTCATGCAAATTTGAACATTCTGAGATTCAATTTTTGGTTACAAAAATGAAAAAACTATTACAGATCATTCCCACATTGCTGAAGCATCTTAGCGGGTGCCAGTTCCATTTCGTGTGTGCCGACAGGCCTCTTAGATGCGACATCTTATAACAATGTGGACAGTGGTGGTCATTCCCGGTCATTACAGATCACTAGTTCACTTCGAAGCACATTTTGTACAATAGTCAATTTTCATCTCCAGGGTCACTGGTAAGTCTCTCTCCTGTAGAGTATAAGCTCTAATGGTCAGCAAGGTCCTCTCTGTCTTCTGTAGAGTGTAAGCTCTTATAGTCAGTAGGGTCCTCTCTCTCCTGTAAAGTGTAAGCTCTTATGGTCTGTGGTGTCATATTTCTCCTTTAGAGTATAAGCTCTTATAGTCTGTGGGGTCCTCTCTCATCTGTACAGTGTAAGCGCTTAAGGTCAACGGATTCCTTCTCTTTCTCCTGAGAGTGTAAGCTCTTATGATCAGGGGTTCCTCACTCTCCTCTAGAGCATAAGCTCTTATGGTCAGTGGGTCTCTCTCTCTCTCCTGTAGAGTGTAAGCTTATGTGGTCAGTAGGGTTCTCTCTCTTCTGTAGAGTGTAAGCTTTTATGATAGCGGGTCCTCACTCTCTCTCTAGCAGAGTGGAAGTAGTGATGGGTGAAACTCCCGATGCTCAGGATTCGGAGACTAACCCAGACTTTTTGTAACGTCCGAGTTTGGGGCCGGACATACATTAACATGAACCTGCATCTGAACTCCGATCTTTGACTTTACAGTCATGGGATGGAGGGCTGTGAAATAAAGCATATGTTAATAAACATTGTCATATACTTATCGGGTCCTGCGGTGTGTGCGTTCTGCAGTCATGCTATCCTGCCACTTCTACTCCGGTGACACTCATTAAATTCGGGGGATAGTCACTGCACAGCTGAGAAATTAGATGGTTTTCGTCTGTTTTTGGCTGTGTTCTGGTGACGTCAGCCATGAACACAATTGACCTTTGACTGTCACTGTCAGTCTCAGCCTACTTGTTGCTCTGTACAGAGCTGACATTGCTCTGCCTATGGACTACGTCAGACTGAGGTTTTTTTTTCTAGTAAAGATGGGGTCTCTAAATATGTTTCTTGTTTAATTTCTAATAAAAACATTTTTTTCTCTGTGTTTTTTTTTTACTGTTTAGTAGAAATTCATAGTGGCAGGTCTAATTTGGCATGACACCATAAACTTTGGGCTAAGTACCACCTGAGAATACAAATCTGGTATTAACCCCATTATTACCCTGTGTGCCTCCCCCCACAGGGCCGCTGGAAAATCCAGATACAGCACCTGGAAATGACGCTACCAAGAATGCGCCATTTCCAGGGGTGGCTTCGAGCTGTGGTTTTTAGCGTGGAGAACCCAGAACACTTTGGCCTTACAACACTAAGAATCCCAGACCCCAACTGCCTGGTTTTACCTGGCTGGAGATCAAAATATGGCAGCAACCCATGCATATTTTATTTAAATATTTATTTAAATAAATAAAAAAATATTGGACTTCCCTGTATTTTAATTTCCACTAAGGTAAAGTCAGGCAGCTCGGGGTGGCAACACATAACTGTCCACTTTATCTGCGCTGAGAATCAAAAACACGGTGGAGTGCTACATAATTTTTTAAATTATTTATTTATTTTTACATTACTATGATGTCGGTTAATCTGTGAAGAGTCCAACAGCCAATCACCGATGCTGTGACAGAAAGAGGGTGCCAGTGATTGCCTGCTAGAGTACCTAAATCCAACAAATACATTCTAGAATCTAGAATGTATGGGCAAATTTAAGGTTACGCCGACAGCCAATCACAGACGACCATTCCCTGTCACAGCGTCAGTGATTGGCTGTTGAGTCCGTCATGTATATAATAGTGTAAAAATAGGTAAATAATTTAAAAAAATGACATAGCACTCCGCAGTATTTTAGATTCTCAGCTCAGATAAAGTGGACAGCTATGGGCTGCTACCCCCAGCTGTCGGACTGTGCCTTGGCTGGCAATCAAAATACAGGGAAGCCCAATATTTTTTTTTAATTATTTAAATACTTAAAAAAAAAATGCATAGGCTCCTGCCATATGTTAATCGCTAGCCAGGTAACTCCAGACAGCTGGGGGCCGGGATTCTCAGCGTGATAAAGCCCAAGCATTCTTGGCCCCCACACCTTAAAACTGCAGCCCACAACCGCCCTTAAAATGGCGCATTTATCATAGCACCATCTCCTTCTTCTTAAGAGAACATGTAAAAAAATAACAGTTAAGGCTGGGTTTCACATTGCGATTTTGGAGCATCCGTGGCTGCCCGTTGTAAAACGGACAGCCACGGATCCGATTTGGCCCCCATGTTATCCGATGGGGATCAGATCAGATCGGATTTTCCTAATTGCCATCCGATTTTGTGGGATCCGATTTGTGTCCGATTTTTGCTGTACCCAAAATCGGACACTGCTCCGATTTTGGGCACAGAAAAAAATCGGACACAAAGCGGATCTGACAAAATCGGAAGGCAATTAGGCCAAATCTGATCCGATCTTGGCCTTTAACATGGGGGCCAATGGAGTACGGTCCGAGAAAAGACAGGATCGTTTCTCTGACCCGATTTTAGTGTACTGAGCATGCTCAGTACACTAAAATTGCTCCTTGCCATCTAATTTCACTTCTGCAATGTATATATATGCATTGCGGAAGCAAAATTAAGTAAAAGGAATGATTAAAAATAAAAAAAATCTCTATGCTCATCTGTCCGGGATCCAACGATGGCTCCATCAAGCTGCGGTGCGACTACAGGACCTGTCGTAACATCACATTCCGATCAGCTGATCGGGTCACATGACCGGTTACTGCGGTAACTGCGGTCATGTGACCCAATGACGCTGCCGGGTTGTGACATCATGGCATGCCCTGTAGTCACACCGCAGCTTGCTGGAGCCATCAGTGGATCTCGGACAGGTGAGCATACAGTTTTTTTTATTTTTAATAATTTCTTTTACTACATTTCACTCCCGCAATGTATGTATATACATTGCGGAAGTGAAAGGGCCCTGCACAGCGCTTTCTGTGTCTGGACCCGTGATATTCACGGACCCGGACACAGAAAAGGTCACCTCCTTTGGTGTTTGTTCCTGTCCATGGGGTCCTACAAAAAGTAGGATCCCACGGACAGGAAAAAATATGCAATGTATACCCAGCCTACAGAGGACCTGTCACCCCCCTGGTGCTATGCTAATTGAATGCAGCACTGAATGCAGCATGTCTGCTTCATTCAGGGAACGGGTCTCCCATGTTTCTAGCCCCCCTGTATGCTGTTTAAAAATACTTTATAAAGTGTACAGATAAGGAGTCCGGAGGGACTTCATCAGTAATGAGTCATCGCTGCTGTATGGTGTCCTCCCCTCCTCCAGCCTTCTTTTGTTCAGCCTCCTGTATGTGTCATCCCTGTTGTATGGTGTCCTCCTCACCTCCAGCCCTCTCTTGTTCAGCCTTCTGTATGTGTCATTGATGAGGGCTGGAGGTGGCACACAGAAGGCTGGAGGCGGGGAGGACACCATACAGTACAACAGCGATGACTCATTACTGAGTAAGTCCCTCTGGACTCCTTATCTGTACACTTTCTAAAGTCTTTTTAAAAACTTACTGGGGGGCTAGAGACATAGGGGACCCTTCCCTGAATGCAGCAGACACGCTGCATTCAGTTAGTATAACACCAGGGGGGTGACAGGTCCTCTTTAAAAAAAAATTTAAATTATATGAAAAAATGTTAAAAATTTCAATAAAATGCTGGTGATCGAAACTTGAAATCTGTTAAAAAATGATGTAATTAAAGACTTCAGCTCAAGATGCCAAAAAAGAACCTAAAAGAAAGGGGTAGACAAGGGCGCAATGAGTCTAAAATGTTTATAGGATATGTATGTGTAGTGTAGAAACTGCTCACCTTAGTCAGTTGTGAGACCCATAACTGGTATTAACACGTCACAGCTGCAGCAGGATCCTCTACCACATGGATAGTAGATTTTTATTCCTACGCGTTTCGAGATCCTCTTGATCTCTTCCTCAGTCCTTTTCATTGCAGCAAGTGTGCGGCTCTTCAGGTGAGGGAAATAAAGTACGTCACACAGTCTTTAACTCTGCACAGGTTTACTTACAGGACTTCAAGCAAATTAGGATACGTTACAGTCTCTCGGGTCTTACTGGCCTGGGTAGTCACCAGGGAATGTTTCACTTGGGATCCTCGGTGGTGTGCCTGCCGTTCCCTGCTGGTCACTCACTGCATTCTCTTCTCCTTCTACCATGTAGCGCCTCCGCGCGCAGAGCCTCGAGCCAGCTCTCACGGGTCTTCGGTGGAGGACTCTCCTTTAGGTCCCCCCGACCCTAGTTGGGTGTGCCTTTTCAAGGGATGCGCCAGGTCTTTGGCTGCGACTTCCTACAGAAGCTCGGGGCCTCTGGTTTAACGGCTTGGAGATAAACACTCGTACCTGATCCAGAGTCGGTCATCTGCCCGAGACCAGACCCCTCTGGTCAGTAGTACCGGGTCCAGATTCGGGCGAACCACAACGCCTGGTGCCCCTGGGCTCTCCCTCTGTCTCGATGACCTTCCTGCATTGACCTTTACTCTTTACTCTCCAATTTGACTCTCCGACTGTTCTCTCTCACTGTTCTACTCTAACCCATAAACCCATACACTTTTCTACCCACCTAATTCCTCCCACAGGACTGGGTCTTCCTTACACTGGGTTCACCCATGGTCCCCTATGCTAGGGTGTGTATCAATGGGTGTTGTGAGGGTCCCTTATTCACCATCCCAGTTCCCTTGGTCACAGGAATACTACACACTCTTATTTGGGTGCAGTACCCCTACGTGGCGTACCAATCAGTGGGGTGCCACAGATGCATGGAATATTTTTCTTGTTTTCCAGTCACTGTATGAAAAATGAATAATGTCATTCAAAAGTACAACTCATCCCACAAAAAACAAGCCCCATATGTCTATAGTGATGAAAAATTAAAACAAATTATGGCTTTGAAAGAAGAGGAGGGAAAAACAAAAATGAGAAATAGAAAATCACCCGAGGTTGAAGGAGATAAAGGGTATAGGCCCATCAATTCAAGGGCTCTGTAATGGTCAAATGTCTCACTTCTTTGGCATACTGTCACCATTATCTGAGACAACTAGAGATGAGCGGACCAGGCAAAATTCAAGTTTGCCTGTTAGCGCAGATTTTTCAAGTAATTCAATTTGCGCAGAAGTAATTTTCTGTTAATTGTATGTCCCTTATTATGTTCCTGGGTCTTTCCAGACCACAGATTATAATAAATGTAAGAAGCAAAAAAATAAAAAAAAATCCTTCTACTGCCCTTACAGCACCTTGCCAGCCACTCCTTTCCTCACCATCTCCCTTATGGTCCTCATGACTTCTTATCACCACCATGAGCTTTGAATTCCCAGGTCTCTTCATGGAAGACTTGGACTTCTGGCTCTATAAGGTGGCTCTATAAGGTTTGGAACATTTCTTTGCTGAGAACTTGAAGGCACATGTGCTGAAATATCATGGACATCAACATAGGCGGAAGTCCTGACGTAACCTAAGGAGGCCTGTGGATTCAGCGCTTGGTGGTGGTGATAAAAAGGTGCACCGAGGACCGGACTGGTGATCGTGATGAGCACAGGGACCAGAAAAGTGACCGATATGGTAAGTATGAGTATTTTGTATTTTGTTTAAGCTTTGGATGGCCCTTTACGGTTCAGCAAATTGCGTCCCGCATTAGCAAAATACATAAAAATCTGCATTTTGGCAAATACAGAATTTTGTAATTTTTGATTATAATTCAATTTCTAGAAAATGTCACATGACTAGAAAGTAAAAAGCAAATCTTCCCATTCAATGACTTCAATCCCACATCTTTAAAACTAAGACATGGAGTCAGTGGCGGACCTTTACCCCAGGGGACCCTGGTGCAGCCATGTTGAGGAGTGGGTGGGGGGGGGTGGCGGTTGGTGCTGGTGGGTTGGGGGGGGGGTTGGGGAGTGTTGCGCGGTCTGAGGGGGGTGCGATGTGGTGCTGGCGGCTGGCGGACAGGTATTTGCGGCAGCTCTCCTACCTGCTGAGCCGCGTCGAGTGCGCTCCTGGGAGCCGGAGGGGCAGAGGAGAGGAGGGGCGGGATCAGGCAGGGGAAGCAGGAAGCTTTCTGCTTCCCTTGCCTGACCCTCCTCTCCTCTGACAACGGCTTGCGGGGGTCGGCTGTGGGCCCCCATGCAGGCTTGAAGGGGCCCCCTAGCCGGTCGGAGGCCCTGGTGCAGCTGCACCAGCTGCACCACGGTAGTTCCGCCCCTGCATGGAGTATAAACCGTAATAAAAGACTACAATACAAATAATATAGTAAAATAATAACAAATTGCTGGAAGTGGAACATGTATAATTGTGCTGTTTCTTTTGATATTTCTCTTTAATGCTGAATCCTAAATATATACACAGAAGTTTATGGCATTTTATACTGTAGATCATTCCTACCGAGCAGAATATACATTGGCCCTATCTACCTCTAAATCTTGATGCTCATAAACACCCCGGTGCGTTTTCCGCCATTTCCTTCCATGGGCTCTGGTTTGCCTGTCTCTTTGGCTTCTCGTTTTGTTACATTATTATTATCGAACAGCATTAAATAATCATCTTAATTATCAGAAAACTTGTCCTTAAGCGAGTCGTAAATAAGATCCATGCCCCTCTTTGGTCCGTAAGTTATGAGCTTTGCCAAATATAGTATTAGATAATACATATGAAATGGAAATTATCTGTATACTCAGCAAGAAGACTGTTTACCAGATTGGTCTTCATCCAATCCGAAGAGCTAATAAACGGCAGCCCGCGGTAGAAAAATATATCATATCCATGCATGGCTGACAGACGCCAGGCACAAAGGGATGAATATTTTATGGGTTTTAATTTTACCATCTATGAGCCTGATGTTCCAAGTCTCTATGAACGCTTTTGTCTTCAACTTCATAAATGTTGAAAGGTTTATCATTCTCAGATCTCAGCGCTGGTTCTATTTCCTATCATCTCGTTTTATTAAGACTGTAGCAGCCACCGAACCGGTGTTATTTACTTCTTTATTTGTATGTGCTTTCATTTCCTAGTCCCCCCTTCACGAGCTCCTTCTATATCAAAGTCTAATACCAAGATCTGCTATAAGATGATTCTACTTTAAAATCAAGACTGCTTATTTAATATGTGACAAAAGAAAGTCTAAGTACATTACCATGAATGATGGTAAATGGGCCCCATTGGAAGCAATAGGAAGGCAGCGAGATACAGAGGCAGGACTTCCATGTGTGCCACCTGTGCAACTACACGTGCGAGTCCGAAATGTCGCCATACTTGCCTGAAGCTGGTAATTAAGAGCACATAAAAGATCATCTCAGAGTGCTGCGATTTTTCTGCAAAGACTGTATGTATCAAATATTGCCTTTTGGGGCAGTTATATCGCTTTGCACCTAGTAAGAAACTCAGCATTGGTGCTGCTCAGTCACATTTGCATTTTTTTTTCCATCCAGCATTTTTTAATGCTCAAAACCGGATCAGGATCCACAGCCATAGGCTGCAATGCAAAAACCGGATTGCACTATTTGCAATCCGGTTACCAGATCCCGTTTTCAACCCCGCTGTAAAAATAATGCAGGCTGCGTCCATCGCAGCGGTTTCAAAACCGGATCCCATTTTTGTATAATGGGAGTGATGAGCACAGAGAGAGGGGTACTTGGATACCGGGATGGGTTCGTGGCTGTAACGGGGAGTCATGGGTAGTCAGTTTCCTGGTTCCGTGCCCTGGCTCTCATTGTTGGGGAGGGAAGGGGAATTTAGGGAAAGGTTGTGACGCCACCTGTGGATCCTGGTAACGTTGATACCAGCGCTGCAGGCCGGCCACTTAGGTGTGAGATGCAGCTTAGTGTAGTACAGCTCCCCATAGGGTGGAGCTTACCTCAGGACAGCGATGATGGATGAGAGGAGTAGTTGTTCTGCCTCCTCTGATGATGCTGAGGCCCTCTGGGCACCGGCAGGGAAGGAATTACAGACACCGATTCAACTCCAACTTCACTTTACTGGTACCGGCAGATGTTATAGTACACACTAACAGTCTAGTTCAATGGGAACGTAGCCACAGGTTTCTGGTTGCCTTATAGAGTCTGTCGGTGTACCTTCCTTTTGGCTTTCGGAGTCTCAGTCTTTCACTTGCTTAACCACCTTTGCAGAGCTCCCTCTCCAGTTCTCTGGACTGTTACTAGTAGATAAGGTTTGTTCCTTACCGGTACGGACAGGAGTTTACCAGTCTCTTCTCCTGCCACCGGAATTTGGCCCGTTACCTATAGTGTCGTGGACCTGTTTTGGGACTGAGGTGGAAGTGCTTCTTTGTGGCACTATGGCTCCCTTATTCCGGTCCGTATTTCGTACGGTTTTCAGTGAGGGATAAACCGCTCACTGCCTTTGGCTCTGTTATGCAGGTTTTGTCCCCAGACGACCGGTCTTGGATCGCCTCCTTCTGTCCCGGGTCACCCTCCTAAAGACAGGTGCCCTCCTGGCAGCAGCACTGTCAGGCACATCCTCTCTGGCTGCCTTCCCAGCACTGACTGAACTAAAAGCTGTCTCACTAACTGTCACTCAAATCTCCCGCTCTAACCTAGGCTCCACCCCTTTGGGACCTACTGAATAATCAGTCCTTTACACTGAGGTGGCCTACTCCTGTGTGTGTGTGTGTGAAAGACAGACTCTATTAAGGGAGAACCCCAAACCCATAACCACGGAGGCACTACACCTGCTGTTTGGGGTGCAGTACCTTCCTGTGGCACCTAGCCATAAGGGCGCCACAGGAGTCTATGGGACTGGATCCGGTCCCACAAGGTACAAAAATGTACCTTGTGGTAATGGATCCGGTTTTGAAAATTGCAAAAATCCTCATTCCAAAACCGGGTGCATTAATGCATCCAGATCCAGAATGAGGATTGCATTTTCACAAATTTTAATAAGTATGAAGGCACAGTCCAAAACCGCATCCGGTAATAGATGTGGTTACCGGATTGTGCCTTCTAAGTATGACTCTAGCCATAGATAGATATTGGGAAACAAACTCTTAAAGGGGTTTTTCCATGAAAAACATTTATTTAATCAATAGATTGGAATAATAATATTTTCCACAATTGAACGACAATTAAAAAAGGTTCCTGTGCTGAGATAATCTTATATATGTTTCCCTGATATGTACTGTGTAATGAATGTGTCTGACTGTACAGGGACATTGTACAATCTGACCATACAATCTGACCATACAAGTGACCTCTTATTGTCTGCAATTAGAGCAATTACCGTAATCCGTTATTGTTTTAACTGCAAACACTCAAATGTTTCCCTGTTGTGAAAGAACATTTCAAGGACAAATGGAAATGACTGCATCATGTGAGGAGAGAATTGCTGTTATTCACTGGATTAATCAGATGATTACACATATCTTTCTTTTATTCTTTGTCTTTGCCTATACTTATGCTTGTATACATTTGTAACATAAGAGGGGCAACAACATTCAGGACCTTTTTAGATGAACGTTGTCTGGATGATTAATATCTGTACCTTGTTTATATGCTGTACAGTGGTGCAGAAAGTATTCAGACCCCTTTAAAATGTTCACATTTGTTTCATTGCAGACATTTGGTCATTTCAAAAAAGTTCATTTATTTTTCTCATTAATGTACACTCTGCACCCCATCTAGACTGAACAAAACCAGAAATGTGGACATTTTTGCTAATTTATTGAAAAAGAGAAACTGAAATATCACATGATCATAAGTATTCAGACCCTTTCCTCAGACACTCATATTTAAGTCACATGCTGTCCATTTCCTTGTGATCCTCCTTGAGATGGTTCTACCCTTCATGGCGTCCATCTTGTTTAATTAAACTGATAAAACTTGATTTGGAAAGGCACACACCTGTCTATATATAAGACCTCACAGCTCACAGTACATGTAAGACTAAATGAGAATCATGAGGTCAATAAAAACTGCCCAAGGAGCTCAGAGACAGAATTGTAGGAAGTCACAGATCTGCCAAGGGTACAAAATAATTTCTGCAGACATTAAAGTTCCTGTGAGCACAGTGGCCTTCATAATCCTTAAATGGAAGAGTTTGGGACCACCAGAAGTCTTCCTAGACCTGGCCGTCTAGCTAAACTGAGCAATTGTGGAAGAAAAGTCTTAGTGAGAGAAGAAGAACCCCAAGAGCACTGCGGCTGAGCTCCAGAGATGCAGTAGGAAGATGGGAGAAAATTCCACAAAGTCAACTCTCACTGCAGCCCTCCACCAGTCGGGCCTTTATAGCAGACTGGCCTGACAGAAGGCTCTCTTCAGTGCAAGACATATGAAAGCTGCATAGAGTTTGCAAATAAACACAGGAAGAACTCCCAGACTTATGAGAAATAAGATTCTCTGGTCTGATGAGATGAAGATAGAACTTTTTTGATAATTCTAAGCGGTGGAGAAAACCAGGCACTGCTCATCACCTGCCCATACAATCCCAACAGTGAAACATGGTGGTGGCAGCATCATGCTATGGGGGGTGTATTTCAGCTACACGGATAGGATGACTGGCTGCAATTGGAAGAAACATGAATGCGGCTACAGAGATATCCGAGATGAAAACCTTTTCCAGAGTGCTCTGGACCTCAGACTTGGCTGAAGGTTCACCTTTCAGCAAGATAATGACCCTAAACACACAGCTAAAATAACAAAGGAGTGGCTTCAGAACAACTCTGTGACCATTCTTGACTGGCCCAGCCAGAGCCCTGACTAAACCCAATTGAGCATCTCTGGAGAGACCTGAAAACGGCTGTCCACCAACGTTCACCATCCAACCTGAGGAACTGGAGAGGATCTGCAGGGAAGAATGGCAGAGGATCCCCAAATCCAGGGGGAAAAACTTTTGCATCATTCCCAAGAAGACTCATGGCTGTACTAGCTCAAAAGGTGCAAATACTCAATACTGAGCAAGTGGCTGAATACTTATGACCATGTGAGATTTCAGTTTTCCTTTAACAATAATTTTACAAAAATTTCTACATTTCTGTTTTTTTTCAGTCAAGATAGGGTGGAGAGTGTACATTAATGAGAAAAAAATCAACTTTTTTGAATTTGCCAAATGGATGCAATTAAAGAGTGAAAAATTTAAAGGGGTCTGAATACTTCCGTACCCATTATATATATTCAAGGTGTAGTACTTCTCTTCTTGAATTTTTTCCTTGCAGTTCCAACACTATACAGTATGAGGAGTTACTCATTACTTGAGGAACTATTTATTACGGACCCAGTGATGTTGTTACAGTACCATTCCTTTCAAGATTTCATGCTAAGGAGTGCATATGGTTTGATTTAGCTGATAGGTACTGTCTTTTATACTGCATCAGGTTTGGTTTGATATTCTGTTACCATATGGGCCACTGTGTTTAGACCGGTGTTTGTGTGTATATCTATAAGTACCCTATTACCCTTTATTTGCCCCACTAATTGATGATGTGGACATTTTGCTCATCAAGCTGTCACCTGTTTTTAATGAGTATTGTATAGAGTCTATTGTATTTGATATTACTTTTCATAACAATAATTCACCAGTTGCCGCCAAAAACAAATACAACACATCACTTAGGCAGGATGCAGACTGACCCCAATAAATAAAGCAAACAAAGGTGCATAGTTTGATTTATTTATTGGGGTCTGACTGCATCCTGTCTAAGGGTATGTGCACATTGGTAGGTTTGGTGCAGGTTTAGCAGCGGAAACCGCCGGTCGGTTTCCATGAGTTTTATGTTAATCCAAAAGCGGCTTTTGGGTTGACATTAAAACCTATGGAAACCGACACCCGCTGTGCACACACCGGCGGTTTACACATGCTCATCTGTTGCTAACCCGCTGGGTTCCCAGCGGGTTAGCAACGAATGTGCATGTTCTATAAACCGGCCGGTTCTGCAGCGGCTGCAAGCAGAATCATGTGCTGCTCCCAGCCGCTGCATAACCCCCGCCGCTAACCCGCTGTGCACCCGCCCGGCACCCGCCCGTCACCGCGCCCGTCACCCGCCGCACATACCCGCCAGGAAGCCGGTGGACGGCTGCAGAGCTTCCTGTCGGGTCCGCCCAGCCGCCCACCGGCACAAACCCGGCATATGTGCACATACCCTAAGAGCTGTGTTGGATTTGTTTTTGGCGGCAGCTGGTGAGTTTTTCACTTGCTGCCATTTTTTGAGTAGTTTTTTGAGTTTTTCCTTAGGACTTGTAAGCATGGGGATCCGTAACGTGGATTACGAGCTTAAAGTGTCTTGGCTAAAACATCTAACCAATACGCCATAAAATAATTTTTTTGTTTATCATAAAAAAATTCTTGCAGATTTTTTTATCATCTTTGCGGGATGCAGCTGGGCCCCATAGGGCGTCATTCATCCAGTGATGGAGAAGCATCGTACTGGGCTGCACATTGGGTCTGATGGCAGGACCGGTGAGTTGCTTTCAGACACTCTGCATCATACAGTTAGGGCCAGAAATATTTGGACAGTGACACAATTTTCGCGAGTTGGGCTCTGCATGCCACCACATTGGATTTGAAATGAAACCTCTACAACAGAATTCAAGTGCAGATTGTAACGTTTAATTTGAAGGGTTGAACAAAAATATCTGATAGAAAATGTAGGAATTGTACACATTTCTTTACAAACACTCCACATTTTAGGAGGTCAAAAGTAATTGGACAAATAAACATAACCCAAACAAAATATTTTTATTTTCAATATTTTGTTGTGAATCCTTTGGAGGCAATCACTGCCTTAAGTCTGGAACCCATGGACATCACCAAACGCTGGGTTTCCTCCTTCTTAATGCTTTGCCAGGCCTTTACAGCCGCAGCCTTCAGGTCTTGCTTGTTTGTGGGTCTTTCCGTCTTAAGTCTGGATTTCAGCAAGTGAAATGCATGCTCAATTGGGTTAAGATCTGGTGATTGACTTGGCCATTGCAGAATGTTCCACTTTTTTGCACTCATGAACTCCTGGGTAGCTTTGGCTGTATGTTTGGGGTCATTGTCCATCTGTGCTATGAAGCGCCGTCCAATCAACTTTGCAGCATTTGGCTGAATCTGGGCTGAAAGTATATCCCGGTACACTTCAGAATTCATCCGGCTACTCTTGTCTGCTGTTATGTCATCAATAAACACAAGTGACCCAGTGCCATTGAAAGCCATGCATGCCCATGCCATCACGTTGCCTCCACCATGTTTTACAGAGGATGTGGTGTGCCTTGGATCATGTGCCGTTCCCTTTCATCTCCAAACTTTTTTCTTCCCATCATTCTGGTACAGGTTGATCTTTGTCTCATCTGTCCATAGAATACTTTTCCAGAACTGAGCTGGCTTCTTGAGGTGTTTTTCAGCAAATTTAACTCTGGCCTGTCTATTTTTGGAATTGATGAATGGTTTGCATCTAGATGTGAACCCTTTGTATTTACTGTCATGGAGTCTTCTCTTTACTGTTGACTTAGAGACAGATACACCTACTTCACTGAGAGTGTTCCGGACTTTAGTTGATGTTGTGAACGGGTTCTTCTTCACCAAATAAAGTATGCGGCGATCATCCACCACTGTTGTCATCCGTGGACGCTCAGGCCTTTTAGAGTTCCCAAGCTCACCAGTCAATTCCTTTTTTCTCAGAATGTACCCAACTGTTGATTTTGCTACTCCAAGCATGTCTGCTATCTCTCTGATGGATTTTTTCTTTTTTTTCAGCCTCAGGATGTTCTGCTTCACCTCAATTGAGAGTTCCTTTGACCGCATGTTGTCTGGTCACAGCAACAGCTTCCAAATGCAAAACCACACACCTGGAATCCACCCCTGACCTTTTAACTACTTCATTGATTACAGGTTAACGAGGGAGATGCCTTCAGAGTTAATTGCAGCCCTTAGAGTCCATTGGCCAATTACTTTTGGTCCCTTGAAAAAGAGGAGGCTATGCATTACAGAGCTATGATTCCTAAACCCTTTCTCTGATTTGGATGTGGAAACTCTCATATTGCAGCTGGGAGTGTGCACTTTCAGCCCATACATAATTGTATTTCTGAACATGTTTTTGTAAACAGCTAAAATAACAAAACTTGTGTCACTGTCCAAATATTTCTGGCCCTAACTGTATATATCAATGTGAATGGCGTCCTATGTATGCAAACCTTACCTGTGCATAGAAAATCCCCTCCCCCATGACTTGGTAGGTTGATGGTGGTTTTATCGGTTCCACGCACCTGTGTTTGCTTATTATTGGGGTCTGACTGCATTGTGTTAAAGTGCTGTGCTGGATTTCATTTTGGCTGCAACTGGTGAGTTTTTCTATTGCTGCCATTTTTTGAGTAGTTTTTTGAGTATAACAATAACTTAGTCAACTTTTGACACAATCTTAATCACATTTTTACAGTGAACACTCGTCGTACTGATATTTTCCCGGTGCCATTTTCTCATCGTTCCCTCTTAGGTTGAGGTAATGTCAATTTTATTTACCTTAACACCTTTGATTCAAATTGTTTATGATTACATATTTGTATTTATTGTGAAGATATGCGTATACATCTGCTCATTTATGTATTCATTTATTTATGCATGCCTCTGTTGGTTGATGGCCATAATTTGCAGGAGTTAGCGCATCAGCCCGTAATTATTGAACTGATAAACCTTGTTTGATCGTTTTATTTTTTGGCAAAGTGGGGGGTTGGTAGATATTTATCTAACCACTCCTTCTGGCTCTGCCTGTATAATGTTGAGAATTTGTATGATTTTTTATAATTGTGTTATTGTATTATATCCTTAAAGTGTAACCGCTGTTTTAATTTTTATTTAATAATAAAGAAGAGCAAGTGATTATAACAAACTTTCAAATATGCTTTATTCATGAGATCTGGAAGAAAACATTTGAAAATCCTTCCACAAGATGTCCCCACTAGATTGTGTCTGAAGCTCATTCTCAGAGAGATCCATCTTAAGCTTCTCACAAATACTGAATACAGCCATATGGTTATATAAGGGAGAGGGCATAGCCTAAACAGTGTGCCTGTCCAGCAAGACTACAGCTGATCTGTGTATTGTCAGGTTACTTCATGCAGGGAAAGAGTGAGTTCAGGCTGTCGGCACACAGGTCCTGTGAGATCTTATCTGACTCTTCTCGATTCACATCGGCCCTGCTCTGTGCAATCAGCTGATAACACGGAGCCGCGTGATGTGAATGGAGGAATGGCGGAGTCAGATAAGATTACAGGACCTGTGTGCCGATAGCCTGAGCTCACACAGTCCCTGCATGAGGTGACCTGATACACTGATAAGCTGTGAACGCTGTTTAGGTCCAACGCAGCCACCCAGCATATGTCAGGTTTAGAAATAGTCTAGTGGGGACATCTTCAGGAAGGATTTTGAAATGTTTTCTTCCAGTTTTCACTTATGAAGTATATTTCAATATTTATTATAATCACTTGCTCTACATTATTATTAGCTAAAAATATAAACAGCGGTTACACTTTAAGATGTGAATTCAAGAAATTGAATGCTGAAACAAGAAATGAAGTACTAACTTTTTTTTTTTAGAAAAAAATCTGTGGTTTTGCTGATGTCCTTTGTTCTCTAATGTCAAACATTCTGTTCTGCTTCATTCAATTGATGCTTGTCATTTCAGAAAAGCATAGTAAGTATGTCGTCTCTGCCTTTTTGTACCCTCTGAAAGCAAAGGCCGTGTTCAATTAAAATATGAAGTATCTACTTCTGTAGATGAAACAGTGAGAGAACATAATTGTGAATACCTGAATGCCAATTACAAAAATATCTGCATCCATTTCAATTGATCATGTGACCATAGGGATTAAACTCAATGGTGTGTAACGCGAAGACCATACACCTCCTGCATATAATGAAATAAGTAATAGAGCTCAGCACAAGATACAATTCGCACTGGCATCACGCAAGGGCTGCCTATTGATCTGATCTTATATCATGACCATTTTCTGACGTGAGAAATTAATTTAGTTTTTCACGGTGAAAACTGAAATTGGAAATGTATTTTGTTTTCACTCACAACTTGTAAAATCAATACAATTCACAGAGCTGAATTGGTCATTCAATAAGTGAAAAGAGTCAAAAGGAAGGAAGCTAATGTAGCAACCTCATGCTTGGAGTAATCAAGCAGAGCTCCAGAAGGTAGTGTAGGCCTCCACCATCCTCAGCTTGATAGCACACCTACCAACCATTCCAGATCCACTGGGATAGTCTTCAATTTGGGGAGCTATCCTGTTGTATCGGTATGTCGGTTAATGTCCCAACTTCAACTACATCTGCGTCCACAGTACATACATACAGTTAAATGATAGTAAATAAAGGAGTTAACAGGTCTTGCTTCACCATTCTAGGGAGAGCCTAAAGGCCCCGTCTCAGCTTCAATGTGTTGGCGAACCGACCAAAGATCCCACTTGACCTAGATCACTTGACCGACGTTCAATGATCGCTAGTGAAGTGCCACACATACAGAGATCTTTAATAACATAGCAATGATTCCGCGACAAGCGAACAATACTTGTGGTCGTTTGATTGCCTACGTCCTTCCGTTCTTAATAGGCGAAGTCTTTAACAACATCGTTATCGAGGTGTCACACACACGATGCTGCAGGTTGAACGAACGCTCATCATTTGGTTTAAGGTCCGGTTCACCAACCTCCCATCAACGATTGCCCGATTATCGTTGATCGTTTGTACATGTCACACTGAATGACGTCGTTACAATGTCGTTAGAACAACTGAAAACCCGTGGCGTACTAACGATATCGTTACCGATAGTGTAGTGTGAGACAGGGCCTTAAGGCTATGCGCTGACAGACCAAATGAAGGTGCGGATTTTTGGAGACATCATGAGCACAATGTGTTTGTTGTTGTGGGAAGGTGCAGATTTTTGTCCTGCGTGTGTCATTTCATTGCAAATGAGTTTCTACGTATCCTAAACAGTCCTAGTGGAATAATAATTCAAGACATGGATTTATTTGCAAGTGCTGTTTTTTTTCATTCTACCATCAATTGAGAGTTAAAAACTGGTATTACAGTATAAAAAGGTAGAGATCAACAACAGAGGTGTTTCATGGAGGTGGACCACATATGTATAGTAAGAATGATTGCATAGATGAAAAACATGGAAAATTTACATATATAGTTAAATATGGTACACTCTGGTACAACAAAGCAGAGACACATGAACTCTACAGTTCTTGTATACAAAATGTTAAAGCGCAATGCATCATCAATGCATCACAGCATAGAGATCATGTGTATACATAGCGGAGTAACCACTAATGTACCTAAAGTGCATAAGAGGGACAGATATACCAATAACAGGGTCACTCACCCATTTCTAAAGTGCACAAGTGTGGTATGAGAGGATCTGTGTCCGGGCGTGAGACAGATCAGTGATAATACCAATGCGGGGTCATCAGTTTTAACAATTCCGGGGGGGTCAGGGGAATCTGGGGGATAAAGGTAAAATCTGCATCCACCCGGATTTAAAAAAGCGCCAGTGTGAAACTAGCCTTAAATAGTCTCATGAAACATGGGCACAATACCTGAACAGTTACTTGCTTTGGGATACTCATTCTAACAGAATTTAATGCAGACTGCTCCTTGCTGGCAGCAGAAATGCCCATGATGGGCTAACCTTCTTCACTCAAAGGCAGCCACTTTACGTTTCTTTAGCCCACATTGGCAGCAACACTACATACCCATAAATCTGTAACATGTTAACATAGATACACACAAGTGTATCAATATATGTACAAGAGCACAGCATTTTCCAGGAGTGGGTCAGAGGCGTAAAAGAGCCCTGGACCCCACTACAGACTGCCATGTCACAAGGTGTGTGTGTGAAAAGGGGAGATATCAAATAATGTGTCCAGAGGACCGAGGAAACCTGATGAGATATGTGATATACTGAAACATTTCACAGATCGAACATTCAATAGACCGGAACCCAGGCCAGGGATGCTGATTAAATGGTACCGTGATTAAGTGCACATACACATGCTGGATCATACCACCGCCATCTTTGTGTACCCAGGTGTCCAAAGATAGTGACCACCTGAGTATGTGTACATGCATTGCAGGTATGCACATGCTCACTTACTTAGGTGGTGATGTAGCGTAGGCAGCTGCAGGTATTGGTTTCGGGTAGTGGCAGTTGGGGGAGGCTGCGGCATCACTGCAGTGTGCCAGTACCACCAGTGGATGCCATATTTGCACACCCATCACTTGGGTGTGCAATATGGCTGAGGCCGCCGGCGCATGGTATGAGGACATTGGGAAGCTGAAAGTGACAGACGGGACAGGGCAGAAATGTAAGTAGATGTAATTGTGGAGGTCTAAAGCAAATTACCTCTTTTGCCTACGTAAACCATTTAGCTGCTAAACGACTCCTGAATTTACAGAGGAAACTTGCACAATACTCCTGACTATTATTGGCTCTGATTCTGAAATCCTAATAAACTAGTAGATGAATCTAATGGCCAGTTTACACATAACGATGTCCCAGCGACCCCACGAATGATGGGGGTCGCTGGGACATCGTTATCTGATCGCTGGTGAGCTGTCACACAGGCAGACACACCGGCGATCAGCAACCAGCGAGAATGCTGGTATCCAGGGTAAACAGCAGGTAACTAAGCAGAGTGCTCTGCATAGTTACCCGCTGTTTACCCTGGTTACCAGCTCCCAGTGCCGCACAGCACACGCTGGGAGTTGGTAACCATCTAAACAGTGGGTAACTAAGTGCAGCACTCTGCTTAGTTACCCGCTGTTTGCCCGGCTTACCAGCTCCCAGTGAGTTTGTGCGGCGCTGGGAGGTCGATGATCGTTGGTCTCCTGCTGTTACACATGGCGATGCTGGCAGCCCAGTGGAAGACAAACGATCGAAAAATGGCCCTGGCCATTGTATAAGCAATCAGCTCACTGATCGCTGATCATTGCAGTATGTCACACATAGCAACATCGCTACGAGGTTGCTGCAATGTCATCGTTAATGATGTCGCTACATGTAGACCGGCCTTTAGTCCACGTTTTCTCAATAGTTACTTAAACAGATTGCACCATTCTATGGCCTTGTAACAAAGGCTAGAATTTTAATACATGGACCCTAAATACTTTATTGAAGAGTTTTTCAAGATAATTGATGTTGAGCTATTCTTAAGATAAATCATCAATGTCATATCAGTATTCAACACCCGGTTGATCGGTGGAGATGTCAGGTATTGGATCCCGGAGAAGAAAAAAGATTATGCAGAACAAACTTGCACACCCAGAATCAAAACATGAAATTTATTGTTGAAAATAACCAAGGTGGACAACACACAAGACACAAAAATTAAAACCACTTAAAACAAAGTAGGTCCCAGTATGCCAGTTGCAATCAAATCAATAACAGTAAGATAGCAGACGGATGTCGAAATGAACAAAATAGCACACCATGTAGAGTTTGTGAGGCAACTATAAAACAAGGTCCTCCAGGAACCTGAAGGAACCAAATTGGCCTGGTGTGAACAAAGTACCACTGTGGACATGCATCATACGTAGAGGATCATACCACTGGATGCTGCAACCTGGGTGACCGGGGACCCCACGCGTTACGCTGCAACTAGGCAGCTTCCTCAGGGGAGTCTAGTGTGCCCTGTGTTGATACAACCTTATATACATGAGACCCAATAGGTCCTAATTAATCATTAATCAATGACAGCTGTTAAAACAGGCACCTTTCACCTTGACAACCAGCCTACGTCAACTCCGGCGCGACACTATCTCTGTTGACGCCGCATTGATCTACGGGTCGCGTCACTGTGCACGCACAGATACACTATGTGTCACCATAGTTACGGCAATACGCCACTTCCGGTGCGCGATCACACGGCGTCCACACACTGGTGCTCGGCGCCGCCAGTATACTGGGCAGTACGCACTCGGCGGTGATATAATGCTATCTCTTCTCTCCTCCCCTTATGTCTCTACAAATTGACTGACATTGACACAGATGACCACAGGTGACTAAACCCCTTGTTTTAACAGCTGTCATTGATTAATGATTAATTAGGACCTATTGGGTCTCATGTATATAAGGTTGTATCAACACAGGGCACACTAGACTCCCCTGAGGAAGCTGCCTAGTTGCAGCGTAACGCGTGGGGTCCCCGGTCACCCAGGTTGCAGCATCCAGTGGTATGATCCTCTACGTATGATGCATGTCCACAGTGGTACTTTGTTCACACCAGGCCAATTTGGTTCCTTCAGGTTCCTGGAGGACCTTGTTTTATAGTTGCCTCACAAACTCTACATGGTGTGTATTTTGTTCATTTCGACATCCGTCTGCTATCTTACTGTTATTGATTTGATTGCAACTGGCATACTGGGACCTACTTTGTTTTAAGTGGTTTTAATTTTTGTGTCTTGTGTGTTGTCCACCTTGGTTATTTTCAACAATAAATTTCATGTTTTGATTCTGGGTGTGCAAGTTTGTTCTGCATAATCTTTTTTCTTCTCCATGATACACAACCTCTTATGCAGCCCTGCACCCCTCACCCATTCGAGAGCTGTGCATCACCATCCCTTTTTTTGGTTACTAAGGTATTGGATCCCCACTGATCCGATATTGACAACCTATCCTAGAAATATTTCATCAATATTGTATGCCCGGACAACACCTTTCGGCTTTTGTCTCTCAATAGCAGATGTTCAGAATCTCCGTAAGCTTTGTTTGTCTTCCAACTTTTCTATTAGCTCCGTATCAGTTCTATCAAGGACTTTCTAAGTAAACTTTGAAGGTTATATGTCTGTCTTGTTTATAAATTAGCAGGTTATGTAAGGAGGCGTATATTTTATAGGTCTAGTTTATTAAAGCCAAACTACATTTGTAAGATAAATGATAAAGCTTCTTTAATCTTCATTTTTAATCTCGCACTGGTAAACTAGGGCATACATTCCAGCTTGGGAACCAAAGAAAAAATGCTCTCACTTTTTCATCCTTTAAAGCAAACAAACAAAATAAAATAGGATCAATAAGGAAAGATCTCAAAAAGTTAATAACTTCAGATATAGACTGTACACAGACCGAAGACAAATGTAAACAGATCATTTATAGGATTACAACCTACCCAAGATATAGCCGAATTAAAGTTTGTTAAAGAGGACCTGTCACCCCCCATACAGGTGATCTAATTACAGCACTGAGTGCAGCATGTCTGCTGCATTCAGGCAAGGGGTCCCCCAGCCTTGAGCCCCTTTGTACCTGACATAATAAACACTTTGAAAACTTACATAGTGGAGCCAAATAGGAGGTGGCTTGTGGCTGGAGCCAAAGGGCAGTTTCACGCCCCTGTATGTTAATCCGCCCACTGCTGCCTCCCTGATGCCAATCATTGTCTCCCTCGCCTGCTGCGTAGCACAAAGCGAGGGGTGCGGTTCTGGCCTCTTTGCCCCGCCTCCAGCTGTGACATCACCGCTTATACCCACCCTGCTCCATGTTAACCATAGAGCAGGTTAGATGTAAGCGGTGACGTCACCATAGGAGGCGGGGCAAAGAGGCCAGAACCGCACCCCTCGCTTTATGTTATGCAGCAGGCGAGGGAGACAATGATTGGCAGCAGTGGGCGGATTAAACATACAGGGGGCGTGAAACTGCCCTTTGGCTCCAGCCACAAGCCACCTCCTATTTGGCCCCACTATGTAAGTTTTCAAAGAGTATTATCTTGGGGTACAAAGGGCTCAAGTGCTGGGGGACCCCTTGCCTGAATGCAGCAGACATGCTGCATTCAGTGCTGTAATTAGATCACCATGTATGGTTGGTGACAGGCCTCTTTAAATATTTACTTTGTCCCTAATAGTTTACATGCCAAACTACCCACATGACCTTGTAGGGGATGGAGCAACAAAAGTTGTTGTTTTTTTAAATATAATTTAGAGTACTATGCCAATTTAGGTTCTCAGTGCACCCTGAGTGTGACTAAATGCCTCAGTGCACTCTTCCACCCACTTATTTAGAATATTGCCACTCCTTCTATGCTGATTGTCTGAATATATGTGTCCCCATGCTTTATCTCCAACAAAACAATACATTTATTTATTTTAAGTGTACATTTGGGGTGACAGGCTGGATTTAAAAGGGAACGGCAAGATATACATTACTGGTGCATTTTAGAGTTATTTAAAAAAATAAAAAAAAAATATAATAAAATCTGCATGACAACATTTCCTTCTCTTATGTTCTGGCAAATCATTTGATTATTCAAAGTCACAATAATCCAACAAACTAGTTTAGATTTTTCAAGTAAGTGTAAGAAGCGGTAAGAGCGGGATCATCATGAGTATATTGCGCCCTGCATTGACTAATAGGGTATCTGGGATCAAAAGGTCATGGCATTTGGCTGATCCTCTTTAGAGCCCCTTTGATGATTATGACGGGTAGAACAGAATTATTTCCTTTTAGTACTAAAGGTGTTAAGAGTTCCTTTCTTATCTTGCTATGAATCCTTGTAGCTGTAAATCTACACTGCTGCACATTAAGACCACTCCCTTTCTCTATATAGACTCACTCCTAGCTTTCTCCTATGCTTAATATAGATCTTCTATGCTGACCTCTCTTGTGAGATGTTCCAGTTGAAGCTGTGGAGTTATTTCCAGCTGAAGCTGTGAATCACTCTCTGTAGACTAGGGCTAGTCCTGGGTTAGCAAGGGCCAAGGAACATGATTGTTGTCTATGGGGGGAAGGACTGGCTAGGGATGATAGGGAGTGCAGGGTTAAGACTCAGGTGAGAGTCAAGGGCTGACCCCTCCTTACGATATTGATATATCTACAATCAAAATTTTTTGAGCTGCTCTCTGTTAATTTTTCACCACAACCACAGCAAAGTTGAATATACAAGGAAACGAAATCTGTTAACCCCTTCACCACCCGGTGATTTTTCGTTTCCCATTTTTGTTTTTGTTCCCCTGCTTCCAAGAGCCATAACTTTTTTATTTTTCTATCAATATAGCATATGATGGCTTGTTTTTTTGCGGGACGAGTTGTACTTTCAGATGCAATCACTTATTTTACCATGTAGTGTACAGGAAAATGGTAAAAAAAAATTCCAAGTGCACTGAAATTGCAAAAAAAGTGCAATTACACGTTTGTTTTTTTGGGTTTTTTATTCGCCATGATCACTATATGGTAACACTGACATGTCAATATGATGCCTCGGGTCGGTACAAGTTCATAGATACCAAACATGTTACTTTTACCGTTATCTAAGTGGTAAAAAAAAAATCAGAAGTTTGAAAAAAAAGAATCACACTATTTGCGCCATGTTTTGTGACCCGTAGCGTTCTCATTTCCAGGACCTGGGCTGTTTGACAGCTTATTTTTTGAGGCTTGAGCTAACGGTTCTAATGGTACCATTTTTGAGTGGATATGCTATTTTACATTTACGTTATTGAATTTTATTGCAATGCTGCAGCAGCAAAAAATAGGTAATTTTAGCGTTTCGATGTTTTTTTCCATTGCACAATTTACAGATCTGATTAATTTTAAATCTTGATAGACTGGGCATTTCTGAACGCACCGATACCAAATGTGTGCGTTTTTTAATTTTTTTTTTTCATACTTTTATTTTGAATGGGAGAAAAGGGGGGTGATTTGAACTTTTGTTTTTTTTCATATTTTTTAAAAACTTTTTTTTAATTAATTCTTTGTTTTACACTGCCCCATTGGGCACCACACTGCTGCAGTGGCTGATCGCTTATGCAATGTCCCAATGAGCTGCAGTACATCGGGACATGGCACATACTTTCAATTTTAGTGGTTGGCAGCTGTTGCCAACCACTGACAGGAAGCAAATCCTGATAGCTTCCGGGGTCACTCCAGGACCCCATGAAATCAGGTAGTGAATGGAGATTCCGCGATCTTATCTCGGGATCTCCGATATCGGCGGGAAATGGCCCGGTCCCCACCTCAGCGCTTTTTGATACCGTTGTCAGTGAATGACAGTGACAGCGGGATCCAAAGGGTTAACAGCACCAATTGGATCACATTACTGTAACTGAGAAAATGAGAAGAAAACGGAAAACAATTTTAAGATCTGCACTGGGAAGTAACACAACACTGAATGCCACTGGTCCAGGACACCTGCTATAGCTGTCAAATTATGAGCCAGATCACAATGTGCACAGGTTTGTAGAACCATGTTCACACCACCAAGAATCTACATCACAGAAAAGACAGTATAAAAACATCCAAAATTAATCTGCTATATAAGTAAAGGTAAAAAGCAAGTGCAAAAAAGTGTCAATAACAGGGTACTTAGTCAATACGTTTTGTGCAAAAAAGGTACGAATGCCGTTCTACCACGTCACGGTAACCCTTTATCAGAACGGTCCCTGAAACTAATGTATTTAAAACCTGATCTAGTGTGAACATACCTCAAAGATACAGGATGCAGCAGGGCCCAATTCATTAAGGTAGAAGCAGCACTTTTCTGCACTTGCTTTTTACCTTTACTTAAATAGCAGAGTAATTTTGGACGTTTTTCTACTGGTTTTTTTTGTGATGTGGCTGTCAAATTAGGTATGAAGTACAGTATGTGCCTCTGTAGACACCAATGTGAAACCATCATTTTAATTTTTATTTCATTAATCAAAAATATATATTAAAATATTACACTTTGTGACATATTTTATTATAGGAATCTGCTTCTTTCTCTTCATGGGCTGATGATTCACTCTCAAAATTCTAATAGCAATTTTGGCAGAATTTTGACTAAGGCCATCTTCACACCACGGTTTCGTAGTTTCAGGTTCTGTCCGGTTTGAACCGGACAGAACCTGACCTATTTTTGCCCCATGTGTCCCTATGGTGCCAGATTAGTCTTACTTTGCCTCTGGTTTTGTGCATTTTTGCCCGGATCTGGTTGTGTTCATGTTTTCAACCGGACACAAAATCGGAGTTTACATCATTTTTAGTATCCGATGCAAAAAACGAACAAAGTCGGATCCTCCCAAATCCGGGATGATCTGGCACCCATAACTTGGGATTTTATGGGTGCTGGATTGCCCCGGATCCGGCAAACAGACCGGATCGTTTCCCGAATGCCTGGTACTGAAGAGCTGCGGCTCTGAAATGCAGCCGCCCTCATTCAGCACCATGGAGAGCAGCAGCATTTCAGAGCTGGCGCTGAAGTTCAGCATCATGGAGAGCTCCACTGTACCGATGGCTGAAATTTCAGCACTGTGGGCAGCTCCCCTGCACACGTGAGCTGAAATTTCAGCACCGCGGACAGCAGCAGCCACGAGCACAAACGAATCCTGTAAAAAACAGGATCTGAGGGCATGTTTGCCCACAGTTGATGCTCGTCCAGTGCTGTCAGGTTCTTTTTGGTGCATCCTGCAAAACACCGGAAAGAACCTGACAGACAAAAACCGTGGTGTGAAGCCAGCCTTAAACAGCAATGAAAATTGAAAAAGTTTTTGCGCAACTTGGAGTTGTACAAAATCTCTGTGATTTTTGG
The DNA here is from genome assembly GCA_033576535.1 of Allobates femoralis. Lineage (NCBI taxonomy): Eukaryota > Metazoa > Chordata > Amphibia > Anura > Aromobatidae > Allobates > Allobates femoralis. Next base: position 161,591,626 of record JARQOC010000009.1, on the reverse strand, counting down.
CATTTTCACATCAGTTTCCCCTAGCACTGCCAAAATGAATGGATCTGGATGGAGCTAGGGCATGGTGAGGCATGGTGAGGGTGGAACTCTGTCTTTTCTAATTCATGATGAGCTGTAGTGCTACTTATGCTGGAAATCTTACTTGTCAGGGAATAATGTAAGATACCTAGCATGGCTCCCAGAGACACATACCACTCATCAGACACTGCACTACTTCATGAATTGGGAGTGTCTGACACTAAAATACCCCCTCTTCAAGAACAGCAAGAAAATAGCCAATCTTGATGAATTGGGGGCTCCCATGTGTAAAATCTGTCTTCAATGAATATGAACCTTACCAGGACTTATGTAGGAGAAGATAGTTGGTGTTCATATAGCTCAATGGAGAACTGTAACTGTCATTTCAGGAGAACGTGCAGCAAAATGTCCATCTGCCTCTAGTTCCTCGTACTATAGATTTTGTGAGAGTATTATCTACTTTGTATCATCTTGACTCCATTTTGAGTGTGTGTCTGTACTGTATCTTTTCTCTGCGTAATGGAGCAAACTGCTTAATTTAGACAAGAACCCCCACTTGATTTGTTTGTCTAAAAATGAAAGTAAGAAGCTTAGGAATGTGAAACTTAAGAAGTGTAAATCACATCCAGGCTTACAAGTTGGCTATATAGAGTACTAACAGTTAGCATATATATACAGTATATATATATATATATATATATATTTATATATAATATATATATATATATATATATATATATATATTGGAAACACTGTGTAAGAGATAAGCTGAGCTAATTAGGATAATGCATTATGCGACCAAGGAATGCCTATGCAACCAAGGAGCGATATTGCAATAAACACTAGTTCTCTTGAGACAAGGAGAGCTGCTTTGATACATGACTGTCTTAGGTAGCTTTACGTATTAAGCCCCTGTAACACATAGCGAGATCGCTGTTGCGTCACAGGCTTTGTGATGCAACAGCAACTTCGCCAGCGATCTCGCTATGTTTGACACGTAGCAGCGACCGGGCCCCGCTGTGAGATCGCTGATCGTGTTGGAATGGCCTGGACCATTTTTTGATCGTAGGGTTCCCGCTGGGTAGCATGCATTGGTGTGCTTGACGCCTTAACAACGAACTCATTGGCGACTCAGAACTCAGCCACGTAGGTCTGAGTCATCAGACTAGCTTCTGTGTGACAGGGTCCCAACGACCGCCGAGGTCGTTATTCGGGTCGTCGTATCATTGCTGTGTCATTGAGCAGATCTGACTGTTTGACATCTCATCAGCGACTACGTAGCGACGTTCCAGCGATCCTTACCAGGTCGTATCATTGTCGGGATCGCTGAAACGTCACCAAGTGTGACGGGACCCTAAGTTTCTTCAATTTTTTCAGGAGCAGTCACAGAATCTTATACGTTAATTTTTACAAGCACCAACTGCCTTTTCTTATCTCAATAATGAGAAAATCTATCTACACTGATTACTGAAATATTTTATTCCTGAATTGAGGGTAAAAGATCATTCCTACAGAGAAAAAAAAATCTATTTTTTTCTGAAAAGATGTATTACAAAGCTGCTTATTTTCATGGATGCCATTGATTTATAAAATGAAAATGAAGATTACCTTTTAAGTTTGTACACCACCATCCAAAAGCAGAAATTAAGTGAGTCCCTGTTGCAACTATTACTCTCCTGTTCTTCTCTTTATTTATCATCATTGGTTGCACCAGTAAACCATTCAGGGAAACAGTAAAGCCGCGCACCACACATATACATAACCATGTGTTCACCACGGTAATAGAAACACTCGACATCGGGCACGGCCAACAATTAATTGTAACAATAGGATCCAACCCATGCCGATGTAATTTTACAGCTCACTACATCTATATTCCCTATTACACCTATAATTATCACCTATATCACTGGACATATTTTTTAAAGGGTTAATTTCTATAGAATTCGGAAATATCCATGTGTTGCAGGTATCTACCCAACGGGATTTGGTGGTGGCATCATCATTTCATATCTTCTTCTGCCTAATCGTTCCAATAGCAAATTCCATTCCGTCTATTAGAAGTTCAGCCTCTGACTCCCATCATTTTCTTGGCTTAATATGTATGTATTATGCTTCGTCATGCTTCTACGGCCTCAGATCCAGTTCTTTATCATGATGCCCTTGGCGGCACAAAAAAAAATTGGAAAAACACAAAGAATTCTCCGTGTAAATCTCCGGATTGACTTTGATGAAGATTTCCCTACTGAACTCCTCTTAGTAGATCTTGATGTTCGAGGATAATACTACAAACCCGATAATCCTCTATTAGGCCTCCTCTCAGCCAAGACGAGATTTACTTACCATAATTAAGATTAGCTGAAGATTTTAATGGATCCAGTGTCCAATTGTGTTTGACTTTGTAGGATTTCATTAACCCTTTCTTGGCCACAAATTGATTTTACACTCTGGGAACAAATAAAGATTTCAGCAATCAATCAATTTATTGTCCTTGTTTAGACATTTCTAATGTATAGTGAAAATTCAAACTTATTTAAAGGGGCTTTATGATTTTAAAAAAGAATAAAGGGAAACAGCACCACTCGTGTACGCAAGCTGTGGCAAGTTTTACAGCTTAGAACTAGTTAATTGATTGAGCTGCAGACCATAAACAGAATGTCACTGTTTCCTAGTAGAAATTAATATTGTTACTAATTTTCAGCCTTCTAGAACTTCACAACCTTCATTTTTATATATATAGCAAAGCTTATTGTTTTAAGTGGATATGGTGTAATGCTACACTAGCCCAATGGAGGCGCTGCAGAGATATAAAAGGAGTTGACTATTACTTGGACAACTCCTCATTCCTCATGTTTTCCCCCGCAAAAATTAAAAAAAGCCTTTACTCCCCTCCAGTGCTGTCATGATTCTACTAATCTCAGAAGTAGTATTCCCGAAGCCCATGTCACATTGTTATGACACACGAGCTCCACGACCAATCAGCTCCAGCTTCCTTCTCATCACCTTTAGACAAATGACTTAATCAACAGGAAGTGAGCACTCCGGCTGCCGCTCACATCCTGCTACTTGCTGCTGTGTCCGAAGGCGGTGAGAAGGAAGATGAAGCTGATTGGTCGTGAAGCTCATGTGTCATAACAATGTGACATATAGTTGTGGCCAAAAGTATTGATACCCCTGCAATTCTGTCAGATAATACTCACTTTCTTCCTGAAAATGATTGCAATCACAAATTCTTTGGTATTATTATCTTCATTTAATTTGTCTTCAATGAAAAAACACAAAAGAGAATGAAGCAAAAATCAAAACATTGCTCATTTCACAGAAAACTCCAAAAATGGGCCAGACAAAAGTATTGGAACCCTCAGCCTAATACTTGGTTGCACAACCTTTAGCCAAAGTAACTGCGATCAACCGCTTCCGGTAACCATCAATGAGTTTCTTACAATGCTCTGCTGGAATTTTAGACCATTTTTCTTTGGTAAACTGCTCAGGTCCCTGATATTTGAAGGGTGCCTTCTCCAAACTGCCATTTTTAGATCTCTCCACAGGTGTTCTATGTGATTCAGGTCTGGACTCATTGCTGGCCACCTTAGAAGTCTCCAGTGCTTTCTCTCTCTAACCATTTTCTAGTGTTATTTGAAGTGTGTTTTGGGTCATTGTCCTGCTGGAAGACCCATGACCTCTGAGGGAGACCCAGCTTTCTCACACTGGGCCCTACATTATGCTGCAAAATTTGTTGGTAGTCTTCAGACTTCATAATGCCATGCACACGGTCAAGCAGTCCAGTGCCAGAGGCAGCAAAGAAACCCCAAAACATCAGGGAACCTCCACCATGTTTGACTGTAGGGACTGTGTTCTTTTCTTTGAATGCCTCTTTTTTTCTCCTATAAACTCAATGTTGATGCCTTTGCCCAAAAAGAGAGAACATTCTTCCAAATCGTTTTAGGCTTTCTCAGGTAAGTTTTGGCAAACTCCAGCCTGGCTTTTTATGTCTCGGTGTAAGAAGTGGGGTCTTCCTGGGTCTCCTACCATACAGTCTCTTTTCATTCAGGCGCTGACGGATAGTACGGGTTGACACTGTTGCACCCTCGGACTGCAGGGCAGCTTGAACTTGTTTGGATGTTAGTCGAGGTTTTTTATCCACCATCCGCACAATCTTGCGTTGAAATCTCTTGTCAATTTTTCTTTTCCGTCCACATCTAGGGAGATTAACTTCTTGATGACACTGCGCACAGTAGACAGAGGAACATTCAGGTCTTTGGTGATGGACTTGTAGCCTTGAGATTGCTCATGCTTCCTCACAATTTAGTTTCTCAAGTCCTCAGACAGTTCTTTGGTCTTATTTCTTTTCTCTATACTCAATATGGTATACACAAGGACACAGGACAGAGGTTGAGTCAACTTTAATCCATGTCAACTGGCTGCAAGTGTGATTTAGTTATTGCCAACACCTGTTAGGTGCCACAGGTAAGTTACAGGTGCTGTTAATTACACTAATTAGAGAAGCATCACATGATTTTTCTAACAGTGCCAATATTTTTGTCCACCCCCTTTTTTATATTCGGTGTGGAATTAAATCCAATTTGGCTTTAGGACAATTCTTTTTGTGTTTTTTTCATTGAAGACAAATTAAATGAAGATAATAATACCAAAGAATTTGTGATTGCAATCATTTTCAGGAGAAAACTGAGTATTATCTGACAGAATTGCAGGGGTGTCAATACTTTTGGCCAACACTGTAGGCTCCGGGAATGCAAGCTCCAACATCACAAGAATTGTATCAGCACCAGGGATGAGTATAAACTTTTTTATTTTTATGTGGTCAAACATGAGGAATGAGAAGGAGTTGTCCAAATAATGGACAACCCCTTTTAATGATTGCAGTTACACTCCACATTTCAAAGCCAAGATAATATAAGGGTATTATTAAACTGAAAAAACAAATGTACAATATCCAATATTAATAATTTTAAATATACACCCACGACAAAGGAGCCAAGTAGATATCAAAATAATTATTTTTGAAAGCAATAAAGTAGGGCGTATGATGGTTTGAATACCCTGAATAATGCCCTACCTGGCTGCATGGGTCGGCACTAGGTGGAGGATACAGATGGCGCCCCTTCTCCACGTAGACTCACCCTGATATGCCCTGCACTGTGCTGGGAAGTGCAGCTAGCCAATCATAAGTGGGACCCTATTCCAAAACAAAGGAGTATAGGATACCCTACACAGTCAGAGTTCTTAGTCGTATAGTAATAATTAAATCCAACAGATATGTCCAAATGGAAGACAGATGTGAATGCAGCTTCCAATTTTCAAAGTATGCATCACTTAAATAGAAAGACTATGAAGCTTAGCACCCTTAAGGCTATGAAGGCTATACACATATAGTCATGGAGACCAACAGATGGTCCCCAATAGATAGTTTTACATCAACATTATGTTATTGTTATTATTGGGTATGGTACGTTTGGTTTTTCTGTTACACTCCACAACATTGAAATTACAACACCAAGAAGGAAAAGTCGTGGAAATCACATGATGGTTGCTAATGATATGCAGATAATAAAAAAAAGAGACTATTTATTTCATTATCAGGTATGAGATTATCATGTAAAATTCACGCTCACCCTCTAAACTTACAGGCTTGACTGCTATCAATGAGATTAGTAATGGTTATGTGAGGAATTTCCTGCGTTGCTGAATGCATTGGAGCAAATCATCAAGATCCACTGCTGGCAGCTACCGTATATACTCGTGTATAAGCCGACCCGTGTATAAGCCGACCCCCCTACTTTTGCCCCCAAAACCTGGGAAAATCTATTGACTCGTGTATAAGCCGAGGGTGGACCCTAGCACAAGTATACAGCCCCCAGCAGTGTGGTATACACCAGTCCCAGAGGTAGATACAGCAGCCCCAGTGGTAGTATACACGCAGCCCCAGTAGTATATACAGCCCCAGTGGTAGTATATACAGCCCCAGTGGTAGTATACAGGGCCCCAGAGGTATATAGCAGCCCCAGCGGTAGTATACAGGGCCCCAGAGGTATATAGCAGCCCCAGTGGTAGTATACAGGGCCCCAGAGGTATATAGCAGCCCCAGTGGTAGTATACAGTGCCCCAGAGGTATATAGCAGCCCCAGTGGTAGTATACAGGGCCCCAGAGGTATATAGCAGCCCCAGTGGTAGTATACAGGGCCCCAGAGGTATAAAGCAGCCCCAGTGGTAGTATACAGTGCCCCAGAGGTATATAGCAGCCCCAGTGGTAGTATACAGGGCCCCAGAGGTATATAGCAGCCCCAGTGGTAGTATACAGTGCCCCAGAGGTATATAGCAGCCCCAGTGGTAGTATACAGGGCCCCAGAGGTATATAGCAGCCCCAGTGGTAGTATACAGTGCCCCAGAGGTATATAGCAGCCCCAGTGGTAGTATACAGGGCCCCAGAGGTATATAGCAGCCCCAGTGGTAGTATACAGTGCCCCAGAGGTATATAGCAGCCCCAGTGGTAGTATACAGGGCCCCAGAGGTATATAGCAGCCCCAGTGGTAGTATACAGTGCCCAGAGGTATATAGCAGCCCCAGCGGTAGTATACAGGCAGCCCCAGTAATGCAGGCCCCCCCAGCGTCTCTCCGGTCACCTGTAAAGCAAGCTATACTTATCAGTGTCCCGCTCGCACCCGCCGCTGCCGACATCCGCGATCCTCCATCTTCATGCGACTCCTCTTCCTGTTTCCTGTGCGCGTCGCCGGGAATGACGTCATTGCCGGCGACGCGCACAGAAACAGGAAGAGGAGTCGCATGAAGATGGAGGATCGTGGATGTCGGCAGCGGCGGGTGCGAGCGGGACACTGATAAGTATAGCTTGCTTTACAGGTGACCGGAGAGACCCTGGGGGGGCCCTGCATTACTGGGGATGCGGGGGCTGCTGTATACCGATGTATACATCGGTATGTACCGATGTATACATCGGTATACAGCACTGACTCGCGTATAAGCCGAGGGGGGTACTTTTCAGCCCAATTTTTGGGCTGAAAAACTCGGCTTATACGCGAGTATATACGGTACTTTGTAATTGGTGATCAATGACATCCCAAATATTCTTGATGGAAGACAAGTCCAGAGATGCTGCAGACTATGATAGCATGTGTAGGTCACGCAGGCTGCTCACAGTAGCATAAGGCTAGGGTCAGACTTGCGGCATTTGCTAAAAGCATGCGTTATTTTCATGTGCAAATGTTGAAAAACGCATACGTTAACGCACCCATAGGCTGCAATGCAAAAAACACATTGCAAAAGTGCAATGCGTTTGACACTATGCTTTTTTAGTAATGCACCCAAAAACGCGGTCTGCAGTGTTTTTGGGCCAGTTATTCAAAACCCATGTGTTTTTTTAACAAGGGAGTCTATGGGAAACGCATGCGTTAACAATGAACATACATGTCATGGAAATGGCAAGGGGAAAACAAGCATCCTTTAATGCATCCCTCTAATGGATGCAACCTCCCAAATGTCACTCTAGCCTAAGCAACATGGGGCCTGGAGTTGTATTAAAAACAACTACTGGGAAAGTTTGGAGAAATGGTCATACCACTGGTTCTATCAACAACTCAATGTAATGCTGTAGTATTAGTCCACCTGGAGTAAAAACGACATGGGCCCAGCTACTGTACATTATACCAGTTTACAAAAGAGATGGCCATTGGTGGATAGGTGAACCTACTGGATGAACCACTTTCCATGTAACACGACACTCTTATATAACTTTTTCTAAGTGGTTGTAGGGATGTGCATTACGATGCATATAAAGTGGTGGCAGATGTCTATAAAAGAAAACTCCTGCTCATGTTTTACAGTGCCGAAATACCACACCAACTCAGTGCCTATGGAAATACCTCCACAAAGAGCCCAAATAACAACTTCTCCAATAGAACTCATATCAAGATACATGATGGTCACAAACCTCAGTGCCATCGTCAGCTAGGGTCACTGATGTACCCTGTCCAGCCACATAAGGTCTGACCTGCTCACATAACACAGATGATTGTTGGGGGTCCATGAAAAAATGGCCACCACCTTTGAGAAAATGAAGAATATTTATTTACCTGAAAATGTTTCCTGTAAGCATAATACAATAAAAACACTCCATATATCATATCCTCCAGAGTAAGACACGCTTTCAAAAATGCACTTAACTGATGGAATGTTTGATGGCGGCTCGATAATAGAATAAAAGTAGCTGATTTCAAAAGAGGGTAATTTCTAAATCCATAATCTCAATGATACGCTGTATACAAATAGAAAACGGTGATCATTGAAATTGCTCTATCACCACAGTCTTGTATTTTCTGCCGAATGTTACACTATACATCTCCCATAAAAATTCTTAGCAAGGGTGAAGGGAAGTCAAGTACAGTAATCGCCCTCAAAGACGGTTAATGTCTTAAATATCTAAAGTGTTCCATAAGCGTAAACGCTGCGTAATTTATACCAAGTATTTAGTGGAAATGCCTGTCATTGATGGCATCACGGAGAATTCGTAAAAGCAGTGGAAGTGCTATCAAAGCCGGGAGGCTGCAGTTACAATGTCAGTATGATGTATAACTCGTATAAAAATTGCGCTATGCATTCTAGGCAGTGAAAGGGAAATTACAGAGTCATACTAGACGAGGAAGCCCTTACCAGAGATGTGACATGTAGCAATGCAATGCTGGGGACCAGGGGCATACAAGTATTTTTTTTTTCTTGTGACAAAAGCTCCTTTCACCAGTGATAGAAAAATCTATTTTTATCTGCATCCTTCAATTCTGTCACTTCACCAAAGTAACGTTTACATGTGTGGATCGATGCAACATGATCAGCGGCACTCACCAAGTCTTCCAATGCAGTGTCGAAACTTTATTCCAATTATAACAGAGTTACAGAGTGCAGGGAGGAGAGGTTGGCAGGGTCAAACTACGGTAGCATCCTTTCACGCATTAGCACTTCAACGGGTCCTGTACAAGGTAGTAACGTGTGTTCCCCTCGACGTAGGTAGTTCCACCTATTTAAGGAGGGGAACACAAGTCACTATCTTTTACAGGAACTGTTGGAACGCTAACGCGCGAAATGGTGCTACTGTAGTCTGACCCTACCAGCCTCTCCTCCCTGCACTCTGTAACTCTGTTATAATTGGAATAAAGTTCCGACACTGCATTGGAAGACTTGGTGAGTGCCACTTATCTTTATGCATCAGTTAATACTTTATTGCTTGGAGCAGAGTAATGCCAGCTTCAAATACGCTGATTCCTGAGGTCATGTGACAGGAAGCCCGTTATAGGTGGTTGGTGCCCGGATTCCTTCTACTATTGAAGTAATTTACATGTGTGGTCAAAGCAAAGGACAGGCGCATGACTTACACCTTCCAAAGAGAATACTACGGACCAGGAGGCACTCATTATGGGTGGAAGAACAGCGATTCCAGCAGCTACATAGCAAAGGGTTCTTTATGTTTGTTATGCTGAGACAAGCAACTCTCAGCGCACTGCACAACAAAGGGGAAACAATAGGGGTGGAAAGAGAGTAAGGTCCTACCAGTAGGTAGAAGGAATATAGGTCCTCTCCTTACACTTACCTGTGTCTGCTACATGATTCAGATATCCAGTGGCATTGAGGTTTTCATTGATGAAGAATGGCCCCACTATCTTTGCACCCCATATACCACACCATACCATCAATTTTTGTGTTCCAACAGTCTTGGAGGGATCTATCTATCCACTGTGGGTTAGTGTCAGACCAATAGCGGTGGTTTTGTTTGTTAACTCCACCATTCACAAAAAAGTTTGCCTCATCTCTCATCTGTAGACAATTGTCTATGCATTTTCTTCTGGGTGTTGCTATCAATGTGTCAAGAGTGGGAGAAGAGGGTTGCATTGACAATCCAACACAATGGGCAGCACTTTGAACACATTTTATAAGTGGTCATAAACTTGTAAATAACTCATGAAAGAATACAATTTTGTTAAAATTAAGCACACCATTGTTTTTCTTGTGAAATTCTTAATAAGTTTGATGTGTGACACGACCCTCTTCCCTTTGAAAAAAATAAAGTTGGATCCAAATGGACCAATTCAAAATGGCCGCCATGGTCACCACCCACCTGGAAAAGTTTTCCCCTCCCATATATTAATGTGCCACAAACAGGAAGTTGATATCACCAACCATTCCCATTTTATTTAGGTGCATCCATATAAATGGCCCACCTTGTATAACAGCTTTTAGAAGAGGGCTGAATGATTTCCTTAGGCTAGGATCAGATTAGCGCTATTTGCTGCACTCAGGGGGGTTCCATGAAAAACATCGAATTTGGGAGCCTTGACGCAGTGTTACCAGCATGGTAACGATGCGTCAGTGCTGCCAATTCATCCCTATGGTGATGGAGCTCCAAGCGCAGCTCAGACGCCAGCTTCTGAGTGGCTGGTGTTTGAAATCTTGCGCTTTATCCGAGCGTATCACATGATGCTCTCTGAAGTGTCTTGTGATGCGCTAGGAAAAAGCGTGAGATTTCAAACACCGGCACTCAGATGCCAGCGTTTGAGCTAAGCTCAGGGCTCCATCACCATAGGGATGAATTGGCAGTGCTGATGCAGTGTTACCATGTCGGTCACTGCATCAAGGCTCCCAAATTCTGTATTTTTAACTGAACCCCCTACAGCGCAGCAAATAGCACTAATGGGGCCATAGCCTTAGCGCACGTAACATTGTGGGTTATACGGTAGATAATTTAGTGCCAGAAATGTATAATTGGTGGAGAAAGGTTGAACTTAATGGACCTAGGTCTTTTTTCAACCTATATAACCAGAGTCTGCCAAATCTTCTGATCAGAGGTTGGCCAGGGTCACATTTGCGGTTGGACCCTGGCCTGCCGGATTCCGGTTTCAACTTAGCAATTTTTCCATCACCGCATAGCGTTTCCGCTATGCGGTGCTGGAAACCGCAGTCCCTAGTTACCCGTGTGTTTACCTGCACGACCTGTCACACAGGCAGCGGCTCGGAGGGCGTTTTACAGCGCCGCACAGGAAATCGTGTCTGCAACGGTTTCCTGTGCGGCGCTGTAAAACGCCCTCCGAGCCGCTGCCTGTGTGACAGGTCGTGCAGGTAAACACCGGGTAACTAGGGACTGCGGTTTCCAGCACCGCATAGCGGAAACGCTATGCGGTGATGGAAAAATTGCTAAGTTGAAACCGGAATCCGGCAGGCCAGGGTCCAACCGCAAATGTGACCCTGGCCGTTGACAAATATATATTTAACAGCTTCTTTATCAATTTTTATTTTTCAGCTTCCATTTTATTCATGCCCAGAATTTTAAGTTTAATGTCCATCTTGCTATATTAGGGCTTATTTCTTGTGGAATGAATCATAGGTATGAATGATATATACACTTTAATATATTTCACTGAATTAAAATTGCAAGTAGAGTACAATGGTGAAAAAATTCTTCCAAGGTTTTCTGTTTTCCTTTGAATTGTGCTCATTTTGTAATAGGAATAACCTGGTGACGTGATTCTTCAGCTCAGCAAGTTAAGTTAGAAGGTTCCTTGATTGATTTGATTTATATTTCTTATTTGTGCATTAATGTAGCATTTTTTTAATTGATGAACTCCCTGCCGTGTGATGAGTGCTGATGACACAAAGGATACTGCAGTCACACTCACAGAGGGAGCATTCCATGAAGTGCAGTAACCTCACTGACATCTCGGCACATCACACTAAGGCCTGTTTCACATCTAAGGTTTGTGTGCGTTTTGCTAAATTTGTGTTTTTAGGCGTTTTTACCGCTAAAAACATATAAAAACACTAGCGTTTTTGGTCCCATTGATTTTAATGGAAACACATGCAAAAACGCATGCAAAAATGCATTAGCGTTTTTAAAAACGCAAAACGCATGCGTTTTTGCAAACGCTGGCCAAAACGTCGGGAAATGCGTCCAGCGTTTTGCGTTTTTAAAAACGCTAATGCGTTTTTGCATGCGTTTTTACATGCGTTTCCATTAAAATCAATGGGACCAAAACCGCTAGCGTTTTTATGTGTTTTTAGCGGTAAAAACGCCTAAAAACGCAAATTTTGCAAAACGCACACAAACCTTAGATGTGAAACAGGCCTTAGTGTGATGTGTCGAGATGTCTGTGAGGTTACTGCACTTCATGGAATACTCCCTCTGTGAGTGTGACTGCAGTATCCTTTGTGTCATCAGCACTCATCATTTTTTAGCGGTAAAAACGCCTAAAAACGCAAATTTAGCAAAACGCACACATGCCATACATGTGAAACAGGCCTAACTGCCTCACCACACCCATGATATCGCGTAAGAGACAGCGAGTGTAATGGGGCCGTCACACGCGTCAATATCGCGTGCATGATTACTGCTGCACGTGACGTTGCTGCGATATTGACGCGTGTGACAGGGCGCATCAACCAGTGATAAATCGCTGGTTGATGGTCGTCAGGTTTTAGAACCTGTTCTAAAACTTGACGATGGTCGCCCGGTGTACACGCAGCATCGCTGCGTGTGACACCGGGAGATGACCGAGAAGCCAGCTCCCAGCACCTCTCAGGAAGCGGTGGGAGCTGGTATCCAGGGTAAACTGCGGGTAACTAAGCAGCGCTCGCTGCCTATATACCCGATATATACCTTGGTTACCAGCCTTTTCCGCTCACCGGCTGATAACTAAGGTATGAATCTGGTATCTAGGCAGCCCGCGCTGCCTAGTTACCTGAAGTTTATCCTGGATACCAACCTGCAAACATCGTGGAAACGATATAGAAATCATTTCCACGATGTCGCTGGTAAAATGACCGCTGGTGAGTCTGCCTGTGTGACAGCTCACCAGCGATCAGCCGTCAATGTCGCCAGCGATCAGATCACTGACGACATTGATGCGTGTGACGGCCCCATAACCCACGGTGATGTCAGTGAGGTTAGTGCAGTTCACACTTGCAGGATCTTTGACTCTGCAAGTGTGAACTACACTAACCTTTGTAACATCACCCTTGTCACAATGCCGCGAGTTGGACAGTGACTGCTCTTTCAGCGTATGGAGGATGATTTTTTCTGAATGTGCCCACCATATGCTGCCATTTTTGTATATACTTTTTAATCATGCTCTTTTAGGCATAACAGTGGTGAAGTTTAATTTATATTTTATTAGTTTTATATCAATTGATTGTAGTTATTTAATAGCAATGTCTTTTTTTTATTATCTGTGACATTGTTTCTCTATTTGCACCAGCAATCCTAGGTTTAAGAATGTGATCAATACTGTGAATACCAATGTCCAATCACTTTTCAGTGACCCCTGTTTATGTCTCATCCTCACACACCCTTTACACGACCTGATGAAGACAGATACCTCTGTCGAAACGCGTTGTGGAGTTGTAAAGGGCAATAAAGGTTTGTTATTGCTACAACAAATATTGATTAATTATTGTCCATCACCGTAGCGCTTCAATAAGACCACTACAATATTGTGCAGATTGTTCCCCTTCCCTCGCTGAGCAGGAGCAGCTCCGGGACTTAAACATCTGGGCTAAAGGACCTGGCATCGGCGAGCAACCCGGATCAACGCTAAAGGACCTGCGGTTATGTACTTCCATTTGACCTGGTCACATGGACATACTCGGAAACAGCGCTGGAGCGACCGCAGTTGCAAGTGTTTCCACGGCTCCTGCACTGCAGGGCATCCATCCATCCACCCACACAAAATGATAAGCCGGGGTTGTGCAAGAGTGCACAACCTTATTGGGTTAGTTGACCCTTGGCTACTTTGTAAAATGACCAATAGCCACCAGGTTCTCTCACATTGCGCTCTTCTCTTTTTTTTGTTTTACATACTCCAATATGCTATGGGACTGAGACTTCAAGGGACCTTCATGGGACTGCATCAGGCGCCTTGGATTTTGATGGGGAATATATTGGTTAATGAGGGTGTCTCTTGTCTTTATTTGTTCACTAAGTCTCTCTTCTATGTGCTGTTGTAGACTACGTCGGAATCAATGGACTACTTGAGAATTTTTTATTTTGGTGGGAAGGTTTATTTTATTTTTTGGGGGGAATTTAAATTTCCTTGGGATTTTTTTCAATATATTGGTGAAAGGGAATGTGCTGAGGAGTATCTTTTCAAATAAAACCTTTTGGTGTCTTTTATTTTTCTTAATACCGACTGGTTAAGTAATTTTGGGAATACCATTACTCCATTTGCTGATGCCCCAAGGCAGTGGAAAGAGATAGGGTGATGTGCCAGGACTGACACATGTAATGGAGGCACCAGTTATGGGACAGTCACAGCCTGCTATTTTTTCAGCAGGAAAGGGCCCATTAACCATAGCCCTTTCCACCCTGAGAATACCAGACGCCAGCTATCAGCCTCTCCTTGGCCGATGATCTAATTTATGAGGAAGCCCATATTTTTTTAATTATCTATTTATAAATAAATATTTAAAAAATTAGAAAAAGAAGTCCGTGGCACTCTTTATGTATGCAAAAATGATATAATCCACAAAATTTGTACAAAACTGGTTACTCAGAATCAGGAATACCAGGCAGTGGAGGAGAACTTGAAAGGGGCAAATTGCTAAAGCTGACAGGCGACGGTTGCTTCTCGCTCCTGTGCTTCAATGTATTCTAGGTATTCAGGCACATAGAAGCAAAGAAGTGCAGAACAGCCATTGCCTGTTAGCTTTAGCACTTAGCACTTTTCTCCCACTGCCTAGTATTCCTGTTTTGAAGCAACATGTTTTGAACAGGTTTTATGGATTAAAGCATTTTTGCACACTTCAAGGCGAGTGCCGTAGACTTCTTTTTCTTATATTCATCTGCCTATCGGCTGGGCTTCATACTGCTGAGCACTGTCCGAACAACTGCAATGTGTCTGGTTCTGGGGGTGTAGTAAGTAGACTCATGTTACTCTAGTGCCAACTACCAGTTAAGACTTTTTTTTGTTTGCATATTTACAAAAAAAAACAGCATGGGGTGACCTCTATTTTAGACTCCCAGCCAATGTAAAGCTGCCAGCTGAGGCCTGCAGGCCACAGCTGCCTGGCTTACCCTAGCTGGCTGACAAAAATAGGAGTAATTTTATGTTTTGTTTTTTTAAATTAATTGTTTATTTTGATGCTAAATACAAGGCTAAGCAAACAATAGTGCAAGCTTGTAATATGTAGGGGTAGGGCATTATATAGCCTTTTCACTTCTATTTATTATCCATCCATCTATATATAAATCTTCTATCTATCTAATCTATCTATCTATCTATCTATCTATCTATCTATCTATCTATCTATCTATCTATATCTATCTATCTCATCTATTAATCCAGCTATATGTCTAGCTATCCTTGGCTGGAATAGCTGGGAACTTGAAGAACCTTGAAAAGCTCTCTTAAAGTCCACGTTAAAGTCACCGGGTTGACAACTGCTGCAAGACTGGATGGCTCTGGACTCTGGTAATCTTAAAGGTTACTAGTGTTCACAGCCATTGGGTCTTCTGGCGGCTGTGAGATGTGGAAACCTTCAGGAAACATTTAGTGGGAGATTTTAAGGTTTCTGGAGCACACATCTGCTTGCACATCTGGAGGTTTTGAACTCTTCCCAAAGTTACAGCTTGCAGGTGTCCCATCAGCTAGAAATCAATGAACCTTGACAAGATCTCTTAAAGGCTACTTTAAAGTCACCAGGTGTGACAACTGTCCACTATGAGGATGAGCTGCTGGTAAGGCAGCACCCCGAGAAACCCTGAGACTCTTAACCCCTATACAGGGATCTGGAATTACAGCGGAGCCCAGGGGGTAGCTGCTATGATGAGCAACAGAGCAGGAAGGTCGCCAGGAAGGGAAAATCAGGAATCCATAGTCAGGAATCCGAGTCAAAACTGAGAGGGCAGTTAAGGTACAAAATCGTCAGGCTGAAGCAGAGACAAAATCCAGGCAAAGGTCAGAGTCAAAACTAAACATACACTATATCACTGGGGAACCAAGACTATATCTGGCGGCCTGCAAGACAGGCTCCAATGTATTTGAAGGGCACGGTTACCTCCCATAGGCTGGAGCTCACAGCCTGATGATCTCATCCAGACCACCCCTAGAACCAGACTAGATGGTGATGCACGACTGACACCAACCACCCCACTTCTGACAGAAGAACAAAGGCTGCGCCTATCAGACACCTCTGCAGGGCCTGCTCCTCTGCAACCAACAGCACCCAAAGGAGAAACACGGCGGCGTTCAGCGACAGAGGCAGACGTCGAAGGAGCAGGTCCATATGAGGACAAGGCCCTCCTACCACCGGCACCATCAGCCGAAGGAATCCGGCGCCTCACAGCGGCCGAGGCTGGAACACCAGCCACCGAGTACCAATGGCGATGTGATACCAGATTGACATTTGCTACAAGACCCAATGGCTGTGAACTCGGGTAATCTTAAAGGTTACCAGAGTTCACAGCCATGGGCCTCTTATTGGCTATGAGACCAGAAAACTTCAAGGAATGGTTAACAGATTTTAAGGTTCCTGGAGTTTAAACTGTTGGCACATCTGGGGGCTATGAACGTTAGGAGGTGTCCCAACAGCTGGGAACTCCAGGAAACTTAATGTCTCCTTTAAGGCTTCCGTTTCTCACAGCTGCAGGACTTTCAGAATGCACTGCCACTATGACATGCACTCCCACAGTCGGCATGAGTTCACCTGAGGTTGCAGCTGGTAGCTCACACAGAAGGTGCCATGTGAATCGCCAGAAGTGACCCTAGGTAGGCTCAGTGCGCGACTCTCGGACTGCGACCATGACAACCACTCTGACAGTCCAGCATTTAGTTCACCTGAGATAGCAACTGGTAAATCACAGAGCAATGCCAGAACTGACCTTATCGTGAACTCAGTGCAGGACTGTCGGACTGCGTCGTGACACACACCCCGACATTCAGACTTTTAGTTCACTTTAAATGACTCTAGTAGCTCTCACGGTGCTGTCAGTGTGTCCCTGAGGCCGCGGCAAGTAGTCCCATCTTGTAATATAAACGCTGACCGTAGCCTGTGGATGTAGCCAAGCCAGGATCTTCCCAAGATCTTGTGTATGGATTATATCAGACCTGTGTGGCTGTTATTGGGATTAATAAATTGGTGAAAGAGCGTGTTTTTGATTTCTTTAATTTAAAATAAAGGATTTTTTTGTGCATGCATTTTTT
This sequence comes from Allobates femoralis, assembly GCA_033576535.1. NCBI lineage: Eukaryota > Metazoa > Chordata > Amphibia > Anura > Aromobatidae > Allobates > Allobates femoralis. Next base: position 161,574,398 of record JARQOC010000009.1, on the reverse strand, counting down.
TTTTCATTTAATTTACATGGTTGGTAATAGGGATGTCTCATAGATAGCTTAATGGCCTTGGGTTGGTGATCTATTAGCCCGATTGGCACCGCATGAGGGCAATCAGGATGAGCCGGGTAAATGTCCACGATGGGGGAGTCTAATGAATTCTCCAATTGTGGGTTGGCTGCAGGCTGGTACTTTGAGGCTGGGGAGGGCCATTAACCATGGACCTTCCCAGTCTGAAAATTACAGTTACCAGCTGTCCATTTTATCTGCCCTGGTTATCAAACATAGCAAAACCTGATTGATCATTCACTCTCAATTCATAGCTAAAATCTACCATGCTTGAGTGCTCTGTACTCGTAACAAGCAGTTGATACTTGGATGGGCACGACTCTAATATCAGAGTATAAATGAAGTCAATAGGGGAATCGAGCATGTTCTTGGGAACTCTTCTGGAATAATGCTTGAGTTTTCTATTCATTTCGATTATACTCGGGTACTCAAGTCGTGCCCATCTGAGTATCAACTGCTTGTTTTGAGTACCGGGCAATGAGCATGGTAGTGCCTGCTCATTACTATTGTTAGCTACTAAGAAAGACTTTCCCACATCTGCCATGATGATAGGTATTAATTCATGTATTCCCTATGAGATAATAGATGCCAGTGAAACTCCATATGGCTCAGGAAACCCAATAACTACAGTGCCATTGTACACATGAATAGACCGCTCTATGCAAATTATTTCATATGCATTTAATAAGCATTAATAAACCTTAATTGGGAGCTCGTGGTTTATGAACTTCTCGTCCAATGCACAGTAATAACCAGAATAATATATTTTTAATATTTATATTTACATAATGTGAACACTCCAGTAAATGTGCATTATTTACTCACCAATTTACACTTGATTTATAATATTAATTAGTTTCAGATGCTATGAGCAGCTTATTAACACTGGAGCGATCCCTTTGTATAGCTTAATGGTGGGTATTCAATATCCATCTCATCTCTGCTGTGTTATAATTGCTCATAATGATTGTATTATACTCAGACACAATCTAGATCCGACTTTCTGTGAAAAATTCCCATTAGTCCCTTTATATTCTTTGCATACATTCCTATTGTTTTAGGTTTATATACTGTACATTTGTACTTTGGACTTAGGCTAAGGTCACACATCCGTTTTTTTTTTTTTAAAAAACCTGATCCAGTTTTGAGGATCCCACCCTCACTTTCCCTGAAGGGCCCAGGTAGTCCCTCACCACCAGGGAACCCACCTCGAGAGCAGCCAGCCCAGGACCCGTGGGACCAGGAAGCCCGATCCTCTTTCTCCCTAACCCAAGCCCAGGGTCACCCCAAAAGCATCTCCAGCTCCCGTGCCCCACACAGTGACATGGAGCCTGCTGGAGTTGTGATTGGTGGTAAGTGTTGGCAATGGGCTCCAAGCTTTGTAATATACATGTTGGTGTGTGTCCCTGACATCAGTATGTGAGTCATGATGTTGTTTTTTTTCCTTTCTTTGTCAAGGGGCAAGAGCTCGCGCTGCCGGCTGGGCTGTCAGTGCCTCACCATCTCCTCAAGATGGAAACCGGGATGGGATCTGCAACATAAGTGAAATCCTGACCAATGACGTTACCCACCCATCCACACCTACACATATCACTGACTAATGGCCGTTATTTCCCATACAGGCGTACCAACTATTGATGACCTGCTGCAGGCACGCAGGGAGGCACAGCAGCACCTGGAGCGTGCCCACCGAGAAGGCCAGCAACATCTGAACCGGTTGGGTGCAATGATACTGTGAATCCAGGCAGCCCAGTCCGCAATTGCCCCTACTCCACCATATCCCCCCCAATAATGTTGCCCATGGCCCTTGTATCTTGTTGTCCATGTTCGACCTGTTGTTTTTCACTTTTGCCATGTTGGCACCCTTGTTTTTTAGGCCCCGTTGGCCTCTTTTCTTATAGTATCGCACATTGGGAAAGTGGGTAGTATGGTTTGCCTACAACTAATCGGAAAAAACATCATTGACAAAACAACTTTTGCAAAGAATAAATGTGAGTGCAAACCAACATACTGTCTGATCCCTTGTCTCAGCACACACAGGGACACCTTTGGAAGGTGAAATTTGAAAACACAACACATGGCTAAAGAATTTGCGTAGGTGTGCAGTGTGACATGATAAAGATCTGACCATACAGTACCATTTCTACACGGATGAAGCCCTATTTTACATCAATGTCTCCAATATCACATCCACATTAACAAACACACAAACCCAAACATACTCGCCAATGTCGGCCACAGAAGACTCGCAATCTGTCAATACTCATACATGTCATGTAGGGATAGGCTCCTGTCAGCTACAGTGACCCAGCTATGTTATTGTGGACATGAGGCCTCTGCTTGTGCCACACATACATTACCCTTACATCCACAACACACTACACACACAACCATACTGCTGAACCTGACACATATGTGGACGTAGGTATGGGAAATCAAAGTCTGGTTTATTACCACAACAACAAAAAAAAAACACACTTGGTTTTAGTATAAAAATGACAAAAAAAAGTCCATTATGCAATGTAGTGCATTGTCTAGTAGTGTCTTGCTTCTTCGTCCTCTGCTGGATCAGACAATGGCTCCTCCCCCTCATCCCCGTACTCCCACACATTGGGGGCCCTTCTGTGCTGGAGTCTTCATGGGGGATGTGGGGGATCCCTATTTGGTCGACCTCTAGCCATGGGCTGTTGGGGCGCAGGGGGCACTTGTGGTGTTTTCTTGGGGATGGCAATTTAACCACCCCATCTCAGTGCTCCATCAACACCCCTTCCAGGACCCGAATGATGGCCCTCTCGGCGATGGCACGTTGTTCCGGCTCCATGCGACACACCCACTCACTGACCATGTGCCCGATTGAAGTGGCAGGGGTTCTCTCTCAGTCCAATAGGACACGTTTTGCCCAAGTACCCAGCTCAGTGTTGGATGGGGCAGGTGTTTGACGCCTTTGTATGCCTGAGCTGGGCCCTAGGCATGGCCCCCCCACCACTGGGATCAGGCACCTGCTCCACCAAAGATGTTGAAGTTGGAGCCTGGCCAGCGGCTGGGACCTCTGCACTGGAGCCACACTCATGAGAGGCCTGTAAATCAAACATAGAAAAAACACAAATTAACAAGAGTAGCAATGTACTGACCTCAATTGCCCCAACCAACCACCCAGCACCAGATGGCGCATATCTGAGCATGCCAAAGACCAAAATCAACAGTAGCAGGGTTGGAAACAGAGATGAAGAAAGAAGTAGACCCATGCTCTGTACTCACCTGAGGCTCCAAATTGATATGCCAAGTGCATATCCAACACACCACAATCTATCATGGGCTCGCCGTGTGGTTGAAAATGCGTTCGGGATCATGGCCAATAGATTCCGCGTGTTTCATACACCTTTGTATATGAAACTGGAATCTATCGATGTGGTAGTGCTGGCCTGCTGTGTGCTGCATAACTTTCTGCGTCATAGGGATCGGTCATCATACACGCCGGCAAGTTATGTGGATTCTGTGGACCCCACAACAGGGGAGCTCCATCCCGGGGATTGGCGTGCTGCCGACTATGGTGTGGCGCCACTCCAGCTGCTAAACCTCGGTCAGAGTCAGCAGGATGCCAGGAGCAGCAGAGACGCATACTGCTCCTACTTTAATGGCCCTGGGACAGTGGCGTGGCAGAACAGCAGCTGTAGGGTGGCTGGAGTTGTCAGGAAGCAATATCAGGAGGAGGGTGGAGTCATCAGGGTGGCGGCACCAGGAGGATTATGGTGGTGTTTTGTTTATTTTGGGTGCTTAAACATTAGTTAGTTAATTTTTTTTTTTCTGTAGTCTGAAATGTTTAGGTATGGCCATTCTTTATCCTCATTTTCTATTCATTTGTGTGATGTTGACAATTCTGTTTTAGTGTTTTGTGTGTGTTGTTATAAATCCTTTTTTTGAGCACAAAAAGTACCACTAACAAAAAACATAACCAAACTAGCTGTGTCTGTCATTACTTTTCAATACAGGACAGTTGCACATAGCTTTATGCTGTGCACAGAGGTATGTGAACCATGAAATGCTATTGATGGGTCCGTGCAGCATTGTGTGCTAATGTCCAGTACACAGGTCCAGCCCTTTGGGCCACACTGTATGCCGTGACTGTGTGTACATGTCCATTATGATGGGTTTGGCCATATGGGAACGTGTCCGCACACATGGAGAATGCAATGGTGTTTGTGGGGTATGTAGGTACACTTCAGTACACACACACAAACATGTGTGCACACACATAGTTCAGCCATGGCAGTTCTGGCATGGCGTGGATCAATGCAGGCACATATGTCCATAGTGTTGTTTGTATCTAACCGCCATCACCTAGAGATGCACACCTAGCCATTCTTAGTGCAATCCACTGTACTGCACAAGACCGCTCGTGTGTGACAATTTGGCGCCTCGAAAGTGTGTTGCAGGAGCCACAATTCTCGACATGAGCGTGTATTTGTGACAAACTCCGATAGACAATGGCATCATGTATTAGCCAACCTTCCAGAGCAGGCTGACCAATCGTAACACTGTTGTGTTGTCCAATGAGCGTGAATGGGGCGTAGTGTAAACCACTGTGGCACGTCTATCTCCTCGCCGCGCTGAACATGTACGCCCACATTGCCTTTGAGATTGCGGCGTGTGAATTGGCGATGGAATGAGGCAGATTGCTTCCACTGTAGGTGAGGCCATTTCCAGAGCGACACATTGCCTTAGCTTCAGGGCAAAATTGCGGCGTGTGACGCCGCCATTGGCGATCTGAGGCGACCATGTGAGCGCACGTCATATCTCCTCAGATCTCCAGGCGAGGTTGTAGCGTGTGATGGTACCTTTAAGTTTAACTCGAACTGACTGCTTTATCTTGGCTAGTTATCAAAAATAGAGGGGATCCCATGCCATTTTTTTAAAAATTTGTTAAATAAATAATTTGTAAAAAATGGCATGGGCATTGCCCTAGTTTTGATAACCAGCTAAGGTAAAGCAGATAGCTGGGGGCTGGTATTGTCAGGGTGGAAAAGTCCATGGTTTTTTGGCCCATCCCAGACTAAATATACCAGCCAACAGAAACCCCAGAAGTTGTGCATCCAAATTTGGTGCTTTAACCAGTTATTCACGATTACCCTGGTGCGGTGGCATCGGGAGGTAATGGTTGTTGGGGTTGATGTCAGCTGTAAATTTAATTAAAAATCACAATCAATCCACAAATTTTTGGATTATCATATATGGTAGCGCGATCTATATTCCCTTTCTTTTTATTTCTATTTTATTGACATAATTTTATTGTGAAGACTGCAGCAAACCTTCTAACACACTTTTGTAGTGGTTGTGGCTCACACAACCCTGCCAGGAGACTGTATACCTATTGAATACTTCCAATTGTTATACAGGTAACACCCTAGATTGTCCCTTTTCCATTCCAGCTTTTCTTCTAAAGCCCGTGGGTTAAAAATGGGTGGGTATCCCACCTCCATTACAAGCCCGGCAAGTAAAGAGTTAAAAAAGGCACAAACACAGGGGAAAAAAAGCATTTATTCAAGTAATACTCCCGCACATGCCCTGGTCCACCATATGTATTACATCAAAATAAATCTAAGAAGTTTCAATGTGATCCAAAGAGAAATGTCCCATAATGTCCATCCATTCCTAGAGGGCTACATTCTGAGAACTTTCTCAGAACAACTCTCCATAGGTGACTGACAGAGGCAGGACCAGCACTGAGAGTGAGAAAGTGAAAAATTTTGTATATACTGCTGACTGGAAATGACCTATAGAGCATCATTCTGAGAAAGTTCTCAGAACGAGGCTCCATAGAAATCAATGGACGTTGTGGGATGTTTCTCTTTGGATTATGTTGGAACATTCTGGTTTTATTTTCAAGAAATAAATTGGTAAATGAGGGTTTTTGGAGAGTCTTTATTCCAAAAACTTTCTTTTTTCCTGTGTCGGTGTCTTTTTTAACTTTATATTTGCTGGGTTAGTAATCGGGTTGTCTGATAGAACACTACCCATTATTAACCACTGGACTTGATGCCAGCAGTCAATTCACAGCTGATATTAACCCCAAAAGTATTACCCCAATTGCCACCACACCAAGGCAATCGGGAGGAGCCAAGTAAAGAGCCAGAATTGGCACATCTAATGGATGCATCACTTCTGGGGCAGCAGCAGGCTAGTATATTTAGGCTAGGAAGGGCCAAAAAAACATGGGCCTTCCCACCATGATAATACCAGCCCACAGCTGCCTGCTTTACATTGGCTGGTTATCAAAAATAAAGGGGAACCCACACCATTTTTCTTATTATTTAAATAAATAATTTTTCAAAAAATGGCGTGGAATCCCCTCTATTTTTGCCAGCCAGACGTGGAAGCCCATATATATATTTTTTTTAATCTTTATTGCTCATAAGAGCATACAATTATATTCCACATGTACGTAATAAAACTTGTTGATTGGCTGCAGCCTTTCAACAAACTTTATTAACATATGAACAACACCCGAACTCGGACACACTTTTTTTTTAAGTTCCCTGTTCGAGTCCGAGCCCCAGATACCTGTTCGCTCATCCTTACATAGCATAGCATTGTTCTGAAGAAGACTAGAATGATGGAACAGGTGAGGGCCGACGTCATACATGTTCTGCGAGATTCTAATGCAGTTAATCACAAAAAAAATCTTGAATTGAGGAGAACTTATTTTTTTTTTAATAAATAAAAGATAATTTCATTGTGAATAAACAATGTAACATTGGGTTTATGGCTGCAGACAACACCAAGCTCAGTTACTTATTACTTTCAAAGTCCGGTTAATAAGACATGTTATTGGATTCCCTGAAATGTAGGGCGAAGACAGAACTGTTTGTGGAATCTTCGCTAGTACACGGATCTGAGGACAATGATGAATTGAATGGTCAGGAAATGTTTTCAAACAATTCCTTCAGCAGGGAAAGTAGTTTTTGCTAATACTTTGATTGTTCTAGAGATAGACAAGACGCTCGCACAGCGGGGAGATTCTTCTTTCCAGTTATGTACAATATCTAAAGATTAACAATCCATTTATAAAATCTGTCCCCGAGGGAAACAAGATTGTCCTTGTTAGCTGGCAAGAAAAAAAAACCTGTGCAAGCAAACTGGCTTAAAAATGAATCTATCATTTCTAATACAATAATAGTTGTATCGATAGTTATATTCACCCATATTTTCAATATCTTCTAAAGTGAGGACAGATTTCATGAGCAAGAAGAACTACACAGAAATATTTTAACAAAAGCATTCCACCCTTGTTTCATTCCATAGCTTAGTGTTCTCTAAGTCAACTGGATATATGGGCCACACATAGAAAATATTTAATTTGGGGGGCCACATTTTTGCAGGACAAAGTGCCATTTTTAGTGATATCATACTTTTTCCATACATCTTTTGATATTTTTTTAAACACTTTGACATGCTTATTATTTTCTTTAATAGGCACTCATTGTATGGGTGATAGTACAGTTTTATAGCTTGGGTCATTAAGGAGGACCTGTCACCCCCTGGTGCTATGCTAACTGAATGCAGCACTGAATGCAGCGTGTCTGCTGCATTCAGGGAGGGGATCCCCCATGTTTCTAGCCCCCCTGTAAGTTGTTAAAAAGACTTTATAAAGTGTACAGATAAGGAGTCCGGAGGGACTTAGTAATGAGTCATCACTGTTGTATGGTGTCCTCCCTGCTTCCAGCCTTTGTGTGCCCACTTGTATGTGTCATCACTGTTGCTGGTGTCTCCCGCTCCAGCACTCTCTGTGCGCTCCTGACTCTCTATGCACCTCCAGCCCTCTCTTTTTCAGCTCCTGTATGTGTCATCGCTGAGGGCTGGAGGCAGGGAGGACACCATACAACAAAGATGACTCATTACTGAGTAAGTCCTCCGGACTCCTTATCTGTACACTTTATAAAACTTACAGGGGGCTAGAAACATGGGGGACCCCTTCCTTGAATTCAGCTAACACGCTGCATTCAGTGCTGCATTCAGTTAGCATACACCAGGGGGGTGACAGGTCATCTTTAAGGACATGGCAATTGCAAACCTGCACATTTTTCTTTATTTTATATATAAAACAATATTTTTAGTGACAACATATTTTTTCATGCTTTATTTCAAATATTTTTAGAATTTCTACAAATTTTGACGCAAAGCTGGCCATATACAGTAATATTGTCTTACAATTACCACCATCTAGTAATTCACAAAGTGTTCCCCATAGTGTAGTACTGTTCCTGGTCCCCTTCTTGTAGTAATGTCAACACCCTGCTCCTCATCTTTAGTAATGTCCCTATCCGGTGCCCATATTGTAGTAATGTCCCCATTATGGTCCCTATATTTTTGTAATGTCCCCATCCTGATACCCTGTCATGATGGTCTCTCTTAACTGGGAACCTTGTGACAGGTTTGGGATCTCTGTCTCAGGTCTCTTTTGAGACTTCACATTAAAAGTGTTTCTTTCCTTTGGCAGTTCAGGAGTTAATGTCAGTTTACTGCTGCCAGCAGACTCCTTAGTTTCCTTACCAGGTGTGGGTACTTTGTGATTACTCCATCTGCTTTATATGGAGACATGGTTAAAAGGTCCAATTACACGTAAGATATCGTAAACGATATCGCTCAAACATCACGGGTTTGTAGTCATTCAAACGACATCGTTAGTACGTCGTTGCATGTGACACCGAGATACGGGTGCAATAAACCATTGGATCGTTGATCGCAGATTTGAGAACATGTTCTCAAATCAAACGATCCTCGACCAGCCAACCTGCTGCATCGTTGTGTGTGACACTGTGATAACCATGTCGTTCACGACTTCTCCTATTCACAACAGTGAACAAGTATCGTTCGCTGGGTTGTGTGAATGATAGCTGCTCGCCGCATCATTGGTGAGTCGTCCACAATATCTAGACATGTGACATCTCACCAACGATGTCAAAAAGATGTCCTAACACCGCGCACCCATAAGATAGTTGATGATATCTTAACGATATTGAAGCGTGTAACGGTGCCTATAGGATGCTTTGCTGGTAATTGAACCCATTCCTATCCCCCATGCTTAATATAGCACTTGATCTGTACTTGTATAGATCCCAACAGGTGACAGGTTCATGCAGCTTTATGTGAATGTCCTATTTATTATATTGATAGGCTGGATCAAATATGATAGTACTTTTTACCATTTACCTTTTGTGCCTCCCTTATTTACTCATAGATTGTAGTTTACGCGCAGGGACCTTACTCCTTATGGTTTTTAAATTTTTGTTACTTTGTATTGTCTCATATTGTTTGTATATGTCCCCTCTGAATTGTAAAGTGCTGGTAATATGTTGGCACCATATAAATAAAATTATTATTATTATGAGAAGAAGGAAGTTCTCTGGAGAGCTGACTATTGCTAAACCGTCTGCAGTCTATGAGCATGGCAGCAGGTGTGAAGTAGCCTTTGTTGTTTTTGCAACGGCCGCAAGGGCCGGGGGGTACTCGGTAGCCGGGCCGGTGATACTTCTGGGATGTCATGGTGGCTGTGGCCCAGGTCCGTAGCCCTGGCTGTCCAATGAAGGGGTTATTTACAGAGTCTTTTTGTGATGTCACCTGTGGTATACGGCCAGGATGCTGCTTGGATGAGCCCCAGAGGATGGTATTATGGCAGCTGGGATGGTAGCACTTCACAGGTGGAGCTGGGCCCTGGGATATAATATAATAGTCTTTTGGTGTTTTGGTAGCTGTAGTTGGGGTGCAGGAGCTGGCAAGGAGGACACAGGAAATAAATGGGAGGACACACAGGTTGGAGTTCCATTACCTTTACTTGTGGTTATCAACAGCTCCAGCCCAGCAGAGGCACCGTGTCCTCTGGGTCAGCAGTCTGGACAACTCCTAGGAATTTGGGTCCACTCCTCCTAGACATCTTTCTGTAAGCCTTTCCAGGTTGTCTTTCCCGCATGTTCTTGCCTCTCCTATCTAGCGCCTTTGTGCTACAGTGTCTAAAGCAAGTGGTTGCAGGCCCTGTTGAGCGACGGTTGACACATCCTTTGACCCTAGGTATAACTTCCATTTTGCGCAAATGTCCGCAGCAATCGGCTACTGTGTCTGCAGCTCTGCAGCCCCTGGTTTCCTTGCTCATCCTTGAAGTGCTGTTGCCAGATTGGGGCTGTCCCTTCTTGCAACCTACTTCCTCCAGCAACAACCTCGAGGTGATTACTGGCCAGGGTTCCGTAGCGACCTACCAACTGGTCCCACTCCTCCCCTTGTGCTAGCCTCCCATAGAACTCATCTCTCTTGGTGTTCCTCTCAGACACACTAACTACAGCAGAATAACTCCTCCTCTTCCTCCTTTGTTTTCTACTCTCTGTCCCCACCCCTTGCCTATCCCTCCTCTTGCCAGCAGATGGAGCTCCTCATATGAGATCACTTCTGCCCCTCTATCTCCTTGCCAAGAGTTAGGATGGGTGTTGGGTGTAGGTGTATGTGTCTGAAGTTTGTGTCCTCTCCTTACCTGGGAGTTTGATACCACACTTATGGATTAGGTGCAGTACCTCTGTGGTGACCAGACAGCACGGACACTCCATTTTCTAGTCTGTCTCCCTTCCCTCTTGTTGTTATTATTGCATTGGTTGGGACTAGTGCTCCCGCCGGCCATTCCCTATTGAGGGTTATCATCAGGGCCAGCAAAAGCCTAGGTATCTTGCTTAGCGATGAGTTGAAAGAACTCATATAGGGACAGTAGGGAGATCAGTGCAAGCTGTAGGTGAGTGCAGGGTGTCACCTCTTTACCTTCACTATGAGTAGGGCCCTCCACTGTATTTGTCTCCCCGGTGCCTCTGTGTCTGTTAATTAGTGTTGTGCACTGGACATCATTGGTCCGTGCATCACTGTCATGCACAATAGCCAGACTCCACCTTAGTGCAAGAATGACATCCCCTTCTTGTAATAATATTCCCATCTTGGGCACCATCTCATAGCAATGTCCCCGTCCTGGTGATCACATTGTAGTATTGTTCCCATCCTTGTCTGTTCCTATAGTAATGCCCCATCCTGGTCCTTATTTTGCAATAATGCCCTCATCCAGGTCTCTGTATTGTTGTAATGTCCCAACCCTGGTCTCTATCTTGTAATAATTCCCTATCCTGTTTCCCTTCTTACAGTAAAGTCTCCATTCTGGTCCTCACTATGTAGTAATAACCCATCCTGGTCCCCTTGTAGTAATGTGCTGATCCTGGTCGTCATCTTGTAGTAATATCTCTATCCTGGTCCCTTTGTACATCTAGTAATGTGGCCATCCTGGTCCTCATCTTGTAGTAATGACCCCCATCCTTTAGTAATGTTTCCCAGGTACAAAAAAGAAATCCACATTTAGCAAATACAGATTTTTGTAAAACTCTACTTAAAAAAATTCACTCATCTCTAGTAATTTGGTCTGAACTGGCCATATCTCGAGAATCAACCAGTAGGCTCAGTCTCTGGGGACAGTTATACCATGGTTTCATCCTGAGAAACAGGCTAGATTGCCTTGAAATGCATAGGACCAATAAACCATGTTTCTATCTAAGACATTTGGAATCCTTTTCGTCCATTTAAGGCAGCGCACAGGATACGCATTTTTTCCTAATCGCCTCTTATTTCTGCGTAATTCACTTACAGGTCTGCAGCAGCCTGTTAGATACATATCAAGAGTTGTGTCATCATCATGTACAACCAACCCAGTTGAGAAGATAATATAATAGAGGAGTATTTTGATATCACAATAAGGTATTATGACATCACAATGAGGAATTATTATATCACAGAGGGGTATTATGACATTATAGCGGGGAATTATGACATCACAATGGTGTATTACGACATAATAAATGAGGTGTTATGACATCATAGCACACAGGGGGAGAGCGCACATGGGGAGAGAACACAGGAAGGAGTTACGGCCGTCGCTCCCGAGCTTATCCCCATCGTGACGTCCTCGCCCTCCCGATGTGACAGCATCAGGGCTCCATCTAGTTACTAAATAATACAAATTAGATGTCAAAAACATATCTTATCTATCAAACAATTATGACAGTAGTATTATTTGACCATATCATCAATTTGCTTGCAAAATATATTGGCCACAGATTCAAAGACTACTTGAAAGATCAGAGGTAAATCTTGATGCTTGAGACCAGAGTAATCTGACTCGATCCCTATTTATTTAGCTACAAAGTCGTTCCTTCTGTATCTTATGATCTATAGGTGTTCTTAATTAACACCACGGGCAGAATTGACCTGTATGTCATCTCCATTTTTCTTATGCAAGATAATTCCAGGGAGGAAAGAAATGACTGGATGTTACTAACGTAATACTTTAATCAGGTTTGCAGTCATGTGAACCCAGCACGGGAGGAAATCTAGGACGAAATGAACACTCATTATTTATGAATGGAAATTATTCCATTGATTATTTCTTTGTGGCCCAGATATGCACCAGTTCTGCCATAATGAATAAATGTCTTGGTATTAACAAAGATAGAGTAAAATATTAGCTGAGAAACATGCAAGATCCCCAAACTATAAATGTTCGGAATTTATCCTGGTCAGTTCTAGAAATGCTTTATCCATACAAGACATGTTAGGGTACCGTCACACGTGGCGATCTCCCGGGCGACTCAATAGGCGACGCTGAGGCGTGGCCTATCGCCGCCGATATCGCCAATGCGTCGCCCAATGTAAATGGGCGACGGCGGCCTTAGGAGTCACGCAAATGCGTGCGCGCGCACGTGCGTCGCCTATTGAATCGCCCGGGAGATCGCCACGTGTGACGGTACCCTCACACTGTCGGCTCTGCTTAATTCATTCATTAAAAACTGGTGGTTATTAAGCCAGTGTTTAATGGGTTAATAATACTGAGCTACATGGCCACAGAGATTGGCCACACTCCCCTGGACCTTTGTAGCCCACAACATTGGCAGCTCAGGGTTAATCTAACCACTTTGCAGAAGCCGCACTATGTCAGCTCTGCTATAATCCTGCAGTAAAAGCTGGCGGCTCCTGTCATTTGACAGTGCACCTTAAAAATTTACTAAACAGCTTCCTGAATAAGGAGCTGGCCAGGGTACTAACGTTAAATGCGTTCAGCACCCGTCGCTCTCCGAGGTGCTGAGCGCTTTACCACTAATAGCTATAGGCAGCGCACCACAGTTTCAATGTGTACGGGCCATAGCTATTAGTGGTAAAGCGCTCAGCACCTCGGAGAGTGATGGGTGCTGAACGCATTCAGTGTTAGCACCCTGGCCAGCTCCTTATTCAGGAAGCTGTTTAGTAAATTTTTAAGGTGCACTGTCAGATGACAGGAGCCGCCAGCTTTTACTGCATGATTATAGCAGAGCCGACATAGTGCGGCTTCTGCAAAGTGGCTAGGTTAACCCCTGAGCTGACAATGTTTTGGGCTGCATGGCTCCAGGGGAATGGGGCCATTCTCTAGGGCCATGTAGCTCAATACATTAACCCCTTAAACACCAGGTTTATATGCCCGCTCCTGCAGCTCTGTGCCCACAGGTACCACAGAGCTGCAGGAGAGGCTTTACATGTAAAATAATAATAGTGCATTATAAAATAAAAGTTTATTAATGACTTTGGCATACAATAATGTGCCAGTACTGCTATCACATTATTGTACCACCATTGCTCTGCTTTTTGGACATCGGTCAGAACATTTTCTGTCCGACTTTGGAGAGGTGCCAAAGTTAACATCGTTAACGATATCCTTGTCTGTAAACCCACCATTAAAGAAAATCCATAAGCAGAAAATTACCTATTTCTTAAAGGAAACATGTAACGTGCAAAAATGCTATTAACCTGCAGATTTAGGATTCATCTGCAGGTTAACAGGATTTGAAACCTACCCAACGCCTTGAACCCGGCTGCTAGGAGGAAATGAATGTTATCCTTCTGGCATCATTTGGATTTCAGTCACTGGTCGGTGTAATAGCATTTTTACACATAAGTTCCCTTTAAATAAGGTTTTTGTGTTGAACATATTTATTAATTGATTCATTTGAGGAGGGGAATATTTTTTTTGTTATATCACTATCAATATTAAAATTAAAAATCATAAATATTGCAATGTTGGCATTTTTTTTTTTACTAAATCCCTATTGTTTTAGGAAAAACACATGTACATAGCCATAAGTGATAGACTCTGACCCTATCTTTTTTATTGAAGTGTTTAATGAGAGAGTGCAAATCAGTGTGAACGGAGAGAGGAGATGTGATGTCATCTATCCGGATTGGTGAATCTTCTCTTATCAGCTGTGCATATAGGTGTTAGCTGTCATTATAGTCCTGCCTCTGATGATAATTAGCCTGCTGAAAATTCTAACTGAAAAACAGGAGGTATACGTCTAAAAAAACAGTGTCAGTGTGAAAGTTACAAGATTGTTAATTTTAATTTTAATAAAGATCTGACATACAAATTTTTTTTTCCAAAAACTTTGTTTAAACTATAGGTCATTTTCTGATGATAGGTTCCCTTTAAAACCTTTAATTTGCCCATTTAAACTCATTTCCCAGCTAAGGGCAAGGATCTAGAGTCAGTGTCAAAACATATAGACACGCTTCATGCTGCACTTCTCGTACTTAATTACTTTCAGTAAGTGAATTTAAAGTTGAGTCAATTAGGGATTTGTAATATGTATGAGCTCCATCTCATGTCATTGATAAAAGGTACAATTAATGCCGATTCACTGAAAGATTAAATAATAGAGTCCAATAAAACATTCTGATGATAATTCACAAGGCTAAAGATATAGTGTATCATTTGAAGACCATGACCCTTTTATTTATTATCTTGACTACTTTTTCCTGCTCTTCTTTCTCATTATTGGTCTCATGTAAAGATATATTGTATTTTACCATAGAAACAGAAGAAGCACAAACGTATAATGCAATGTGAGAATGAGATGAAAACTATTAAGAAAGTTTTTGAAAATGTTAGACTGAATAATACAAGGGAATATATCTAATGAGATTGTTACCTACCTCTCCCCAATCCATGCTTTGCTTCTTCCATCCTACTCAACTAGACTCTGTTGTGCTCCCCATTGGGGTTTGCAGATGGTTCGGTGTGATCCCATGTTAGCATCCATCTGAGCAAAGTTGAGGTTCACTATGACTTAAAGGTGTGTTGGTATTAAGACTTCAGTTTCTCTAGCCTCAGGATTGCGTTATACGTCTTGCCCAGCTCAGATGCTCTTGCAGTCTCCTACCTATAGTTTCCAACATCACGCTTACCTGCCTTCTGAACCCCTTATGTCTTCCGCAAGAATAAAGTTTCCAGCATCCCATCTGCCTGCCTGTGATTTTCTGGACGCCTACTAGTGATCTCTTGGACATCTCCCATCCGCCTATGATTTCCAACGTCCCAGCTGCCTGTTTGTAGTCTCCTAGACGCCTTCCTTCTGCTTGTGATCTCCTGGATGTCTCCTGCCTGCCAGCAGTTTCCAGAATCCTGCCTGCTTTCTTCTGGATATCTCCCGCCGGCCTGTAGTTTCCAGCATCCCACCCGCCTGCCTGACGTCTATCAAACATCTCTCACCTGCTGGCAGTTACCAGCATTCTGGCTGTCTATGGTTCTCTGGTCATCTCCTAAGGTTTCCAACTCCTTAGCTGTCCGAGTCCTGCCTATCTGCTGCACCAACACACATGTCCGGTTTGCCTTGGGCTTGAAGGATCTGTCTCACCTGGTGAGGCTAACATACTGTAGATCAGGGGTGGGGAACTCCAAGCCTCAAAAGCCATACATAGTGCATGTTTTCAGGATTTCCTTGGTATTGCACAGGGGATGAAATCTTCACCAGTGCAGGTGATTCAATTATCACCTGTGCAATACTAAGAAGTAAAAGTAAATGGAGAAATTGAAAATGTCGGTTTCAAAATTACAGTGTACTAAGCCTATAAGAAGAATGCAGTAACTGTTGTGTTTTCCAAGTCCTTCTCATATCATAGAAGACTTGAAGACTTTGTGGCCATCATTTTCAGGGAATCTGATGACTGGCACTCATAGGGGTTCTATGGCTTGCATTGAGAGAAGTTTTGCATCGAGCATTCAGTAGGTATAACTGTAACTGACACTGATAGGACCACTGTTGGCGGTGTTGCGAGGACACTTCTTCTGCTACTGTAGTGACGGTACTGTGATTGGTCCTATAGTGAGGGTACTTTGGTTGGCACTGTTGTGAGGTTACTGTGTTCATAAGAATTGTGGGATCACTATAATAAGCAGTGTTAGGAAAATACAATGGCAGTCACTATTGTGATGCAACTGTTATATATTGAGGGCCGCAAACATGTCATTTTTTCAGGATTTCCTTAGTATTGGAATCATCACTAGTGCAGGTGATTAAATTATCACCTGTGCAATACAAAGGAAATTCTAAAAATCTGACCTGTTTGTGGCCCTCGAGGCCTGGAGATGGAGATCCCTGCACTACAGGAAGCACTGTTATAAGGGTACTGTGGTTATAACTGTTATGAGGGCATAGTGATTGGTACTGTTATACAGTGCCTTGTGACAGTATTCGGCCCTTGAACTTTTCAACCTTTTGCCACATTTCAGGCTTCAAACGTAAAGATATCAATTCTAATTATTTTGTGAAGAATCAACAACAAGTGGGACACAATCGTGAAGTGGAACCAAATTTATTGCAAATTTTAAACTTTTTAACAAATAAAAAACTGAAAAGTGGGGTGTGCAATATTATTCGGCCTCTTTACTTTCAGTGCAGCAAACTCACTCCAGAAGTTCAGTGAGGATCTGTGAATGATCCAATGTTGTCCTAAATGACTGATAATGATAAATAGAATCCACCTGTGTGTAATCAAGTCTCTGTATAAATGCACCTGCTCTGTGGTAGTCTCAGGGTTCTGTTTCAAGTGCAGAGAGCATCATGAAGACCAAGGAACACACCAGGCAGGTCCGAGATACTGTTGTGGCGAAGTTTAAAGCCGGATTTGGATGCAAAAAGATTTCCCAAGTTTTAAACATATCAAGGAGCACTGTGCAAGTGATCATATTGAAATGGAAGGAGTATCAGACCACTGCAAATCTACCAAGACCCGGCCGTCCCTCTAAACTTTCATCTTGAACAAGAAGAAGACTGATCTGAGATGCAGCCAAAAGGCCCATGATCACTCTGGAAGAACTGCAGAGATCTACAGCTGAGGTGGGAGAGTCTGTCCATAGGACAACAATCAGTCGTACACTGCACAAATCTGGCCTTTATGGAAGAGTGGCAAGAAGAAAGCCATTTCTCAAAGATATCCATAAAAAGTCTTGTTTGAAGTTTGCCACAAGCCACCTGAGAGACACCAAACATGTGGAATAAGGTGCTCTGGTCAGATGAAACCAAAATCAAACTTTTTGGCCACAATGCAAAACGATATGTTTGGCGTCAAAGCAAAACAGCTCATCACCCTCAAAACACCATCCCCACTGTCAAACATGGTGGTGGCAGCATCATGGTTTGGGCCTGATTTTCTTCAGCAGGGACAAGGAAGATGGTTAAAATTGATGGGAAGATGGACGGAGCCAAATACAGGACCATTGACTGTTGGAGTCAAAAGACCTGAGACTGGGACGGAGATTTATCTTCCAACAAGGCAATGATCCCAAGCATAAAGCAAAATCTACAATGGAATGGTTCAAAAATAAACGTATCCAGGTGTTAGAATGGCCAAGTCACAGTCCAGACCTGAATCCAATCGAGAATCTGTGGAAAGAGCTGAAAATTGCTGTTCACAAATGCCTCCATCCAATCTCACTGAGCTCCAGCTGTTCTGCAAGGAAGAATAGGCAAGAATTTCAGTCTGTCGATGAGCAAAACTGATAGAGACAAACCCCAAGAGACTGCAGCTGTAATCGCAGCAAAAATTGGCGCTACAAAGTATTAACTCAAGGGGACGAATAATATTGCACGCCCCACTTTTCAGTTTTTTATTTGTTAAAAAAGTTTAAAATATGCAATAAATTTGGTTCCACTTCACGATTGTGTCCCACTTGTTGTTGATTCTTCACAAAAATATTAGAATTTATATCTTTATGTTTGAAGCCTGAAATGTGGCAAAAGGTTGAAAAGTTCAAGGGGGCCAAATGCTTTCACAAGGCACTGTAAGTACATTATGGTTGGAAATGTGCAGTACTGTGGTTGGCAATGGTATACAGGCACTGCAGTTGTAACTATTAAGAGGGCACCGTGGTTGACACTGATATTAGGGCACTATGTTTGTAACTGTTGGGGGAACACTGTTAGGCTAGGGTCACACATAGGCCCTTGGTCCGTTTTTGGCTTCATTTTTGTCATTTTTTTTTTCTAAGTCCAAAAACTGACAGAAAAACGGATTGGATGTAATAAACACCTGTCCGTTTTTTTCTGGACCTCAAAACATTGCTCTGTCCGTTTTTGAGCCAAAAACGTTGCTAGCAATGTTTTTGGCATCAGTTAAAAAACGCATGCGTTTTTTTAACATGGGGCCCTATGGGAAACGCATGCGTTAACGCATGGCACATATAGGCACCTGCGTTAACGCATGCGTTAACGCATATGCGTTTTTAATGAAAAAATGACTAAGTCCAAAAACGTTCAGGAGTGCAGGAGGCTCAAAAAGCACCCTATAAAAAACGGATTGGTGATGAAAATCACTTCCAAAAACAGACTTCTATGTGTGACCCCAGCCTTATAGGCACTATTGCTGGAAATGAGCATGGTTGTAACTGGTGATGACACTCTGAGTGTACTATTTTGTAGCTATTGCTTGGACACAGTTGTAAGAGTACTTTGAATCACTGTTTTGAAGGTTCATTGGTTGTAAGTGATGTGAAAGCACTGTAATTGGAATTCTTATAAGAAGTTGTGGTTGTAACTGCTGTGAGAGCTCTGTTAGGCTGGGGTCACAGTTGGCATGAGTTTTTTTAGTGACTCATGCGTTTTTGCATGCATTTTTCCATTTCTCCATGCGTTTTTTAAGGTGTGTGATGGCTCCCTGCGTTTTTGGCTGCGTTTTTAAATCCGCACCAAAAAATAGTGCATGCACTATTTTTTGGTGCGTTTTTGTAGAAG
Organism: Allobates femoralis; assembly: GCA_033576535.1. Taxonomy (NCBI): domain Eukaryota; kingdom Metazoa; phylum Chordata; class Amphibia; order Anura; family Aromobatidae; genus Allobates; species Allobates femoralis. Next base: position 161,555,235 of record JARQOC010000009.1, on the reverse strand, counting down.
ACGCAAGCGTTTTTATAACATGGGCCCCTATGGAAAACGCATGCCAAAACGCATGTACAATTAGTACCATTTAGTGCCATTCAAAAACGCATGCGTTTTCCATAGGAGCCCATGTTAAAAAAACGCATGCGTTTTCTAAAACGCTTGCGTTTTTTTAACATGGGCTCCTATGGAAAACGCATGCGTTTTTGAATGGCACTAATTGTACATGCGTTTTTGCATGCGTTTCCCATAGGGCCCCATATTAAAAAACGCATGCGTTTTTGGAAATGCACCAAAACGCATGGTACAGTCACACGTGCGTTTTTGCTATTAGAGCATGCGTTTTTTAACATGGGGGCCTACGGGTGCGTTTTTACATGCGTTTTTGAAAACGCAGGTCTCCAAAAACGCTTGTAAAAAATGCTACTGTGACCCTAGCTTTATTGCCTATATTGTTAGGTAACAGTTGTTAACACTGTTGTGCGTTCACTATGGTTGTTACTGCTGTAAGGGCATGACATTGACAATTAATGTGGGAACACTGTGGTTCACTTTGTTGTGATAGTATTGTGCTTGTTACAGTTGTGAAGGTGCAGTGGTTGCAACAGGTTTGAGTCTACTGTGATGGGCACTATTATAAGGACACTGTGGTTGTAACTGTTGTGATCGTACAATGTTTTTAACATTGTTGTTGGCTATATTGCATGAACACTAAGATTGGCCTTTTATTAAGGGTACTTTGTTTATATCTATAATGGAAACACTGTAGTTGACACTGTTGTAAAAGACCTATGGCTCTCATTGTTTTGAAAGTCCAGTGTTCGTAACTTTTGTGAGGGCATTGTAGTTGGCACTTTTATAGGGGTAATTTGGTTGTAACTGGCTACAGTTGTAAGATGGCGGCCAGATACATTGTGAACTGCTGGTATGTATCACAGAGAAGTCGTCTCTTGTGATGTAAGCCTGGATGTCGTCTCTGGTACTTGTAGTGCCAAGAGGCTTTTATGATGTTCCTGAGCCAGGTTTTATGTATAACTGGAGAGATGGGCAGGTCTGGCTATCCACATACCTCCGCCCATGGTTGTGTCTCATATGTTATAAAGGTGTCTGTTTATTTGACACATATTGAGTGTGTGGAGGCTGTTATACCTTCTGAAGGAACCCTGAGAGAGAGGATTTTCTTGTCCTGACCATACAAGGTGTGTGGAAGCTGCTACACCTCCATTGGCATACCTCTGGGGAGAATTTGTATCTTTACCTATAAAGATGTACCCGTGAGTGAAATGGACTCTGATACCATGATTGTGTTCCTTGAAACTGAAAGAGGACTAATGTTGTATTCTTGGAGAGCAGTTTATGTGTTGCTTAATAGTCCTGCTGGACTTTTTAAGTAGAAGTATTTCCATTGTTACCTTGAAAAGCAAGCTAAGTGAGTATCCCCATCACACAGTGTTCTGAGGATACTGTGGTTGTAAATGTTTAAGGAGCTACATGACTGACTCTACAAACTAATTGGCTTTATTTTACGAAGCGTAAGGCCCCATGCATATCATCATGCAACAACTAATGGTTGGGTGTCACATCTTGAACAGTGTGAAAAGAAAACATAGAGAGGGTTATCTGATGTAAAGGGCTGTGTATGAATAACTATAGCCCAAATGTATGAAAATCCTGAAGGGTGTATACCCACAACAAATAAACTACAAAAATATTCAGGTTCTGTGATACTGTATGTGTCCTCCATGTCAGTGGCATAACTTCAGGCCCAGGGGTCCTGATGCGAAGGCTCCAACGGGGCCCCCAATTATTGCAAATCTTTAATAGCATTAGTCTTTTTCTATAGGCCAAGGGGACCTTTGGGGCCCCCCTAGGCTCCAGGGCCCGGGTGCGATCGCAACCCCTGCACCTATTGTAGTTACGCCCCTGCTCCATGTGCACGAGTCCAGAAGACATATGAGATAACAACATGCCCTTAAGACAGAGAGGGTTGTGCACCAATGACGTATGTTGTATAGGGGTATATACTGTATACATTAAGGGGAATTTATGGCCATGAGGGGAATCTATGGCCACATAAACAGTTCATGACATTTTTACTTTTCAGTGCAGAATATTCTGGAATAAAAGATGCAGGCATGCATGAAATTGTCGTACCGTTTGATGAAATGTTTTTTCAACTTTGGAAGAACAGTTTCTAATAATTACAGCAATTATGGCCACTTAAGTTCTTTAGCGACACATCTGCAATGAAATAAAAGTAAAAGCAATCAGAACCATTAGCCAGAAAAGCAGTAGTTAATGACTTTTATTAAGAAAAATAATCGTTTTCCCAATGATATTGTTGCAGTTCAGAGAACTGTTGATAATACCATACCAACGTCAGGAAAAATATTTCAAGTATCACGTTAATGCAGGAAATTCATGAATTTTAATTTTATTTTTTTCATTCAAAATGAAAAGCTTTTCTTGCAGTTATGGATTGTTACTGACGTGACTTGGCTGAAATGTGGGTATTTAGGAGCACTACAATCCAGGAGGGTTGCCAAAAGGAATTCTACCGCAGTGTTTTTGGTGTTCTTGGGTGTCTAAAGGTCATTTCATCCAGACAGTTCCTAAAATATGCCATATTATTATATTTTAAGAATATCTCTTATTGTTTTGGGATTTTGATAATAATCTAGCTAATTTAAAACAAACTCCAAGATACAATTACTCTGATAAGATACCTCCGCACAGTGCATCTAAGATGCTATAGACAGTGGGGGTAACTATCCTAGGTGCAGGAATTGCAATCACACCTGGGCCCTGGAGCCTAGGGGGACCAAAAGTCCCTTTGGCATGTAAAAAAAAGACTAAGGCTATTAAAGATTTGCAAGAATTGGAGGCGCCATTGGACCTTGTGCATTGGGGCCCACAAACTTCAAGTTACGCCTCTGGCTATAGAGAACTACGCTGTGAAGGGTGAGTAGGTGTACTACTGGGCAGTCAATATGCTGATTTTAAGTGCAGTCCTCCATTTTGCTTCTGGAAGGTGCTAGGTTGCTTAGGTGTTCCACCTTTCCAGTGATTGCTCAGCTACTTTACTGAGCAACCTTTTCCAGAACTCTGCCAGTTGTACATTCTGTATTAGTGGTGTTGTTGGCCTACAAACCTGTGTCTGTTCTGATCATTGTTTACTGACCCCGGACTGTTGATTGACTGTTCCCTGTACGTCACATGATTTTCTGGTATTTAGACCTTGGACCGTTATCTGACCACGTCTCATTTGACTCCCATTGTTTTATGTGCCTTCCTGGAAACCAAAACCTAAAAAACTACTTGCACTACTTACACGTTTGTAAACTTCTGCAACCCACTACAAGTCCTCCTGGCACCTGATGTCAGCTTATCTGACAACTCTGCCTTCTGTATTACTCATAAGTAGTGACTTAATGTCACTGATGAGATATGTATGTGGTCAATGAACTCTTGAGTATTTTTCTGAATATATATAATTGGTTAAAGAATGAAATTAAAATACGGTACACGGTCTTTGGCTTTAAGATTGTAGATTCATACTATAGTGGCTCTATGCCTATTATTCCATGTTCCTTTACAGGGTTCATATATTGCACCGCAATGAAAATGGCAGGATATCTTCACTGTAAGAAATCTGCAATAAGCAGGACGATATCAATTTTCTTGACTTGTGGTTGACTTTTCTGTTAGCCTGAGGGGCTGAACGGAGACTGATAGACACATTTCATCTTATGAATGTTCTCAGTGAAGTTTCTTCGATCGATGTTCTATGGATCTGAAAAATAAATTATTGAATCAATTTCAGGGCATTGTTTGCGAGCAATAAATACAAGACACTCGTTAACGAGATTTGTGTATTAATTGGAAGATGTCAGCTATATATTGCCAGGATTGTCAGTCTAAAGAGATGTTTAAAATCAGTTCAGTTTAACTATTTAGTGTCATGTCCTTCATATGTATCATTATCTCAATGCTAAAATGTTTGACATTTGCAAATCCCATCTTTACTCAACCTAGAAACATGTAAAATGGTGGGAACTTTTTAGTACAAAATATGCTCTATGTAGGAATTCAAGAGAAATCTATCTAGGAAATCAGAAATGCTCTATGTCTTCCTCCCACAGACGGTGATCGATGTGCTTAGGTCTTGCCTTCCATTTGAGTGGAGGTTTAAGTCCCTTGGATACTTAGGAAGGGATCCAGGTGCATTATATAATGCCAACTTTTCTCCTCTGCTCAGTCAAGTGGACTCAGATCTCCCCAAATTAGCTTTCCCTAACATGGTTGGGTAGAGTAAACACTATTAGAATGAATCTCCTCCCCCGTATTTTATATTTCTTTCCGGCAATCCCTATACTCCTTCCTGCTTCATTCTTCTCGACGTTAAATGGTATAATCCTGAAGTTTATTTGGTCTCGTGGTAGGTCACTGATTTCATATTGCTCATTTAGCAGGAGGGTGGAGAGGGGAGGGGTCGGCTTGCCGGATTTCCAAACCTACCATTTTGCGTCTTTAGGCAAATGTATCCTCTATCGCTTTCAGCAGGAGACTAGAAAACCATGAGTTACAGTAGAGACCACCCCTAATGCAATTAACCCATTGGTCACAATCTGGTCTCCAGGTCCGGGATCAGAGTCGTCTACACCATTTATCACAAAACAACTAAAATGATTTTTTTAGCTTCAGAATAGATACCGTATATACTCGTGTATAAGCCGACCCGTGTATAAGCCGACCCCCCTACTTTTGCCCCAAAAATCTGGAAAAACCTATTGACTCGTGTATAAGCCGAGGGTGGACCCCAGCACAGGTATACAGCCCTCAACAGTGTGGTATACAGCAGCCCCAGAGGTATATACAGCAGCCCCAGTGGTAGTATACAGCAGCCCCAGTGATAGTATCCAGCAGCCCCAGAGGTATATACAGCCCCAGTGGTAGTATACAGCAGCCCAGAGGTATATACAGCCCCAGTGTAGTATACAGCAGCCCCAGAGGTATATACAGCCCCAGTGGTAGTATACAGCAGCCCCACAGGTATATAGAGCCCCAGTGGTAGTATACAGCAGCCCCACAAGTATATAGAGCCCCAGTGGTAGTATACAGCAGCCCCACAGGTAAATATAGCCCCAGTGGTAGTATACAGTAGCCCCACAGGTATATAGAGCCCCAGTGGTAGTATACAGCAGCCCCACAGGTAAATATATAGCACCCCAGTGGGTAGTATACAGCAGCCCCACAGGTAAATAGAGCCCCAGTGGTAGTATACAGCAGCCCCACAGGTAAATATAGCCCCAGTGGTAGTATACAGCAGCCCCACAAGTATATAGAGCCCCAGTGGTAGTATACAGCAGCCCCACAGGTAAATATAGCCCCAGTGGTAGTATACAGCAGCCCCACAGGTATATAGAGCCCCAGTGGTAGTATACAGCAGCCCCACATGTAAATATAGCCCCAGTGGTAGTATACAGCAGCCCCACATATATATGCCCCAGAGGTATATACAGGCCCCCCCATCTATATACAGCCCCCGCCGCAATCCTGTAAAGGAATAGGTTAGTATACTTATCCATCCGCTGCAGCTGTCCCGCCGCCATCGCGATTCAGCATCTTCCGATTCCAGCGTCTCGCGTCTTCTTCGGTTCTCCTCGGTCGCACAGGCAATGACGTCATTGCCTGCGACATCGGAAGAGACGCGAGACGCTGGAAGTCGGAAGATGCTGAATCGCGATGGCGGCGGGGCAGCTGCAGCGGATGGATAAGTATACTAACCTATTCCTTTACAGGATTGCGGCGGGGGGCTGTATATAGATGGGGGCACTGTATACCTGTATACATTGTATACAGGTATACAGTGACTCGCGTATAAGCCGAGGGGGGGACTTTTCAGCCCAATTTTTGGGCTGAAAAACTCGGCTTATACGCGAGTATATACGGTACCTTCATTTGTCAACTGTCCCTGGACCATTGACTCCTATCTACAGTAATACCTCCTTTACGGTGGATCCTGGTAGATCCTAATGTCTAACCATTCCTAAGGTTTCATATCCCACCATATCTACCTACATCTCACACATGGGAGTTAAAGATATTTCAACATTATTCCCTAATCTAGATCCAAGTTCCAACTCCTGACTCCTGGTTTCTCCATGCTAGACTTAAAAATTGCAGAGCATCTCACCTATAATTCTATACTATTCCCCTGGCCTTCAGAGCATCCAACCTATAACCCTATATTATTCTCCTGCCTTGCAGAGTATCTCACATATAATTTTATAATTTTCACCTACTCTGTAGAGCATCTCATATATTTATATATATATATATATATATATATATATACATATAGATAGACATCTATATAGATATATACTGTATATATCTATATATATGTCTATCTATATCTATATCTATATGAGATGCTCTGCCGGGCGTAATAGTATAGAGTGATAGGTCTGATGCCCTGCAGGACAGAGGGATATCATAGAGATATAGGTGAGATGCTCTGCCGGGCAGGAGAATCATATAGAATTATAGGTGAGTATTGACACCCCTGCAACTCTGTCGGATAATACTCTGTTTCTTCCTGAAAATGATTGCAATCACAATTTCCTTGATGTTATTATCTTCATTTAATTTGTCTTCAATGAAAAAACACAAAAGAGAATGAAGCAAAAAGCAAAACATTGATCATTTCACACAAAACTCCAAAAATGGGCCAGACAAAAGTATTGGCACCCTCAGCCTAATACTTGGTTGCACAACCTTTAGCCAAAATAACTGCGATCAACCGCTTCCGGTAACCATCAGTGAGTTTCTTACAATGCTCTGCTGGAATTTCAGACCATTCTTCTTTGGTAAACTGCTCCAGGTCCCTGATATTTGAAGGGTGCCTTCTCCAAACTGCCATTTTTAGATCTCTCCACAGATGTTCTATGGGATTCAGGTCTGGACTCATTGCTGGCCACCTTAGAAGTCTCCAGTGCTTTCTCTCAAACCATTTTCTAGTGCTTTTTGAAGTGTGTTTTGGCTCATTGTCCTGCTGGAAGACCCATGACCTCTGAGGGAGACCCAGCTTTCTCACACTGGGCCCTACATTATGCTGCAAAATTTGTTGGTAGTCTTCAGACTTCATAATGCCATGCACACGGTCAAGCAGTCCAGTGCCAGAGGCAGCAAAGAAACCCCAAAACATCAGGGAACTTCCGCCATGTTTGACTGTAGGGACCGTGTTCTTTTCTTTGAATGCCTCTTTTTTTCTCCTGTAAACTCTATGTTGATGCCTTTGCCCATAAAGAGAGAACATTCTTCCAAAACGTTTTAGGCTTTCTCAGGTAAGTTTTGGCAAACTCCAGCCTGGCTTTTTTATGTCTCGGGGTAAGAAGTGGGGTCTTCCTGGGTCTCCTACCATACAGTCCCTTTTCATTCAGACGCCGACGGATAGTACGGGTTGACACTGTTGTACCCTTGGACTGCAGGGCAGCTTGAACTTGTTTGGATGTTAGTCAAGGTTCTTTATCCACCATCCGCACAATCTTGCGTTGAAATCTCTTGTCAATTTTTCTTTTCCGTCCACATCTTGGGAGGTTAGCCACAGTGCCATGGGCTTTAAACTTCTTGATGACACTGCGCACGGTAGACACAAGAATATTCAGGTCTTTGGAGATGGACTTGTAGCCTTGAGATTGCTCATGCTTCCTCACAATTTGGTTCCTCAAGTCCTCAGACAGTTCTTTGATCTTCTTTCTTTTCTCCATGCTCAATGTGGTACACACAAGGACACAGGACAGAGGTTGAGCCAACTTTAATCCATGTCAACTGGCTGCAAGTGTGATTTATTGCCAACACCTGTTAGGTGCCACAGGTAAGTTACAAGTGCTGTTAATTACACAAATTAGAAAGGCATCACATGATTTTTCTAACAGTGCCAATACTTTTGTCCACACCCTTTTTTATGTTTGGTGTGGAATTATATCCAATTTGGCTTTAGGACAATTCTTTTTGTGTTTTTTTTCATTGAAGACAAATTAAATGAAGATAATAATACCAAAGAATTTGTGATTGCAATCATTTCAGGAAGAAACTGAGTATTATCTGACAGAATTGCAGGGGTGTCAATAGTTTTGGCCAACACTGTATAGAATGTATGACTGGCAGAGTTCTGGAAAAGGTTGTTCAGTAAAGCAGCTGAGCAATCACTGGAAAGGTGGAACACCTAAGCAACCTACCACCTTCCAGAAGCAAAATGGAGGACTGCACTTAAAATCAGCATATTGATTCGCCAGTAGAAGAAAGAATTTGTGATTGCAATCATTTTCAGGAAGAGACAGAGTATTATCTGACAAAATTGCAGGGGTGTCAATACTTTTGGCCAACACTGTGTATATATATATATATAAAAAAGAAATAATATATATATATATATTATGCACTGTGTTCCAAATTATTATGCAAATTGGTTTTAAGTGTCATAGGGTTTTTGTTTTTTTTCCAATGAAACCCATTGATGGTATTGTGTCTCAGGGTTCTTTGGATCATTGAAATCAATCTCAGATATTTGTGATAATTAGTTTGGCAGGTGAGCCCAATAAAAGGAAGGCCACAGTTTTCAAGTAACATGGGAAAGAAAAAGGATCTCTCTGCTGCCGAAAAGCAACAAATAGTGCAATGCCTTGGACAAGGGATGAAAACATTTGATATTGCACGAAAACTTAAGCGTGATCATCGTATTGTGAAGAGATTTGTGGCTGATTCTGAGCACAGATGTGTTTGTGCAGATAAAGGCAGAATGAGGAAGGTTTCTGCCAGGCAAGTTCATCGCATTAAGAGAGCAGCTGCTAAAAAGGTCTTACAAACCAGCAAACAGATATTTGAAGCTGCTGGTGCCTCTGGAGTCCCTCGATCCTCAAGGTGTAGGATCCTTCAAAGGCTTGCTGTGGTACATAAACCTACTATTCGGCCACCCTTAAACAGTGCTCACAAGCAGAAACAGTTGCAGTGGGTCCAGATATACATGAAGACTAATTTTCAAACAGTCTTGTTTACTGATGAGTGCTGAGCAACCCTGGATGGTCCAGATGAATAGAGTAGTGGATGGGTGGTGGATGCCACCATGTCCCAACAAGGCTGCGAGGTCAGCAAGGAGGTGGAGGAGTCATGTTTTGGGCTGGAATCATTGGGAAACAGCTGGTAGGCCCCTTAAAGGTTATTGAAGGTGTGAAAATGACCTCTGCAACGTATATAGAGTTTCCAACTGAGAACTTTCTTCCATGGTACAAAAAGCAAAAACGTGCCTTTAGCAGCAAAATCATCCTCATGCATGACAATACACCATCTCATGCTACAAAGAATACCTATGTGCCATTGGCTGCTCTGGGCATAAAAGGTGATAAACTCATGGTGTGGCCACCATCTTCCCCTGACCTTAACCCTATAGAGAACCTTAGGAGTATAATCAAGCAAAAGATCTATGAGGGTGGGAGGCAGTTCACATCAAAACAGCAGCTCTGGGAGGCTATTCTGACATCATCCAAAGAAACACAAGCAGAAACTCTCCAGAAACTCACAAGTTCAATGGATGCTAGAATTGTGATGGTGATATTAAAGAAGGATTCCTATGTTAACATGTAACTTGGTCTGTTAGGATGTTTTGAAGTTAAATAGCTTTTTATTTCAGTGAATGTGACCTGTTAATGCTGCAAATTCAACAACTCAGCATTTTCAGTTCTTTCAAACACATCAAATGTTTGCAAACTCTACTGTGCCTAATAATTTAGAACAGTTCTTTTAGAGTTCTTTTAATTTTGAAAATTATACTGTTATCATAGGGAGATTTCTTCAATAAAACTTGATGCATATTCTAACGGGTGATGACTTTTATTACACTGACTGTCATTTGCACCAACCATTTAGAAAAATCAGAAAAAGAACATTTGCATAATAATTTGGAACACAGTGTATATATGTTTGATATGTATAAAAATCACTATATACTAAATGTTTATAGGTATTTTCCCTCATTTCCTTGTTGTCAAGTTTTCACCCCATTCGGAATATGTCTGTTTGGTTCCCACTGTTCCACCACACCTTAGGGAATTCCAGTTACAAGAGTGTGAACTGTAATAGCATCAGGAGAGCAATAGGACCCCACAGTTTTCTTGCCTGCGCTGCAAGCAGGGGCAGACCAGGAAACCTTGTGTGTAGAGGAGCTTAAGCAGACAGTGGTGAAGGAAAGGGGGGATTGAAGTCTTCTGGGAGAGATGCAAAGAGCAGATGCTGTGAGAAGTTTGAGAAGAGTGAAAACTGAACTTTGATAAGGCTGCTGCTCTGAGAGTTGTTAGTCTCCAGCTCTGTAAGAACTGTGTCCCTGCCTTGGAACAAAAGCAGTGCAGATGAGAGCTGTGCGATGCTGCAGCTCTGTGAAGTCTTTGCTGTGTTCGGCTAACGATCTTGTGATGAATGAGCCAGGTGCCCAGAAGCTGGAAAGCGACAGAGGACATATCTCTTTTGAGGAATCAAGCTGTCTGTTGCCAGTGGAACTGTAACTACTGGAGGAGAGATGGATTCCTGTGCTGTCCATACCGAGGGGATCCTGATAAGCCCTGGGGAAACGTGCTCCCTGTACTGTGCCCTGAGGCTACAGAACTCGAAGTCCCCGGCGTGTGGACTTGGCATCCACCAACAAGATGCGGATCTTTGTCTATGCTGACGTTTTTTTTTTGCGCCAAAGATTTTTGGATCATGCCCAGGTATCGAGATTTTAGTTTTATAAGAATAATGGCAGTTATACTTTCATATATTGTCATTTGTGAAAAGTTTATAGTCAGTGTGCCATCCCAGGGGCTCCCTTAGCACCTCCTCACTAGATTTACACCTGTTTCTCATCCAGTTAACTGAAGACTTATCTTGACGTAGTATGTAGACAAATTTGTTGTGGTTCCTGAGTGTAATTGCCACTCGCTTAGATGACACTGTTATTGTTGGATGCTGCTGTGTATGTGGTTTGTCTTTAAGAGCTGTATGGTTGATGGTTGTGAAGGTCCTTGCCTCCTGTGGTGTGCTCCAGAACTGCAGTCACTATTATGTTCAATTGCTGGTTCAGGAGTTAATGTGTGACTCACCTGGAATCCCCTCTCCCTGGCTTTAAATAGCCTACCTTCTCCTCTGTCAGGTGCTGCTGATAGCTATGTGCTCTAGGTCTTGGTGATGTGCTGTGCTGATGCTTACCTGCTGGGCTAAAGTCTTTCCTTGGGAGAAGCTGTGATTCTTGACCTGTGGGTGGAGGTAGGGGCCCCAGCCTAAGGCTAATCAGGAGTTTTAGGGTACAGGGTGGCAGCTCAGAACTCCTCACCATCAGAGGTACCTCCGAGATGAGGGTGAGCCAGGGACCCCAGCATCAGGGTCAGATTAGGCTCTCCTGACCCCCCTTTGCCCAATTGATCTACCTATTACCTGATTCACTTACCTCCCAAGTGTGACATTAATACACAAAATCTGGGAACTTTGGGATTGGCACATTGATTTCAGCCGATGCTGAGCATGTGTATCTAACAGCAATCGTGCCTGAGTTGAATCTGAGAGTGTTGCATCCTACACTGAATCTTACAGCAATCTCTTTCTCAGTAAAGAAACTATTGTTTATGCCTGTTCCGTCTTGGTTTGTGACTCACTGGATCTTCTTCGGACCTCCGGTCATTACACTGTCACAATCCTACATTTTCCCCAGGAAGAAGGATGGTCAGGTATACTGGTAAGCTACAAACAGTTGTGCTCCGGCAGATATTTTACTTTCCTGGCCTTTTTCAGAGCATAAGAATGATAACACAAAAACGTTTTTTTCACTCATGGTTAGTGGTTGGTTGAAGTCATTTATTGCCAAACTGTGTTTTCTCTTTTTTAACATAATGACCACCAAAAACATCCAAATGACCCTGATCAAAAGTTCACATACCTACATAGTATACATAATTGTGAAGTCCTTGTGATGATGATGATGGGTGGCTTCGTCCTGCGTTAACCATCACACAGCCTTCAGGGCAGATCGTTCTCTTAACACCACTTACACACTGAGCTGTCAGAAGATCGCATCCATCATCACTCACTCTTACAGCAATCGTGCAATCAGCCTTTTCCCCAGCCCCCAGACCACTTTTTTGGGTACAACAGACAATTACTCGCATTTCCCATTGACTAACATTGGACTCGCTACTTATACTGAATAACCGAGTATTAGAATCTACTCGGTAAGAGTATAGTGAGTCCAAGTATTTGACTACTCACTCATCCCTAATTATGACCTTATTCAGTAGCATAGCTAGCGGGGGGCAGGGGGGCGATCGGCTTGAGGGGCCCATTGCCCGCCCCCTGGGGTGGCCCCGCACCCCCTGGGGTCCCCCGTGCTGGCAGCCAGAGGCTGTTCTGCCCTAGCTACGCCACTGACCTTATTCCTAGGATATCACCTTTTATTGCTGTTATGCTCCAGCTCTTGACATTTCTACATATGTCTTGTGTGTTATGTGCAACAGACATGCAGTGGATTTGTATAGAGTAGGTTATATACAGCAAATACTGTCAGTAACTGCTGCAATTGAGGCGAGTTATTAATCGAAGCAGTTGTTTAACTCCTTAGAAACGTTAGTGAAAAGCAACCATAACATCTAATAGGAGGCCTTTTTCATCCTCAATGGGTCCCTATAATGCGATCTCAAGAATTAATGGGTTGTTTAAAGGTAGCCGGGTGATTGTGGGGTTACCCAATTCTGACCCTCATTGTGGTGCTCCCAGATTGTCACAAGGAATTATTATTATTATTATTATTATTAATATTATTTATATGGCACCAATAATTCCATGCTGCGGTGCATGAGATGGGTTAACATTACATTCAAAATACAGATATAGGTTACAGTAAACAAATTACCAATGACAGACTAGTACAGAGGGATAAAAACCCTGCCCTTGCGGGCTTACACTCTATAGGTTGATGGGGAAGGAGACAAGAGGTTGGGGGTTGCAGCAGCTCTGGTGGTGGTGAGGTGGCTGATTCGGTGGTGGTGAGGCAGCAGCTCCAGCGGTGGGGAGGAGCAGCTCCAATGGTGGTGAGGTGGCAGCATGGTCATTGCAAGCTGTAGGCTTTCTTGAATTGATGTGTTTTCATATTCTGCCTGAACGATCTGCATGTAGTTGAATTGGACATATTGGGGTTTAGAATTGTAGAGGACTGAGAATATTCAGGAGAAGCCTTGGAGGCAAGTGGGTGAGGAACAATTAAGTATGGGAGAGAGAAGGAAGTCTTGGGGGAGAAGAGATTATGTGAGGGAAGGTTTTGGGAGAATAGTTTGGAGATGTAAGGAAGAGACAGGTTATAGATGGCTTTATAGGTCAGTGTTAGTGGTTTGAACTGGATTCATTTAGAAATTGGGAGCCAGCAGAGAGATTTGCAGAGAGGAGAAGCAGGAGAATAACGAGGGGAGAGGTGGATTAGTCGGATAGAAGAATTAATAACAAACTGGAACGCTGCAAGTGTTATCAGGGAGGCCACAAAGGAGGATGTTGCAGTAGTTGAGGTGGGAGAAGATGAGGGCATGTACAAGAATTTTAGTAGATAGAAGATTGAAGAAAGGACGGATTATTGAAATATTTTTGAGCTGGAGGCAACAGAAGGTGGCGACAGTTTGGATGTGCAATCACTGGCGGATTTGTGGCAAAGTAAATCTTTGGATGTCCACTGGTTTCACCAGTGTTAGTGTCATAAATCACTTATTAATGCATTTCTATCTCATAATATGCTTTCCTATTACTTTACAGCTCTGTATTGCAGATGTCTGCATTAATCTGTTTTCTCACTAGAATATTCCTTTCCCTAGGTAATTACCATAATGACTATGTGACATTCTGGAACAGTCAACCACTGGATATGAAAGCTGTTGACAAAAATCCTTAACACTGGATGACCTCTCTACTTATCTGATTACCGGGTAAACATTGTGCGAATCTTCCATATGCATTGACAAGGATCTGGGATTTTTTTAATGTTATAACTCGGAGGTAAATTTATCTTTTCAAGGACTTTTTCTCAATTGCTTTTTCTTTTGTCAACAATTAACAATCAAATATTTAAATTACAAGAGCAGAAAGTACACGACTCGTCTAGTCAAACATAGGTATCTGCCCTTCATCTTCTCCAAACAGCGCAGCGAATCAAACTATGATAATATGAACCAGTTATCGCTTTTCTGAAAATATTTTTCAATGTTTGCCAAACTTTTTAATATACACAGTGAATATAATTTAATCCAGGATCAGATAATCCAGAAAATCAGATAACCAGGCATAAAACTGCAATATATTATGCCTTTCTAACTAGAGCAGGGATATAACACTGAGAAGAGATCATTTATATTACTTAAAATTATTATCATGATATTTCAATTTTATGATTGATTTTGCTTTTGTAAAATGTCATCTTGGAATGAGATGACCATCAATTAAGACAAAAAGTTGAGTAACACTTTATAAATATAGGATATTTCTTAAAGGGGTTCTCCACTGCTAGGACAACACCTTTGAAATCGACTTCTTGGCCTCAGTTAAAATAAAAGACTCGGTACTCACCTCCCATTCTGCTACTGTTCCAGCACTGTCAGTAACGGCGCTCCTGTTACATTGTGACATCCCGCACTCCCTGCATCTAATCACCTTCAGTTTCTCTCTCTCCCCACATTCGGACATAATTGACATCAATAGGAAGTGAGCGCTGGGCTTTCAGTTGATTACTCCTATGTCCTAAGGCGGGGATAGAGAGAAGCCGGTGGTGATTGGATGCAGAGCTCGCGTGACGTCACAATGTAACATGAGCCACGATTACCGACAGCGCTGGAACGGCGGCAGAATGGGAGGTGAGTACAGTGTCTTCTATTTTAACTAAAGCCAAGAAGTCGATTAAGAAATAGTTGTCCAAGTAGTGGAGAACCCCTTTAATATACAATTTACCTAAGAAAAGATGGAGAGAAGGAGTGCGTTTTAACAATGATGTTTATATTTATAAATGAACTCGCAGTGCCAAGTGTAACAAAGAGATGGGGCAAAACTCATGAACAACAATATTGCACAATTTACATTGTATATTGCACTCAGACAGTACTATACATATGATTACATGCAGTATACAGAGATATGAATATGGCACCAGGACATTAATATCAAAGACCTTTACAATTTTAAAGTATAAAAACCTAGTACATATGCATATAGTAGATGATAGTTGCCTATATTGGATCTCATAATATTACACATAAAGTCATCCTAGCAGCTTACATATCAAAACTGTTTGTGCAGGAGAGAAAGAGTTAACATTACTCTATTGTAACTAAAGTGCAAGTGCTGGTGCTAATCATGGTTACCACTCAGTAGAAAGGTCACCCACTCAAGGACCCCAACGTACGTTTCTCTTTCACGTTTTTTGCTTCATCAGGGGGGATAGTAGAGTGTCTCCTATGCTACCCCCCATCTCCTTTTCTATCATCCAGTGATTAAACAACTACCGGCATGTGTGGCAGTATTAGCGCTATGTCACTTCCGGTTTCCTCATCGCTACCGGAAGTGACGCGGTGTCAGCGCGACGATCGTGGTGCGCATGTCCGGGAGCAGGGACTCGTCACCATAGCTCCAGAACATGCAGCCTACATTGTACTCCACAGCATCATTTATAATTCTGCTGGTTGTCAAGAAAGCAGTCAATAGGCTTATCATAATAAAAATCCCATATAGTGTAGCAGAATTTTTATAATTCTATGTTTTCCTTTGCAGTATATCCTGGTAAAATTACTGCTTTGTGAACACATGAAAAAATGACTAAAGGCTAGTTTCACATTTGCATATTTTTCAATCCATGTGGTTGTATGAAGTTCATCCATGGATAGACACGGATCAGTGTACATGGATGGCCACTGATGGCTATGCAACGTTGCCATAACTGATCTGTTTTCTATCACCTGGAGTAGAGGGGAAGGCCTCTTTCTGGCTTCTGAGCATGCTTAGTCCAAGAAAATGGATTTGCTTCATGGATCCATTTTGAGACGGATCAGTTTTTTATAGACTTCCATTATAAATATTAACGTTTAGTCATGGATCCGTGCCTGTCCTTGATCTTGCAGATTTTTCATGCAAGCCCAAAAATGCAACATTTTGTGTTTTTGGGTGCGTGAAAAATTTGCACACAAACGGATCCGAGACACATGGATGGCCAAACCATACCTTTTAGGATAACATAGGAGCCAAAAACGGATCAGTGTCCATCCATTTCAAAACGGATGTACACAGATTGCAAAATATGCAAGTGTGAAACCACCGTTAGGCACGTTCACTTATCCTCCTAAGATCTGAAGTGAAAAGTATATGGCCTTGATTGATTAAACAGGTTTCACCAGAATCCCAGGGTAAAAATGTCAGAGATTTTGCAACATTTTTTGTGCAACTCAGAGGTGTGCTATTTTACCTACACCTCTGGCTGGCTCTACAAACTATTGTGTTCCCCAAAAAATTGGAACTACCCCAAAAATTAGCCTATCAGGACTTTTTGCCCTTTTTCAAGTATGCTTAGTATATATACGTTACTCCCAAAATAAGCCCTAGTTGTGGTTCAGTAAAGGAGTGTCTAGGCAGTTAAATATTACAGCAGGACCCTTCATTAAAGAATGATGACACCCCCCCAAAAGCTGCACTCACCAGACCCTAAGCAATTATAGCTTGCAAGCTGGCAAGTGCCAATGGTGGGTGGGCTCTCGGCCTCCTGCCCAGAGATCTGTGTTGTTGTTGGGTCCCTCACCATTCCAGCTGCATTTCATTGCAGCTCTCAAACATATGATTACCAATGTCCAATCAATTTTACATGTGCTTCAATATAGATCCAATACCTCTCAAAAAATCACCAAAGGTTTTTGCTCCAGTAGGAGTACCCAAAGGTGACTAAAGTGAATTTGCACCACACCAGTAATTATAATTCAACTTCATTATTAATTAAAAATATACATAAACAATAATAATACTCTGGGACCAAGAAATTTTGTTGAGCTATATAACAATTTCCAAGCTCAACCACACTGGAGTAACAGCAGTCTTAAATATGGTTAACATATGGTAACATCATAGTGCACAATTACATTCTTATGCCCCAACAGAGCTTTCTCATTCTTATAGTATTTCTAGGACCACTACCCAGTACTATAATACTAGCTTTGGGGTTTCAAATTGCTTCTTCCCACCCCCCCCATGCTTTGGGACATTCAGGGCGTGACACCCTGACGAAGAAAGAACTCGAAACGTACATAGGCGGTCTGGGGGTCACATTGGAGAACAGCTGCACAAGAAAAGCGCCCATAAGAAAGGTATCGAGCACTAAACAATAGATTAAGTGTCAATAGGACCCTGAGCCAAGCACGGAATACAGGAAGATCTGACAGCGGCACAGATTTGTATGTAAGAGCCCATACACTTGCCAACTCTACAGTTTTGGGGTCTGGTAAGAGCGATTCTTATGGATGGGTGTCTGCTTTCTTTTGGGGATAAACTTAGCAAAATAACACCTACCTTGAAAATAAGCCCTAGCACATCTTTTGGAGGAAAAAATATTATAACACTCTTTTTTTTTTGGGGGGGGGGGGAATACAGTATTAAAACAGTGCAGTCAGATAAATGGGGTAGGGATGTGGTCAATCACATCTTCCAAATTATAATTAATACCTCAAAAATGATGATAATTAGAGCAGTAATGTTCTCACGCTGGTAACTGGAGGACATTTTCTATTCTGAAACTTGCACCGAATCCTTTAGGAAGCAACATCCTATTCTGCTGCAGTCGCGTTCAAGACGATTGTGCAAAATGGCAGTCTTGATGAAATGGAGCTTATGTTTTATGTCTATTTTCCTGGCAAATTTTTAAAAACAGGCAGGGAAATGTTTTAGCTCACAAAAAGAATCTGCTGTAATCCTGTGCTGCAATGTCTGTATACTCTTTCCCATGAGGTAGTGTGTGTATAATCTTTTGAGTCCTCCCACGGCCCAGGAGATATGGTATAATCAGACTATGGCCCTGTATGGTCAGACACATCCATTACACAGTACATAGCAGAGACACATATATAAGATTATCTCAGCACTGGAGATGTGGTATGATCAGATCATGTCCCTGTACAGTCAGACACATCCATTACACAGTACATAGCAGGGACACATATATATGATTGTGGAGCCCACTGGGACGGGGTACTCGGTACCGGACCGGGGTACTGCTGGGGATGTCACGGAGGTTCTGGCCTGGACCGTGTCCCAGGTTCTCACAAGTAAAGGGGATATTTACAGGGATTAGTCCGTCTTGACGCCACCCACACGTTGTGGTCAGTGATGGGACCACCGCTGCAGATCAGCTCTGCCAGGAGGATGGATGAATGATGGGGCTGCAGCCAGATGGATGAGCCTGCCGCGGGTCAGGCTGCTCCTGGCAGGGTAAGAAGTACAATAACAGTTCTGTATACCTGGAATCAAACACGGACACTCAGGCAGGGTTCACCAGGTTTACTTACAAGCTCTACAAGCAATTCACAGCAGGTCACAATACAGTTCTCAACACAGTTCAGTTAACTCCGGACACTTGAACCCTCTGCAGCCAGGCTGTCGCTCTGAGACCCCTCACTCCTTCTAATGTCCTTTAAGACTGTTCTCTTCCTCTCTCTTCTCTCTCTGGATTGTATAGCGGCAGCTCGGACCCTTGTGGGTCCTCGTGGTTGCTGCTGTGCTTCCAATCCTTGTGTTCTGTACTCCAACCTTGAATTGAAGCTCCCCGTCGGTTTGTCTGGGAAGCCAGTATGGAACTTCAGTTCCCCTCAGAGCCGACACTCTGGTGTGTGCCTAGCCTGCGGTAACCCTATCTTCCAAGGTGTTACCAGGCTCCATCTAACCTGTGTGATTCCAGCACAAATTAGGGAAACTACTCCGAACTGTAGTTGGTCGGTGATGCCGTGTTCCTCGGACCCAGTACTGCTGGTCCAGTCTCTGTTCTCACACTCCTGTGGGATGCCGGCTATGGACGAGCTTTCTCTCCATGGTTTCTGTGACTCTGTGGATTCTGCATCTCCAGGAAGCTTAACCCCTCCAGGATGTGTCACTTTCTGCTTGGTGTCTTTACAGCTCGACTCACTCTGGCCTAACTCCTTCCTCCTTTTTTCCTCTATTTATGCTCTCTGTCACCTGACCTACATTCCCCACCCACTTGCTCTCTAAACCCACCACCCCTTGCCCACCTAGAATCCCGGGCTCCGGGTTGGGTGCTGTGCTTCTGGGGTGTGTGTGCAGTGAGGGTGTTTGGTGCACAAACTGTCTATCTATCTGCCTGGCTGCAGTTCCCTATGTGGCCTACTGATCGCAGAGGCGCCACACGATTATCTCAGAACTCGAAATGAGGTATGATCAGCCCATGTCCCTGTATGGTCAGACACATCCATTACACAGTACATAGGAGGGACACTTATATAAGATTATCTCAGCACTAAAGATGTGGTATTATCAGGCTATGCCCCTGTATGGTCAGACACATCCATTACACAGTACATATCAGGGACACATATATAAGATTATCTCAGCACAGGAGATGTGGTGTGATCTGACCACGTCCCTGTACGGTCAGACACATCCATTATACAGTACACAGTAGGGACACATATAAAAGATTATCTCAGCACAGGAGATGTGGTATGATCAAACGATGTCCCTGTATGGCCAGACACATCAATTACTGATTAAATAGCAGGGGCACATATATATGATAATCTTAGCACAGGAGATGTGGTATGATTAGAAAATGTCCTTGTACTGTCAGATACATACATTACACAGTACATAGCAGGGACACATATATACGATTATCTCAGAACAGGAGATGAGGTATGATCAGCCCATGTCCCTGTACGGTCAGACACATCCATGACACAGTACATAGTAGGGACAAATATATATGATTATCTTAGGCTAGGGTCACACATCCGGTTTTTTTTTTAAAAACCTGATCCGGTTTTGAGCTTTTGAAAAGTTTAAAACCGGATCAGGAAACGCTCCTCATAGGAGCCTATTATAAAAACCGGATTGCTTCACAAGCAATCCAGTTACTGCCTTCGGCTCTGCAGCCTGCGTGAAAAATCATGCAGGCTGCAGTTTTCGGAGCGGTTGTAATATCCGCAATGCGGGAACCGGATTGCTCAGGATGTGGAATCCTGAGCAATGCGGTTACCGCATATACTTTGCTTATCCCGGCTGCTGCCGGCTGCTGCGGATAAGCAAAGTGTTCTGTGTGTGTAAAAACTATTAATTTTATTATTAAATGTTCCTATAATGTGTCTAGGGGGTGCCCACTCCTCCTAGAGACCTTCCACCCACTCAGTGTGGGCATATAATGCTTTAAGAACTTATGTACAGCAGCCGACTGCTGTCAGCTGCTGTACAGTTTTATCAATGAAAGCTGAGAGCAGCGCGCATACTATAACTATTGCTATAGTATGTGCGCTGTCTGAGGTTCTGAAGCCATTTACAGTATATCTATGGGCAGCGCTGCCGATTGAATGCATAAAAGCTTTAGAACAAGAATCTACTGTTAATAATGCACTCAATATCTGAGTGTTTCCAAAGGTTTTCCACAGTGTGACTGTGGCGCCTCTGCGACCAGGATGGCCACAGGTAGGAACTGCAGACAGGCAGGTGGAGACAGGTTTAGCACAAACACCTTCAAAACACACACCCACAGACACATGACCTAACCCAGAGCCCGGGACTCTAGGCGGGCAAGGGGTGGTAGGGCCAGTCACAGTGGGTGGGACGTAGGTTAGGTGATGGACCGGGTACAAAAGGGGAACACTAAGAGGAGTTAGTCAGTAGGCCAGTTTGAGCCGACCAGTAAAGACCAAGAACAGCAGAGACAAAGAGACTTTTCTGAAGGTGTCGGGCTCCCTGGAGGCGCAGAATCCTGTGAGACTAGAGTCCCTGGAGAGAAAGCCCGGGAGGAAGGGGAAAGACTGAGACCGGACCAGTGCAGCTGGGTCCGAGGACGACTGGCAGGAGGGATCCCCTGCAGTACCCTGGAGTCACACGGGTAGGAAAGGGCCCGGTGAACCCATAGCTATACCTAGGACACTGAGGGCTAGGCTGGGACCAGAGAGTCGGCTCTGAGGTGGGCGCAGCTATATGCTGGTACACGGACACACCGATGGGGGGTTCAGATTCCATGTCTGAATTCCCAGAACACACGGGCTGGAGGTACAGCAACACATAGGACCCAGGCTTGCTACCCACACCCCGGGGGAAGCCAGAAAAGGGACCAAGTTGCCACCATACAGTCCACAGGAAAGAGAAGTGTAGAGGAAAGCCTGAAAAATAACAGAGGGTGAAGGGTCTCAGGAAGAAAACCTGGCTGCAGAGGGTTAAGTGACTGTCCGGAGTTATCTGTGTAAAAGAACTGTATCGTGAGCTGTTTGTACTGGGGAAGAACTGCTAGTTAAACCTGGTGAACCCTGCTTCAGTCTCCCGTATGTGATTCCCTGCATGCAGAACTGTTATATCTCTATTTCACCCTGTCAGGAGGAGCCTGACCCACGGCGGGCTCATCCATCTGGCTGCAGCACCATCCATCCTCCTGGCAGCAGCAGCGGTGGTCCCCATTGACCACAACCCATGGGTGGTGTCACGACAATCCCTGTAAATATCTCTTTTACTTGTGGGCTCGGGACACGGTCCAGACCAAGGACCGCCGTGATAACCCCCGTGATACCCCGGTCTGGTACCAAGTACCCCGTCCCAGTAGGCTCCACATGACAAACAGATGTGAATCCTGAGTCACCACTACAAAGCTCTAATTAATTTTATGTTGCCCTTAAGTCATGGCTTCAATATCCCATGATGAAAAAATATATATTTTTATTTTTTTCACATAATTAAATTATTCATCAATCAAGTGCTTTGATTCTCAAAACAAAATGTCTTTAGATGAGTATTTATTTCATGTCAGCGATATTTCATGATGTTATCATTAACCATTACTAGAATAAGGAGAACACTACAGAGTTTATTACTTTAGTACAGTTTTGAGAATTACGACAAACTGTGGACTTCTGAAATGCTATTATTACTGGCAAATTCAGGCTCGCGCTCACATTGGAATTTTAACATAATAATCATGCACTATTCACTTTACCTTTTGTCCGATACCACATTAACAGGATATGTGGACCAATTAGAACAAGATTAAAGTGCACCTGTCACCAGTATTGGGGTTTATAGACCCTGCCCACCACATTTAACATAATGTAATTGGGGTTCCTGTAGCCCCTTTATATCCCCAGATGTCCCCTTCCATACCTTAGAAATAGAGTTTTGTTCTGTCCCGTGCCATATAAAAATATTAGCATCTGAGAGTCCTCAGTGGTTGATACCTTGTAATGGCTAACTGAAAAGATGGTAAGAAAAAAGCAAAGCAAGCTTTCAAGACACAATGATGTGAAGCATGTAGTGGTCAGTTGGGAGGGGGAAAGAGCAGCTGGTGCAGTAAATTAGAGGAACTGCTCCAGCTGCTCCTTCGCCCTCCCAACTGACCACCCTGCATTTGTATATATATATATTATGTGTAGAACAGACAGTTTTATAGTCCTTTGATTAGTTAATTAAAGGACTATAAAACTGTTTGTTCCTCTTATCTATGATTTTACTGACCCAGTTGCTCCTTCCCCCTCCCAACTGACCACTTCATGCTTCACATCACCTGTGCTATGTATTGCATTATCCCACCCTGCATTTGTATATATATATATTATGTGTAGAACAGACAGTTTGAAAGTCCTTTTATTAATTAATCAAAGGACTAGAAAACTGTCTGTTCCTCTTATCAATTAATTACTGCCCCAGCTGCTACTTCCCCCTCCCAACTGACCACTACATGCTTCACACCACCTGTGTTATGTATTGTATTATCCCACCCTGCATTTGTATATATATTATGCGTCTCTCCAGAAGTTGTATCATTAAGTCTGATGAAGAGGGCAGTAGTGTCTCGAAAGCTTGGTTTGATTTTTCTTATCATCATTTTTGTAGTTAGCCATTAAAAGGTATCAACTACTGAGGACTCTCCGATTCTAATATTTTTTTTATCTACTGGCTAACACGGTACAAACATTTTTTACCGTGCCATATACTAATTTCTTGTATGGGTCATATGGGGTGTGGCACACTGCGTTTAGTGCCATCCCGCTCCATGGAAACGATGCCCCTCCTGATTGTATGCAAGTAGATGACATAGCAACGCCATCCAAACAATTCACAAGTCTCGCGCCTGTATAGTAGCGCCTTACTGTGCCATAATGAAGAGCAAGTTATTCCACTGCGCAAGCGTGACACTTTAGTCTCGTGTCAGCCGCACAGTGTCCAAAGTCTGATGCCTGCGCAGTGGAATCACTGGACTCAGTGAGGTGCGCCTCTGCGCAGGCACGGGACTTGGCAATTGAATGGATGACTTTGCTATGCCATTCACTTGCACACACTCAAGAGGGGCGGTGTTGGCATGGAGCGCAATGTGCAGTCACCCATATGAACAATAAAATAAATTAGCATATGACGGGGGACAGTATAAAACACTATTTCTGAGATATGGAAGTGGACGTCTGGGGTTATAAAGGGGTTTCAGGAACCCCAATTACATGATGTTAAAGGTGGTGGGCAGGGTTTACAACCCCCAAAACCTCTGAAAAAAATTCTGTTTTTAAGCATCCACCGCTAAGCAGAGCTCACTGTAAATAGTTTACTATAGGTCATCTACTCATGGAACGCTGTAAATATCTCTAGGCAGTGAGCTCCCACCAATGGAACCTTTGGTAATTGCTATTAATATTTGGCAGGATGCAGAGATAACAGTTTAGTGCAGGACCCAAAGCAGTTCCGCAGTTGACCTTCATGATAGTTTAGCCGCCAAGTACCGACGCCATGGCTTTCTAACGACAATAATTTTACTTGGCTTTATCCCAAATTTTTAAGCTGAACATATATTCAAAAATAGGAAACCTACATATTCTGCTTTTCAACTTTTCAACTTCTTGCCCTTTTCCAGTTCTTTTTGCCTTACATAATAGCACAAAGCCCTTTCAGAATTTGGTTAACATTTACGACTCGGAGAAAATGACCATAGGGGATCTGTATGATTGGAATCACATTAAGGTGAATAATATAGGTCACGGTGGAAATAACAGTCACATGTTCATGGGGTAGGAGGTGTCTGTCACAATTTAGTCCAATTTGTTCCCATTTAATTCAATACACGGTGTTCCACTAAGGATTCGCCTATCTCATCAAAGTCGTATTTGGCAGTTTCAATGAAATTTATGTCTCGCTAACAGATACTCCCTGCAGAAATCAAAAGAGACTGTCCGCAAAGATTTATGGAAACCCGTAGTTATGGATACAAATATGAAAAAACATTGCAAGTCGATGCCCATTGTCATACTGACAGTAATCCGCAGGTTAACATCAAGCATCTCAGCAGTTTTACCAGTGCCCCATAGAGATCACTGTAAATGTCCTTTCTCTTCAACAATTTTCTAACTTCACTTGGCAGAAACTGCCAGACTTTATAATTCACGAAATATAAGACGTAATTCCAATAACTCAAAAAACCTAAAGGTTATTAAGAGCTGGAAATACTACATCATACAACATGTCAGCAATACTCATCACAACTTTGGGAACACAGGGTATTTCAGGTCTTGAAGGAAAGAGTAAAATAAAAAATGAATAAAAGAAATAGTTTGTACGTTTTATTTCATTTAAATGTATTTTTTTTAACAATGTGATATATTTTTAGCAATTCATTTTAATCATCTAATGTTGTCGTATAAATAAAGAATGCCAAAATATTCGGAAGTGCTCTACAGACATTTTCATCACCTATAGGTGCATCTCAATGAGTGAGAATATCATCAAAAAGTTAATTTTTCAATACGTAAAGTGAAACACCTATATTATATAGAGTCATTGCAAGCACAGTAATCTATTTCAAGTGTTTATTTATGTTAATGTTGATGATTATGGCTTACAGTCAGTGAAAATCCAAAGGTCATTATCTTAGAAAATTGAAGTAGGGAGGATGAAGGGTTAAAAACTGTGCCGCCGCATTCCACGAGACATCAAAGGGTGATTATAATATTGACTAGATGGTGGCCTTATTTTAACGCATCGGGTATTCTAGAATATAGAAATAGGGATTGCATGGGGAAGGCGGTGAGGGCTGGATAGGGAGGGACTTTGAGGATTGAGCGGCGGGGGGAGGATGGTGTGGCAGGGGAGAGGAGGATGGGGGAGGGAGCGGCACAGGTAGGGGGAGGACGAAGTGGTGGGGGGAGGAGGATGGAGGAGGTAGCGTGGGGTGGGGGAGGATGGAGCTGCACAGGCTGGAGGAGGACGGAGCGGCAGGGGGGAGGATGACAGAGGACGAAGTGGAGGGGTGGGAGAGGATGGAGCAGCACAGGTAGGGGGAGGATGGAGGGTGGAGGGGAGGAGGTAAAAAGAAGGAGGAGGAAGCGGTGGAGTGGAGAAGGATGGAGTGGCACAGGCAGGGGGAGGACGGAGCGGCAGGGGGAGAGGAGGATGAAGCGGTTAGGTGGAGAAGGCCGGAGCAGCACAGGCAGGGGGAGGATGGAGGATGGAGTGGTAGAGGGGAGGAGGACAAAGGAGGAAGGAGGAAGTGGTGGGGTGGGGGAGGATGGCGCGGCACAGGCAGGGGGAGGAAGGAGCAGACTCACACCCACACACAGACTCAGACCCACACACAGAGTCACACTAGACACAGACTCAGACCCACACACATACACCCACAGACTCACACCTACAGCCAGACACACACATCCAGACACAGACTCACAGACACACACACACACGTGAATAAAAGAATGCGCATATAGGGTCTTATCTCAGATAACAATTTATTTCCCTGAGGAAGGAGCTCGGGAGGAGGCTCCGAAATGCGTCGGAAAATAAAGGCTGTAGCTGACCCAGACATTCCCGTGTCTGTGTTTCTTTGGTCTCGGAGCAGCAGCGCGGACACTAAGGCACTTTGTCCAAGAATCTACACACACGGGCTCTCACCTCTCCGTCCCCTGGCAGTCCCAGTGCTGGCCCTCATGTTCCTGTTGCTGAGCGCGGTGTCCTGCGGTGTCAGCAGAGTGTAGGTGTGGAGGAGGCGGGCACGAAGGCGGCAGGGGGAAGGATGATCCAGGGTGTCAGCCGCCTCCTGTCAGTGCAGCTGGGCCCCAGCTGGCATGTGCTGCTGCCACCTCCTCACTGGCAGGCATGTGTGTGCAGAGGTGACAGACTGTGCGGCCATAGGAAGGAGGAGAGTGTGGAGGAGCCTGCACTCTGGGCAGGGGTCGGGGTGTGTCAGACTCGCTGTGTGGCACGCAGTCGCCCGCTGCCGCCGCTCCCTGCACTGTAGGACCCGCGTGCATATGAATGTGGAGTCTGTGTATGCATGTGGAGAGTGCAAGCATTTAGCATGCGTGTATGTGTGTATGATGAGTGTGCGTGTGTGAAGCATGCATGTACGTGGTGCGTGCAAGTGCAGAATGCGTGTAAGTGGAGCATGCTTCTGCAGAATGCGTGTACATGTAGGGTAGATGTGGATCATGCATGCGTATGTGGAACATTCATGCTTCACACATGCATGCATCACATATGCACTCAGACACTACAGGCATGCTCCACAGACATACATAATCACGCTCCACAGGCACACACACTCTTCGGTACACACTTTCCAAATGCTCCACACACACGCTCTACATATATATGCACACTCCACATACACTCGGTCTACATACACATCACGTACACTCCACACATGCACTGATGCTTCACACATGCATGCATGGTTCACACATGCATGTGTGAAGTGTGCGTGTATGGAGCATGGAGATGTATGTAGAGTGTGCGTGTGGAAAGTGCGTACAGGAGCGTGCATATGAATGTGGAGAGTGCATGTGTATGTAAGTGGAGCGTGTGTGCATATAGTGTGCATGTGTTTGTATGCTGAGTGTGCGTGTGTGGAGCATGCATGCACGTGATGCGTGAGTTTAAGGTAAGAATATGTGTGAGGGTGCAGAGAGCTGGCAGATGTGGTGAGCCGGCGGTGGAAATGTGCTGTAATGTGCTGGGAGGCCTTTTGTCCTGGGGCCCGGTGGGAGCAGCGGGTGCAGAGATCCGGTGGGTGCAGGCAGTGCTGGAGAGCGGTGGGTGCTGGGAGCTGGGCGGGGAGAGAGGTGTGATCGTGGCGGGGGTTAGTGTGCATGAGGCTACGGTGGGAGTCCACTGCAGCAGCACTAGCGGCTGCCATGTTTTGTTCTGTCTCTTTCCGCGCGGTTCTTTTGCATAAGCTGCACTCATTGGCGGCCACGTCTGCTGGCGACCAATGAGCGCTGGCGCGCAATTTCCATGACAGACAGAGAACCTTAGATGATTATTTTAAATATGGTGCCTTGGCATGTGCCGCTTCTCTGATTGGTCGGCGCTGAACACGGCGACCAATCGGAGTAGCAGTGCGCGCCAAGGCGCTCAGTGTATTTTAAATATAGCGCCTTGGCGCGCACCGCTCCTCTGATTGGTCAGCGCTGAACGCTGAACTTAGGACCGCGTCTGAGATGGGTACACTTTGAAGATAGTGACGTGGCTTAAAATAACTTTTTCTGCGCAAAAAAACGGATTAACTAAGTACCCTGTATTTGTTATACCATTTTTATACTGCACTTGCATTTTAATATTTTTACTGCAGTGTACTGTTGTTTTTTGTCGCAATAGCTTTTTGTTTCCAATTATGCTGGCGGTGTGAACAGGTTCCTACAGACCTGATCTCTGTGTGCAGGACCCATCTGTGTTATGACCAATGAGAGAAGCGGCGGGCAGTTTGAATGCCGCTTGTCTGATTAGTTGGCGCTGAACGCGGCGACCAATCAGAGGAGTGGCGCACGCCAAGTTGCCATATTTAAAATACAATGAGCGGCGCCCCATCCTGGTCCCTTTTTGTAGTAATGTCCCATCCTGGTGTCTTTCTTGTAGTTAAGTGTCCATCCTTGTCCTCTGTTGTAGTAATGCCCCATCCTGGCCCCCTTCTTTAGTAATGTGCCCCATCCAGGTTTGGTCTTGTAGTAATGTCCCCAACCTTGTCCTCATCTTGGTTAATCCTTATCTTGGTCCCCTTCTTGAAGCAATGTGCCCACACAAGTCCTCATCTTGTAGTAGTGCCCCATCCTGGTCCCCACCTTGCCAATGTCTCCATCCTGGTCTCCATCTTGTGGTATTGCTCCATTCTGGCCCCCTTCTTGGAGTAATGTGCCCATCCTAGTCCTAATCTTGGTCCCCATATTGTAGTGATGTCCCCTATAAGATTCTTCTCACGTGTCCTCCATTCCCTTCACGTCCCATTTTCTGCACATGCCACCTGCAGGCACAATAGGACCCTTTAACAATCGCGGCCCTATCCAGGGGGCAGCCAACATCAGCGCTTTATTTCAGTTGAATGTGCATCCTTGGACATACATTCAATTGAAATGTATTGCCATGCAGAGACAAGCTCTCTGCATAACAATACCTATGTCTGCAGCTGACATTGCTGTACCAATGTCGGGCAGTGGCGTCATACACCGCTGCATCAACACGCCAATATCAGCTTCTGGCCTCTGATTAGCCGGTGCATAGTATTGATATTGCTTTGCAGAGAGATTGTCTCCGCAAAGAAATGCAAGGATGCATATTCAACTGAAATAAAGTGTGCCATGACCGTCAATGGGTCTGAGGTGCCTTTGCATGTTTGAAAACCCTCTTGTAATGTGAAATAAAAGTTCTGCAATTTTTTTTGTGCGCACAAGACCAAACACCTATGAAAATCTGTAAATCTGACCCTACACACTGATAACAACCAGCCAATCTATTTCAGGAAAAAGAAACCTGTCTACATGAGGCTTCAACAGCTCCCAAAGATCACGTCACATGGCTTATCTAAGAGAATCAGAAATAGTTCAATTGATTTTTTAGAATAAAACAGATAACAACAAAAAGATCAGTTCTGAAGGAAAAATCTTTTGAATTTGTTAAGATTGCTAATCCCACCGCTGCCCCATCCGAACAATAACCATTTATCTAAATATAAGTGATAAGGTAAACTATTTCTAGCTGAATGCTTAAAGGGTTAACACCATCCAAAATTGCTTTCTAATTGGTCAGCTTCCTTGCATTGTAGCATATGCTTGAGTAACACTTTTCCGTCCTGATATTTTAGAAGACAAAGAGAAAAAAATAGAACGTACATTTTAAATCTGACTATAAAGAGAACATTGTCTAGAAGGAACACTGATGAAGCATTGTCTGAAGATTATTTCTCTTTTTTTTCCTTCTCCCTTAATGTATTTTGGAAAGCACAGCTGCCGTCTTCCAAGACTTGCTGTTCCATATGTGTGATCAGTCTTTGAGTATAAGGTATTGACTTAGTATAATATAAGATTATGATAGATTAGTGCGATATCAACTGCACCGCCCGTCTGCTGTAAAGAAAAGTAGCGACATACATGACAGTAGTATATTAATACAAGGGTATGAGTACACAAAATAAAGGATGAAAGGTGAAAGAAGAAGGAAAAGAGATTGAGAAGGAGAAAGAAGTGAGTGTAACGTCCGTCTGAGTTACAGGTAAGAAGGGGAATCTCGGACAGACTAAATGCAAACCGCACCTTACGCATAACCACGAGATACCCAGACACCCTTTAACCCCCTAATCAGAAATCTAGCTTACTACAAGGTTCAAGGGGTTGCCGCCTATGGATTTTTTGCACTACAAGAATAGAAAAGTCACCAAACAGGGTCAAAGCAAGAGGTCAGAAAATTACAAAATTGTAAGGTTGGCGAATAGTATAAAATCAGGCAGAGGTTAATCCGGAAAATTGGTAATACAAAGCAAAAAATGTTTGTACCGTGTTAGCCAATAGATAGAAAAATATAATGTGAGAGTTCTCAGTGGTAATACAAAGCAGGAATACCAAGAGAACCAGAGAATATATCTGGCAACCAGCAGGAGCACACATAGGATTCAAATAGACTGCAGTATTTCCTAATTGGCTAAAGTCAGGGTTAATGACCCCAGCTGGGCAGCCATACAACACATCCACACGTCACCACTACATCACTAGCCACACCTTTGGAGTGAACACAGCGGCGTCTGGTGGCAGATGCAGAAGTTGCAGGAGCAGACTCCGGGGATGTGAAATAAGGAAGAAGAAAAAAACAAATAAAAAAAGAAGAATATGAAAAAGGAAGAAAACAAAGAAGGAAAAATAAGAAAGAATATGAATGAAGGAAAGAAGAGAAGAAAGAAGAGAAAAAGAAAGAACATGGAAGGAAGAAGAAAAAAGAAAAAGTGGAATAAAAAAACAACAAAGATGAAGCAAAAAGAAAAAAGAACATGGAAGAAAGAAGAAAGAAGAATAAGAAGACGATGACTACAAAGAAGGGAAAGCAGAAAGAAAGAAGAAATAAAAAGACAAAAAAGAAAATAGAATAAAGAACATGAAAGAAGAAAGAAGAGAGACCATGAACAAAGGAAGAAAAAGGCATAGAAGAAGATGGCGAGGAATGCAGAGGAGATAGGAAATATGGATAAGTAGAAAAATGACGGTGGACTATCAGTCATGTTCACAATCCTAACAATCATCAGGCATTAAAAAATATGGCTGCTTTCTTCTAAACACTGTGCCACAGCTATTCTCAAATTGTACGTTGCACTGCAACTCACTCCCATTCATTTCAACTGAGCTCAGATGCAGGGATAGATACAACCATTTTTATACTATACCGCCCTATCAATATTGTGAGGTATACACAAACAAACCAAAAACATGGTACCATTTGTTTAGAGGGAAGAATACAGACTTTGTATGTTACAAGCTCTCCTGGCCTAGTGGCCGCACAGGTCGTCTGTTAGACACTGCCACATGTATAGACTCCGGACTGGGCACACACAATACACCTGGCATCTCAGGTAGGATTAATTTCTATTCAGGAGAGCTCATCAGTGGACCAATAGCAGGGGCGCATTTCACTTAATCTATTAATCAGGGTTCTACTCGTTAATTAATGGACTTTAGTTTAGCAATGTGTGTCAGCTGTTGTATATCTATGCTGTCCTGGTGCTATTATTATTCTGTCCCTCCTTTCCCTTTGACTTTTGTCTTGTGTCAACCACTTGACAGCCACTTTGGTTTGCCCAAAGGAGTGCTTGTTGTATCTCTACTCTATATTTATATCTCCTCATCTACTGGACTCTAACCTTGTTATCCTTGCAAGTATTTCTTGGATCTGATTCGGCTCTTGTCAGTTTCTTCCGGTTCTGACCTTGGCTCAAGTATTTTTCCCCCTAAACGTACACCTTTGGTCAGCCGCTACATTTCAGATGCAGTAAAGAACAGATCTCGATATAGCTGTCACATGGAGTCTTGCACAAACTTTTGCACAAACTTTGCCAACTGTAATGGCGATGTTGATCTCTGTTCAGATTGCAGATTCCGACCCTCTGCCCAAGGGTTTCCCTGATGTCTGGGATCAACACAGGCAGACTCGGGCATGAACCTGCTGTGTGCTGATTCATAGAGAGCCAGCAAAGTTAATCTCTGCTGTCTGCTTGCTCCTCTTATCACATGGTGTGGGGAGGCCTATCACAGCAGCTCCTATCCTATATATGTTGGTCAAATCCTTCTAACCATGCCAGCTATAATTTATCCTATGTTGGTCTGTGAGGTGGGGTGTCCCAGACTCTGGTAAAAGTTGTGCTATTTGCTTCATCAATTGTGAACGTTTTCCCCTGTTCATTTACTGTTTCTGACCTCTGCTTGTTTCCCCTCCTGCAACTCTTATTATCTTTACCTTTCTGAGCGCATGCTTAGGAACAGAAATTTGGTATTCCCTTGTCTGTCTTTATCTCCCGGGTGCAGGAGGAGGGGGGTGAATCAGAATAGGACAGGTCAGGAGCAAGGCCAGGTAGGAGACTCAGGCCTCCCTACCATTAGGGGTGTCCCTGAGATAAGGGATAGCATAGGGCCCCCAAGCTTGAGGTATGGATCAGCCACCCTGGTTCCCTGTGAACCCATAGTCATTGTGACAATAGAGTTAAAAAGGTGGAAATTAATGAACCCTTTGGCTAAACAGATTGTGGTTTGAGCAGCTTTGTCACAAGTTTTTAAGTAGTAAGCTAAACCAACTAACCTACGATGGTTTAACAAAGTTTTCAAAATACAGGAGGAACAGGGGCACCAATGCTGCCGGCTTATCGGAGAGAACAAACTGGAGCGACCGGTGTTCGGCCAGGTGGTCCCTGTCACAAGGCAATATACGATATAGTCTTGAAATAAGGAAGACGGCACTCACCGGTCTGTTGCTGTGCTTTTATTCAGGGTGCAATATTCACATGGTGCAGGGAGGGGGGGTGTAGAGCTGAGGTAACGACGGCACCGTTTCGCGCTGCGTGCGCTTCCACGGGGCACCTCAGCTCTACACCCCCCCTCCCTGCACCATGTGAATATTGCACCCTGAATAAAAGCACAGCAACAGACCGGTGAGTGCCGTCTTCCTTATTTCAAGACTTCAACAAAGTTTTACACCAAGCTTTACTCTGCTACATCTGTACATAGTAAAGGCAAAAATACAGAAAATATACTCATTCTTCAGTTATACAATCTGAGAACCCCCATCCATAACTGAAATCCTGTGTGCTATCAGAATTTCTGAGCATTACCCAGGGGTTAAGATTATTAATCACCTAGTTAAATATTTGCCGAACACTTTTATGGTGACATCTTGTTTGCTTTTGTTTCGTATCTCTCATTACTCAATGTTTAGATATGAAAATCTAATAATAACCATTAACAGCACTGATTATTCTGTAACCCGTGGGCAAAGACATTTAGATCATTTATATGACTTTGAAAACTTTCCACAATGTGTAAGGTTGTGCGACAGTTTTATTGTTTTTCCAACTGGAACTGAATAGTGGTTCCGTTGTGGTTACTGATGGACGAAACCTTCATGGTTCCATCAAAGTGGATATCACATTTGGAGCGGAGAAGAGCCAAGTCTGGGGATAAAAATGCTTTTTTTTATTGCATCCAGTATATTCCGGGCACTCAAAAAGGGTTATCTAGTAGTGGACTTTGTCCTTAAAGGGTCTAAAATGATAATTCTGCAGTCTCTCTATAGGACTGCAAAATCATCAATCCTTCCAGCGCCTACACTGGGCGCTGTGAGGATTGACGGTTTCTAAGCCGGGAACAAACTGCAATTGTATCATATGCATGTTCCCAACCAGAACCCAAGTGTATGGAAAGGGCACAGCTATCTATTGTATTGAGTAGCCGACTAGTAGGCACAGCTGTCTATTATATTGAGTAGCCGACTAGTAGGCACAGCTGTCTATTGTATTGAGTAGCTGAGTGGTAGGCACAGCTGTCTATTATATTGAGTAGGTGACTAGTAGGCACAGCTGTCTATTATATTGAGTAGCTGAGTAGTAGGCACAGCTGTTTATTATATTGAGTAGCCGACTAGTAGGCACAGCTGTCTATTGTATTGAGTAGCTGAGTGGTAGGCACAGCTGTCTATTATATTGAGTAGCCGACTAGTAGGCACAGCTGTCTATTATATTGAGTAGCCGACTAGTAGGCACAGCTGTCTATTATATTGAGTAGCCAACTAGTAGGCACAGCTGTCTATTGTATTGAGTAGCTGAGTGGTAGGCACAGCTGTCTATTATATTGAGTAGCCAACTAGTAGGCACAGCTGTCTATTGTATTGAGTTCTCTGCTTACAAACAGGCAAATCTTCGCAGCACACATTTTTAAGTCTGCAGTCATATAGAGTGACTGCAGAATTATCATTTTAGACCGGACAACACTTTTAAGGAAACTCTGAACTTATAGCGTTAGTTAGGGGACAACAACCACTGCCAATAATACTTATTGGTGCATATGGACTTCAGAGAGGAACAAGAGACACCCTACTTAGTACTCACCACTACTAACTAAGGCTAATTGTTTTTTCAAATAATGGCTCTTAATTCATATAGCTCTTCATTGTAGACTTTACTGCTGCTGCGGCTGCAAGCAAATAAGGCCAAACTCATCTGTGAATTGCCACCCTAAATCACTCACTGCATGGAAGTGCAAAGTTCCTTTTGGCTAGGGTCACACTTGCGTAATGACCCTAGCCTGGCGCATCCGTGAAAAACTAAATGCCAGGCAGGCATAGCGCTAACTGCAGGTAAGGCTATGCGCCGCCAGCCTGTGCATTGCTATAGTAATGGGAAGCTTGCCGCAGCCGGCAGCTTCACTACAAAGTCCCGGATATGAGCATTTGATCAGCGCACAGGAAAACGCTGCAGACCGCGTTTCCTGTGCGCTGTCCAAAAGTGCATATCCAGGTCTGCTAAGTGCGAGCCGGCGGGTGCGTGATACATAAGGATAGCATAGCAATGCACAGGCAGGCAGCGCATAGCGTTACCTGCCATTAATGCAATGCACTATGCCTGCCTGGCTCTAAGTTTTTAGTGCTTTTGTCAGGCTAGGGTCATAACGCAAATATGACCCTAGCCTTATATAACATTTTCTTATTACTAAGCAAAAGGGAGCCAACTTAAACTGTGCAAGTCTGGTGCCCATTTTTTCATATTGGTATTCTTGAATTGATTCCACTACAGTAAATCCCCAAATATATATTTTGCCCTATTATATAGGTGATGTGCTTACAAAGGGGAATCGACACAGCATTTGGTGCATGTTGCCGCTGCAGCCAAATTAAGATCCATGCATAATTTCTTCAATTTAAACAGAATGTGTCACCACATTTGACCTATCTATACTATTAATATGGGCATAAGGTTATAGAATGCTGAAAATAACTCTTATCAGATGCCTTGTTGTGGTGAAATCACACCAGGCCACCATCACTGGGACACCCCAACCTCATGCATGCAGCATCACACTGCTTATGGTGCCGCCGGGACCATGCCTCCTGTGCCCCCAGTACACACACCACCCCCGGTAAACTATACCTAGATTATAAAATAGAATTATAAGACTGACCAAAATATTTTTTTTTAAAATTGGGATGCATTTTATAATCAGGTGCATTTTATAATCCGCAAAATCTGGCATATATGTATATAAATATATATTAAAGAAAAAAAAAAAAATACGCACATAAATAAACAATAAAATTAATCATTCTAAATAAGCAAAAATGAAAAAAGAAATGATAATAATGGGCATATTCTTACTCCTGCGCTTCCTAAGGATTATGATAAATTTACAACAGATTATGCTTAACCTTTTGTATATATAATTTTGCCTATCGAGACCCCAGTTATATTTGGCCTCCCCCTGACACTGGTTCTTGCCCTAAAGACATTACTTAGTGAGAGGATTAAAACCGAAAAATAAGATTGACAGAAAGGTTCTTAAGTAGATAAAGGGATTACTGGGTGCTGACAATAAAAAGTGCTCGCTTACCATTTGTTACAATATTCATATATTTACTTCAAGACGTACACATACATATTCAAGTATGCCTGCTCTATTTTGCTTTTAGTTTTGCATTGATCAAAATATCTGACTTGACTTTAGCATCCTTTATAGAGAATTAATTTCAGGGCTGAATTGCAAATAAATTGATAGTGTCTCAAGGCAATAGTTTTAGTTGCTCCTAGTTTATCAACCTGCTTTCCCTATTGGAAATTTCACATTAAGGTCCTGATTTCATTATATTGTGATGGACTCATCTTTATAAGATGCAATCTGACCTGCAGTGTAAAGCATAAAGGAGAGACCGATTATCAGTGGATAATGAGAAAGCAAATATATGTCAGAATATCTGTTACATCCCAAGAGTCTACTCCTGAGAAATAATGGGAGTATATGTGTGTCACGGTCCGCGCTGCTCCAAGGCTCAAAAAAACTCACCAAAGAGTCAGAGAATCATCAATCAGATTTCCATCCTTTTATTTTTTTTTATTTTATTTTTTTTTGAGGAAGGCGCCAGGTGGGGCGCTGAAACGCGTTGGAGGAAGAAACTAAAAGGATGGAAATCTGATTGATGATTCTCTGACTCTTTGGTGAGTTTTTTTGAGCCTTGGAGCAGCGTGGACCGTGACACACCTATACTCCCATCATTTCTCTGGATATCACCACTGGTCAGTGGTGGGTGGAGGTCCTGCAGCAGCTTGGAGCATTTTGTCGCCTTCAAACCAGTTGTGGGGATCACAACTGCACCAGGTGAGTGGCTCCATAGCACCACTCTGATATTTTCAGTGTCACTAGTGATAGGGCACTATTGCGCCTCTTGTCCCCCACCCTCTTATATGTTTGCAAGAGTCTACTCCTGTGATTTCTGCATCTGCCACCAGGTGTCGCTGTGTTCACTTCAAAAGGTGGGGCTGGTGATGTAGTAGTATGGCTTGTGGATGTGTTATATAGCTGCCAAGCTGGAGTCATTAACTCCTGACTTCAGTCAATTAGGAAGTACTACACCCTACTTGTATCTTTAATCTGTTGCTTACAATTTCAGATAAGGAAAAGGGTTTAGATACTTTGAAAAATCTTCACCTACTTGATTTGTTTCTTCAACCCTAGTCTAGTGGTTCTTTTGTTAGCTCTTTGCACAGTAGGTCAAAACATTAGCCTTTGCAGAAGTTAGTTTAATTTGTTTGTTTGAACTCTTCTGCTAAGAATGGGCTGTGTTGCTTATAGGTTTAAGTTACCGTATATACTCGCGTATAAGCCGAGTTTTTCAGCCCAAAAATTTCAGCCCAAAAAATGACGTCATTGCCTGCGACGAACAGGAAGCCGGAAGAAGCCGGACGGATGAAGCCGGGGATCGTGATGTCGGCAGCGGCGGGCGGCGGGGACAGTGATAAGTATAAAGATTTTACTTTACAGGTTTCCGGAGTGCGAGGGGGGGCCCTGGATTACTGAGGCTGCTGGGGCTCCTGTATACTACCACTGGGGCTGCTGGGGCTCCTGTATACTACCACTGGGGCTGCTGGGGCTCCTGTATACTACCACTGGGGCTGCTGGAGCTCCTGTATACTACCACTGGGGCTGCTGGGGCTCCTGTATACTACCACTGGGGCTGCTGGGACTCCTGTATACTACCACTGGGGCTGCTGGGGCTCCTGTATACTACCACTGGGGCTGCTGGGGCTGCTGTATACTACCACTGGGGCTCCTGTATACTACCACTGGGGCTTCTGGGGCTCCTGTATACTACCACTGGGGCTGCTGTGTACTACCACTGGGGCTGCTGGGGCTGCTGTATACTACCACTGGGGAGGCCTGTATACCACTGGGGGGGGCCTGTATACCACACTGCTGGGGGCTGTATACCTGTGCTGGGGTCCACCCTTGGCTTATACATGAGTCAATAGGTTTTCCTAGATTTTGGGGGCAAAAGTAGGGGGGTCGGCTTATACACGGGTCGGCTTATACACGAGTATATACGGTAAGTTTAGTTAATTTATTTTCTTGTTATTTTATTCTTTTTTTTATTGTAGCTGTTTAGATTTTCTTTGGGCAAACTTAATTGGCTCAATAGCTTATTAATACGGAGATCTGGTTTTGTCTCACTTGTTGCTCCCGGTCTGACTCTCAGCTGACATATATGGAACTTATTAATAATGACTAGCAAGTTTATTTCTATGAATGTAAACGGTCTCAATTCTCCTTATAAGGGGTATTTGGTTTGGCGGAAGGGTCATTCCATGTCAAGTGATCCAAAAATGAATATTTTTTTTCCCTGACGTCCTCAGATTTTTTAATTTTTTTTTCTATATGAAGAACAACTTTATCTAATTACAAAAAAAAAGTTTTGAATTTTTTTCTTTATCAGTTCATTTTTTACAGATTTTTAAAGTTTTAAAAAGTGCGAATTTTGGCCTGGTATGGCTTTACATTTTCTATCATATCTCGGGCTAGAAATAAGATAGAGAAACAAAATAAACACCAATCTACTCAGAACTGTCCAGGCTTTCATCAGATATGTCACAAGAGGATCTTTGTTAATATTTTACCCATGTGATCGCAAGCTCAAAACTTTAAAATGCATTTCCGAAAAATCAGCGCGCTTTAAATATTTCAAAAACTGCCCATGTGTCTGCTTTGCTCTTAGCCACATCTGTACCAAATTTCAAGTTGGGATCGCAATGGGATCATATTTTAACATATTTTACTAGTAATAGCGTCAATGGGTCATTCCATATCAAGTGATCTAAATATGAATATTTTTTTTTACCTGACGTCTTTAGATTTTTTTTTTTTTTTTTTCCTTTATGAAGTACTACCTTAGTTAATTACAAATTAAAAGTTTGGAATTTTTTTCTTCATCAGTTAATTTTTTACAGATTTTTAAAGTTTAAAAAAAGGGTGAATTTTGGCCTGGTATGACTTTACATTTTTTTATCTCAGGCTAGAAATAAGATAATGAAGTGGGAGAGGCATCATTTTACTCAGAACGGTAACAGCTTTCATTTGAGATGTTACAAGACTATGTTTCTTTATATCAAATTCAAACTATTGACGGGCAATTGTGAAAAAATGACTGATTGTGTTCTTGGTGATTTTTGAATTGACACTATAATAGTTAAATATTTTGCACTTAGGTCCAATGAATGCGTCCATGGGGTCAAGCTGGGACAGAGTCATCACAAATTAGCCTTATTTGCAGATGACCTGCTACTTTACATCTCCCAGCCCCTGGTCTCCATCCCTTCGGTCTTAATGGAGTTTGAACGGTTCGGACAATTGAGCAACTTTAAAGTGAATTGCTCCAAAACCGAGGCACTCAATATTTCTTTGCCTGGAGAATTGGTTTCTCATCTATCTAAACAGTTCCCATTTAAATGGAAAGTAGAAGCCATTAAGTACTTGGGAGTCCTTATACCAAAAGATCTTAAACAAATATTCAATTTAAATTATCAACCCCTTTTGACTAACGCGGAATCGGCATTTACCTCCTATAGACAATTAAAGCTATCCTGGTTCGGGAGAATAAACGTAGTCAAGATGGATGTCTTGCCCCGACTCTTATATACTTTTCAGACAGTTCCTGTTCTATGGGATAGAGGCTTCCTCTCCAAAATGCAATCTATGATCCTTAGATTTGTCTGGGGGGCAAGAGGTCCAGATTGCGAATGAATATCCTATCCTTGCCCAAGACCAGAGGAGGGGTTGGACTACCCAACATACGAGCGTACTTTGTGGCTTCCTCTCTTGTTAGAGCTCTAGATTGGCATTATCATGCGTCCTCCAAGAAATGGGTAGGGGTGGAGCAAGAGGGTTTGGGGATTCCACTGAAACACCTGCTTTGGATTTCCCCTAAAGACTCCACAGACCTAGTACCTTTGACAGACATGACCAGAAACACCTTGAAGGTATGGCACCTAGTGACGAAAACCCTCCGCTTAAACGACAGACTTAGCCCTTTGACTCCCCTTTTTTCCAACCCATCTTTCCCACCCAGATTTGACAGGCAGAGATTTTTATGTTGGCGGATTGTGGATGACACCCGAGTAGGACAGACTCTGTCCAGTGGTGGTTTGCCCCCGATGGCAGAGCTACAACTCAAAGAACCTACGAGACCTCTTAAGTGATTCGAATTTCTCCAATACAGAGCATACTTATATTCAGCTGACCACTCTTGCAGGGTAAGATTGACGCCCAACGTATTG
Organism: Allobates femoralis; assembly: GCA_033576535.1. Taxonomy (NCBI): domain Eukaryota; kingdom Metazoa; phylum Chordata; class Amphibia; order Anura; family Aromobatidae; genus Allobates; species Allobates femoralis. The sequence continues at coordinate 161,515,415 of JARQOC010000009.1, read as the reverse complement.
GAGAGGTTATTCCAACTGGAGGCTCCACCGAGGCGCAAAATATCATTTCTATACCAGGCCTTAGGGTCCATGAGAGAGCAGGGCACCCTTTACTTCCAACGTGCTTGGGAGAGGGAATTGGGGTGTAGCATTTCAGAAGCTAATTGGCAGAAATGCTTTATATTTACTCACTCACTAGCTAGCGCTTGTTCTGCACAAGAAAGAAGCTATAAGCTGCTCACTAGATGGTACTTGTGCCCGACGACACTCCGGAACATGTTCCCTGGAACCCCTGATACCTGCTGGCGCTGTGGGGAAGAGAAGGGTACAATGATACACATTTGGTGGAGTTGTGGGGAAATCCGGCGGTTCTGGTCTGAGGTTTTCAATGCATACGCCTGGATAACAGGTAAACAAGCCGAATGCTGCCCAGAATCGGCAATGTTATCCATTTTTCCAGGTCCTATTGGGCTACAGAAGAGGGATATTCTCCGCTTTTGCATCTCGGCTGCTCGTGCTGTGATCCCGAGGTTCTGGAAATCAAGCCGGGCTCCATCTCTACTTGATTGGTTCAAAGAATTGATGGACATATATCGAATGGAGGAGCTCGCAGCTGATGCGTCGGGATCTCGGAACAAATTCTTAGGGATTTGGGTTGAATGGATTCTTTTTCACGACTCTGCAGAATTTAGGAGTATCTTTTCCAGCACAGATAATATGGCTCGACCTCTGGCTGATGGGGAGCCAGTGGGATGAGTACCCTTTCTCCTTCCCATACCTCACCCGTCCCCCCCCCTCCTTTTTTTCTTTTTTTCTTACGGGGCTTTTCTTTCCCAGTATAACTTTTTCTAATGGTTTTTGTTTCTCTTCTCTCTCTCTTCTTTTCTATCTCTCTTTTCTTCCCATCTGATACATTCAGTCTAGGTATTTCCTTTCTACACCTATACCTTCAGAATTCTAGTGAACATTAGACAGGTATCAGAAACTCTGAGCTGTGAGTAGATCATTAATATTTCGGCCTTCCTTTCCGGTACACCAGTCGATAGACTATTCCAACTAGGCCTCAACGGGTAATGACCCACTTACGTGGTCAACCTGTTAGAAGGGGCCAAGTGATAAAAATCATTCTGCTGGGGCTGCTTGTCCCCTTGACATCAGAACATCTCAAAACCCTGAGAAAGGTTGTATACTTGAGTGTTTGGAATTATATTTAGATTGTAGTATATATTGCACCAGAGATAAGCGCAAAAGTAAATTTGCAGCTTATCTTAAAGTTACTAATAACTTTGTGAATTCTCTTTTTGTATATTTTATATGTCTCAAGATTTTGTTAAAAGATTGAATGTATGTCTTTCATATGTTTTTTCAAAATTTAATAAAAATGAGATTAACCATAGTTAAATATTTTAAAATATGATCCCATCACGATCCCAACTTGAAATTTGGTACAGATGTGGCTAAGAGCATAAAAGACACATGGGCAGTTTTGGAAAATTTTTATTAAAACGTTTTTTCGGAAATGCGTTTCAAAATGTTGCGTTTGCATTCGCATGGGTAAAAAATTAAAATTAACAAATATACTCTTGTGACATATCTGGTGAAAGCCTGGACAGTTCTGAGTAGAATGGTGTTTATTTTGTTTCTCTATCTTATTTCTAGCCTGAGATAAAAAAAATGTAAAGTCATACCAGGCCAAAATTCACCCTTTTTTTAAACTTTAAAAATCTGTAAAAAATTAACTGATGAAGAAAAAAATTCCAAACTTTTAATTTGTAATTAACTAAAGTAGTACTTCATAAAGGGAAAAAAAAAAAAAAATCTAAAGACGTCACGGTAAAAAAAAATATTCATATTTAGATCACTTGATATGGAATGACCCATTGACGCTATTAATAGTAAAATATGTTAAAATATGATCCCATTGCGATCCCAACTTGAAATTTGGTACAGATGTGGCTAAGAGCAAAGCAGACACATGGGTAGTTTTTGAAATATTTAAAGCGCGCCGATTTTTCGGAAATACGTTTTAAAGTTTTGCGCTTGCGATCACATGGGTAAAATATTAACAAAGATCCTCTTGTGACATATCTGATGAAAGCCTGTATAGTTCTGAGTAGATTGGTGTTTATTTTGTCTCTCTATCTTATTCCTAGCCTGAGTTATGAGGAGAAACGTAAAGGCAGGCAACAGCGAAATTCACACTTTTTCCGAAGTTTGAAAATCATTTTAAAAAAAAAAAATTTTTTTTAAAAATTTTCTCTTCACATTTTGCATTGTCTGACATGCTATTATGAAATAACAAAATCTCAAAAGAATTAAAAATATAGAGGTAATAATCATTGGTTCACTTGACATGGAATGACCCGGAACCTAATGAAGAATAAAATTGATGTGGCTGACTTCCAGGATAAAGTTTGCCCTGAAGAGTTCTCCAAAGTTTACCTACAAACTGTTTCCACATATATACTTGGCCTCCAATGAGAAAAGAAATTCTGGTGTGGCCATCTTGGTTGGAAGGCACGTGAAGTTTGAGGAAATAAATATTATCAGAGATCATGATGGACTCTTCTTGATCCTCCTATGTAGAATTGACGATACAGAATTTACGCTTGTCAATATATATGCCCCTAATAAGGGCCAAATTACATTTCTGAACAAACTATTGAGAGTAGTAAATGCAGTGAAATGTGTCTCATTAGTCATTTTTGGAGACTGCAGTGCTGTGCCGAGTGGTTGTCTTGACTCGTCTAACAAGGGTAGGAATACCAATGTAACTCTGGATCTCTGGTTTAACAGGGAAGAACTATATGATGCATTCCAATGTTTAAATACATCATCAGTGGACTATACCCATTATTCAGACACTCATTGTTCACTTGCTAGAATAGATCTAGTGATCACTGATATCCACACCTTACTGAGGTTTGGCTCAATTTTAATTCTACCTGGAGTCTGGTCCGACCACTCGCCAGTCATATTTGAGATCTTGTCTTCACCGAGGTGTCAGGGGTATCATATTTGGAGAGGAAATTCATACCTTTTCGCTCATCCAGAATATAGAGCTTCGATTCAGGGGTCCTTGAACTACTACTTTCGAGAGAATATCTCCTCGGATATGACTATCTCTTGAATGGCCCATAAGACTGTAATACATGGTCAGCTAATACAGCTCAATTCTAGTCTGAGAAAAGCTAGATTAAAAGACACTGAAAATATAACAAATAAAATAAGAATAAAGGCGGAAAAGCAAAAGGAATCCCCGTCAGTGTCAGTCCTGAGAGACATTCTGAATCTACGAGTCGAGTTGAAGTCTTTATTGAGTTCAGAATTTGACAAGATAGTTAGAATTTCAAAGGCTAACTTCCACCATTCCACTGACAAACCGTAAACATTATTTGTGAATAAGATCAAGATCTTTAGATCAAGACCTAGAATTCTTCGCATAAAGAATTGTAACAAGGTCTGTAGAATTCCAAAAGATATTTCCAACATCTTTGCGTATTATACAATAATTTTTCTTGTTGGTATTTCCTGTACGTCTACCTGCTGTCAATGCCACTAAGGTGGCTTAGATTCCTGTATAACATTTCCATATTTGTGCTGTATTTTTGTCACCACCTAAGGGTTTCACAACCTCCTGTCATACTCTTTGCTGGTTCATGTCTGTTAATTTTTTTACTCATTTCTGTATGCAATAATCAGTTTGCCGCTTTTTTACTATTGTGTTTTTCAAATAAAAAAGCTTGCACATATTTGGCATGTCTATTTGCATCCCATTACTATTGGTACAAACTCTCCCGCCCTGAAAAATTATTGTATAATGTTGATTAGGAGAGACCCTTCTATTGGGTGTCATTTTCCATGTGGTGCTCAACTATATGTATTAATATCTTTGCGGATTATTATACGAATTTATATAATCTAAAGGACAGTCCAACAGAAATTCGCCCTTCCCCCGATGATATCACGTCTTTTTTTAATTCGACTAGCCTTCCTTCATTATCTACAGAGGACTTAGAGTTCCTAAATTCTTCTTTTACTGAGGATGAAATTAAAGATGCCATAATCAAATTAAAGAAACGCAAATTCCCTGGCGCTCATGGGCTACCTAATGAATATTTCCTGACTTTTTCAGAAACTTTGTCACTCTACCTTACACCCTTAATGAATTCAGCAAGTAACGAGGGATTTGCACTTCCTGTAGAAATGCAAGAAGCTATTATTACTGTAATATCTAAGGGGAAGGGAGAAGACGATGTTATCGGGAATTACAGACCGATTTTGTTGCTAAATTCGGATCTGAAGATTATAGCAAAATCTTTAGCTAGCCATTTACAGATGATTTCTCATAAATTGTTGAGTTTCAACCAAATGGGGTTTGGGCCGGGAAGGGGGACTTCAGATGCCTCCAGACGAGCAATTAACAATTTGTCTCATATTGAGGAAGCTGGAGTTCCGGCCCTAGTGATCTGTCTCGACGCCGAAAAGGCATTCGACAGGGTATACTGGGGGTTTCTTTTCGAGGTCTTGAGTAGATTCAGATTCAGGAGAGGAATATTGAATTCCATTATAGCCCTCTATAGGTCATCATTGTGAGGGTTTTGTCGAATAACACCCTCTCTAACAAATTTCATCTAACAAATGGAACTCGCCAAGGGTGTCCTCTCTCAGCCATACTCTTTGACTTATTCATTGAGCCTCTGGTTGAGAGGATTCAAACAAACACTCTGATTGAAGGTGTGAAGTTATGCAGCAAACAATATAAGCTCTCATTGTTTGCTGACGATGTTTTGTTAACTATAACTAATCCCCTGAGTTCCTTGAGATCCTTGCTCATGACTCTGGGGGAATTTTCCTGAGTTTCCCAATATAAGGTAAACTTGACAAAAACTCACGTGTTGCATTATCACTTGGATGGAGATCTATTGTAAAATTTAGAGGTCGAAACAAATCTCTTTTGGGAAGCAACAATATGAAGTATTTGGGAGTCAAACTAAATAAGCCTATGTCATTAATGATAGACATAAATCTAACATATATTTCTAAGACAATTCAGTCAGACCTATTGCACTTTGCAAAACTAGATATGTCCTGGTTTGGTGGAATTTGCTCATATAAAATGTGTAGTCTTGCCAAAGATTATTTATTTGTTCAGATCGAATTCCCCTTGATATCTCAAAAAGGTGACTCAAGAAACTTCAGAGCTAGGTGGTTACATATATTTGGGGTAAGCTGAGGCCAAGGTCACTGGGACTGATACTAGAAAAGGACAGAAGGAGAGGAGGTTGGGATTACCCAACCTCTTTGCTTACCATGAGGCGTCTATTATTAAGCCACTCAATGCTGGTGGATGATGTATGTTAAGAATCAATACCATTTCTGGTATGGGAGATTTGGAGAGACTTCTTTGGGTTAAGACGTGGCCTTGTGGCAGATCAGATGTATCAGTTGACCTATTCATGTGACCTAAAAAAAAAACTACCTATAACTGTCACTGTGAAAGTGGCTACTTCGCTCCTGGAGGCTACTCCTCCTTAGGTCAACTAAATTTTTTCAAGGCCTTACCACCGACCTGGATTTCTATAGACTCCTTAAGCCATATCTCGATTAGACTTAAGCTAGATAAGGATGGAATCTCAAATGTTGCAGAAATACTTGATGGACTAATAATCTTCTCCCTTTTGATACTCTTCAACAAACATACAACCTTGACAGCTCTGATTTTTGGATATGGAGCAACATTCGAGATATGATAGTAAAACGCAAATTGAATTCCTTTTTGCCAGAGAATGTCGTCCATATAATGGCTATCCCAGAATTGTGGTGTTGTGGAAAATGGGGTCCATATACCATCACTTTAATCTGGATACTGCATTGAAAAGAACGTGCCATCTAGATGCCTAGGCTAGGGAGCTAGGAGCTATTTACCCACTGTATTGTTCTAAAAAATTATGAACTGCATATACAAGAGTGTTCCATGTGTCTCCTTGTTTGAGAATTTTATAAGTTGTACACCAGATGGTATCTCACACCCACTTGGCTGCACATGATTCAGAACAAGAACTCTTCTCTGTGTTGTTGAGATGTGAATACTTTGTCTCACGTTTTTCGGGGATGTAGAAATCTTACTTAAGGCCCCTGTATGGTACAAATATTCGTGAATGATATCGCTCAAAGTCAAGTTTGATGAACGACATTGTTAGGACGTCGTTGCGTGTAAAACCAAGATACGAATACGATAAATCATTGGATCATTGATCACAGATTTGAGAACATATTCTCAAATCAAACGATCCTCGATCAGCCAACTTGCTGCACCGTTGTGTGTGACACCGCAATACGCTGTCGCTAATACTTTGCCTATTCACCACAGTGAATAATATCAGTTCGCTGAGTTGTGCGAACAATAGATGCTCACTACATTATTGGTGCAGTCGTCCCAGATATCTAGAATGTGAGACATCTCACCAAGATGTCAAACAGATGTCCTAAGACCGTGCGCCCATGAAATCGTTAGTGATATTGTTACAACATTGAAGCGTGTAATGGTTGCTTTAGTTTTGGAAAATCAAGTAGAAAGGCTAATTTCTGATGTTACAGGGCTTGAGGTTTGTCTAAATCCACAGTTGACCTTGCTTCTTGTTGGTATTGCAGATCTGCCTTAGCAATATAGGCAGCTAATAACTCATATTCTGCTTGCCTCAAATACCTCCAACACCTCTCAACTGGAGAGATTCTTCTCCCCCAGTGGCCCAAGAGACCATCGCTAAAATTGCCGGCCATAATACATATGAGTACAATTTCTCTATACGGAACAACTTGTACCACAAATACAAGGCTAAATGGGAACATTGGAACAATTCCTGGCACTCACATGTGGAGTGAGCGAGACCGTTATCACACACTATTCCAATATATTAGCTCTCTTTTATCAGACTTGAGGAGGTTAAGGCTGACGAGGCTATGGACTTTTAACTTTTGTGTAATTCACTTCTTTGTATAAGGGAGATTTCTGATTTTATGTATTTATCTATTTGTTTATCGATTTATTTTACAGTTTGTTCTTTCTTCCATGTTGGAATCTGTTGGCAAGATAACTGTTTTTGGACCTTGTATGTTGTTTCTTTATGAATGCTTATGTACTGATGTTAAGTCTAAACAATGTGCAATTGTCCATCCGCTTTATTATATTGGTAATTATTTCAATAAACATTTATTTAAATAAAAGGTACCCATCACCCTTACCATATACCAAATTTCCCATCCAATCCTAAACCGAATCCTAAGCCATGTGATGTAGCCTCTAACCCAAACACCTACTTGATTTTATGTTGTACATGTGCTAAATCCTATATCATCCCCTTCCTAGCCTGTCTCCCTTCTTCACGAAGCAATCACTGACCTGAGGAGACCAGTCCAAGAAAACACTGCGGGCAGCTGGCTAAAGCACTCAACACAGTGAATTCCTAGACATTGCCCCCTGGGAATTACGAATATGCAATTAAAGTCTGTGGAGCCTCTGTGGAGCCTTGTTTAGGAGTCTCAACACAGAACTAGCCAGATATCCCTCCAGGGAAGGACCATATGGTGTCTCCTCAAATAGCCACCCCATGGCTAGGTCCTTCCCTGGAGGATATCTGGCTAGTCCTATGTTGAGACTCCTAAACGAGTCTCCACTACTTTATTTGCATTTGTAACCCTTCTTGGCCTTCCTCTTTCAAACCCCTGTAATGTCCAGTTGCAGCCGTTATCTGCAATCATCGATCTTTGCCTCCGGAAAAAATGCCACAACTGTTCTGTGTCACATTACAGGTACTTGCCTCTTTGCATTACTTGTGCTATTGTGCAATACAATGCAGAACCTGTGGACAGGTGGGACAACCTGTGGACAGGTGGGACTCTAATTATGAAAATATAATTTTCTAATAATTAACAACCCCTTTAATACTATTTTATAGCTATATACTTCAAGACGATGTGTTGTTCTAACCTGCAAGCTCATCTCATAGTTCTTTCCTACAATAACTAATGAGCTCAATAAATTATTGGGAAAACTTGGACACTAAATGAGGTAATGCTTACCAAGTTCATTATCCTGGGAGCCCTAAACACTAATAATTTGTCTGATTCTTATTTATCATCCCAATTAGGAAAATGTAAAGGATTTGCAATTTTGGACTTTATTTTTACTGCCTACTCTAATGCATCTTATTTTGAGATGAAATCCTATTCTGTTCCCTTGTGTTTGCCTTGTCACTACTAAGGGCTTTCTAGACACAAATAACTAGCATGCCACGAATCTGCTGTGTTAGCAAAGGCAAACTATTTTTGAACGCTTCATTTAGAGAAAAGCCTAACGAGAAGCTGAGAATCCTGACATTAGAGATGAGTTCACATCCCGAGAACAATCTATCTGACATTTCATTTTTTATGAATACAGCAGTCAGCAAACACACGATCCTGTTTTGACAATAATAAGCTCTATAGTAATATTGCCTTTCAAGTAAGTGTTTTTACGGGTTCTACCTGATGACATTAGGCTTTAACCAGCTAAGCAGACTCTCCCGAGTGACAGCATCAATCAGTTACATTACTGAAGATTCATCCACTTCTATACTGCAGGCTAGCGGATAGGAGACTACCCATAGGCATTTTGAAACTATTATTTTTATACCAATTTCAACATTTAAATTGGATCTTTGGCTTATTTGATAAAGTCTAACACTATAACTATCTTTTTTTCTGCTTACAAGAAGTTTCATTACTTCATCATTTTATTCGGTAGGAAACTCTTGTGATGTTCATGATTTTCCCATAACCAGACATAACTTTTCTCAATCAAGTTCACTCTAAGGCGGCCGTCAGACGCTTCCATATCTTAAACGATATCGTTTACGTGATCTGCTTTTTGATCGCTTAAGCGATATCATTTGTACATCGCTACGTGCGATCAAGCGATTTTACAATGTAAAATCGCTTGATCGTGACATCGCAGATATGAGAGCAGGACCCCATATCTAGCGATGAACGATGTAACAATCTGCTTCATCGTGGTGTATGATACCACGATGAACGATCTACCAGCGGCAGAGCCTATGCTGGGAGATGGTAACTATGGTACACGTCGGGTTACTAAGCGCCGCGCGGCGCCTAGTAACCCGATGTGTACCATAGTTACTAGTGATCTCGCTGGCCAACATCGCTGGTGAGTCTGTCTGTGTGACATCTCACCAGCGATGTGAGCGATATTATAAGCGATCGCGCGTGCATGTGATCGCTTACAATATCGTTCAAGATATTGAAGCGTCTGACGGCCGCCTAACATTGACAGGAGGTCATTGTCTGTCACAAAGTCAACACAATAGTCTTCCACAGCTGTAAATGTTCCCATTATCTAATTTGCCAAAGGTCGTTCTGTGCGTTTCTCTTCATGGCACTCATACACATCATATAATCCCTGGCACAATCACAACAGTGAATAAGTCACTTTCTGGCACAATTAAAGATATATCTAAGGCCCCTTTCACAGCAGCGGTAATCGCTGATCGTGGCAGTTGCCGCGATTACCGCATAACGGTCGTGATCGCAGCACACTTGCAGCAAGCCCCATACAATGTCTATGGGGCTTGCGGTAAGTGTGCGGCAGGTGCGGTTTCGGCACTTGCGGCAGGTGCGGCCGCGAAAAAAAACGCAGCATACCGCGTTTTTTTCGCGGCCGCACCTGCCGCAAGTGCCGAAACCGCATCTACACCGCAATTGCCGCACCTGCCACAAGCCCCATAGACATTGCATGGGACTTGCCAAAGGTGATCCGCAAGTGCAGCCGTTGTGTGTGAAAAAACCGCAAATGCCGCGATCAGCGTAAAACGCTGATGTGATAGCAGCCTTAGTTGATTTAAATTATACTTAAATTTTACAAAACTCCACATTTAGAAAAAGTATAGAATTTTTTCGTTCACTTCAGCAAGACCATCATACAAGGCCTACGAAATGTAGAGGAACAAAAATCCTACTTCTCAGCACTTCAGGACTCTAGTGCTTGGCCAGAGTTTACAAGTCTAATTGAAGGGTACTGCTCATACCATGACATCTTGACACCATGACCTTTGGCACATGCTTGCAGGAAATTCAGCAAAAGAATATATAGAAGCTATGAGGACCGGACCACTGGCAGTGGAGGTGCTGGAGAGATGCGAAGTGAGAATAAGGAATTTTGCTAATATAGTAATATCTCGGTTTTGGTTGACATCAGTTATCGTAGATTTCGGCATTCATAAATTTTTACATGAAAAATTTGTCTAAGTTTTCGTTGGTTTCCTCAGTTTTCGTTGACATGTACACATGACCTTGCTGCTAAATTTCCAAGAAAAAAGGGAGACACACATGATTCTCATTCCAAACAATATTGGTAAGCAACACACGCTACTAAATCCTTCAGCTTTTTGTTGGAAGCTGCCAGATATAGCTTCTTGCTTCCCTTTCAAGTCTCCTGCCCTGCACTGGTGTTTTTACTATTTTTCCTTGGTCTGATTTTGGAATGCTTTTCCTGCCTGACAATTTTTTACCTTGTCGCCATCTCAGTTTTGACCCGATCCCCTGACGACTCTAACAGATTAAGATTTTGTCATTTTCGTGACCTCCGAGCTTTGACCCTGCTTGGCAACTATTTTGTCTCTGGACTGCAGTCCATCCATAGGCGACAATCTCCTGGGCCCCATTGGTAATCCAAATCCTTGTAGAGGGGTTAAAAGGTGTCAGGGTTTCTCGGGATTCTGCCAAGAAGAGTGGCTTGTGCCTAGTCTTTCTGAGATAAGACGTTGGAGAAAGCGCAACCATGAGAAGTACCTGGTGGTCTAGTGGGGTCTCAATAAAATGTGTGGTGGGCTTTGTCTCTCAACTTGTGAGGTTGTGCAATCCCTGCAAAACCTCAGTGTATTCAGCCGAGAATCCTCCGTGGATAACGTCCTCTTCCGATCAGGTGACTGGCTGGGGCCGATCATATGACACTGACATTCCTGTTACGTCACCGCAGGTTCTTTCGCCTAATATCGATGACTCAAGTTTACAGGTCCTTCATCTGATAAATATATAAAGAAGATAACCAGGGCACTTAGCAGTACTAGTAGTCAAATCCAGGGAAGATTTCCCACGGGCAAGTTCCTCTTTGGTGGTGCCCAGCCAAAGCAGCAGATTAAACAACAAACTTCTTAGAAGAAAAGGCGGCACTCACAAGTTGGAGCGGATGGTCCTTTTATTCCATGGTTACATAGACAAACAAGGTGCAGGGAGGTGGTCACGGGGGACCGCCGGACAATGACGCCGTTTTGCGACTTTCTATCGCTTCTACGGGTCCAGATATGGACCCGTAAAAGCGATAGAAAGTCGCGAAACGGCGTTGTTGTCCGGCGGTCCCCGTGACCACTTCCCTGCACCTTGTTTGTCTATGTAACCATGGAATAAAAGGACCATCCGCTCCAACTTGGTGAGTGCCGCCTTTTCTTCTAAGAAGTCCTTCATCTGATAAAGGTGACTCTGGCTCACATCAGCTCCTTCAACCCTCGGATGGGGATATATAATGATTTTCACAGAGAATATTAGTGATAGAAGCACTAAGGCACATGAGCCACTGATATCATTACCTTTATTACACCACAATGTGTCCCACGGCGGTCCACCGTCTTCAGCAGGTGGATTTGCCAAAATTTGGCAATTCCAGCTTATGAAGGCGGCCCACTGTGGAAATGCGTTGTGGTGTAATAAAGGTAATGATATCAGTGGCTCGTGTGCTTTAGGCTGGCTTCACATTTGCGTATGGGAAGGCAGCGTATTGCTGCGTTCCCATACACAGTCAAACGCATGCGCACTGCGTTCCTATGTTTAACATAGGAACGCATAGTGGTTGCGTTTGCTGCGTTCGGGTGCGGATGCGGACGATATCTGCTCCTTCCGGTGTCCAGCATCCGCACCCGGGACGCAGCCAGTTGCATTTTTTTGTGCGTTCGGGGAGCTTGGAAAATCAGCAAGCGTCCCCAAGCGCACAAAAAATGCATTGGCTTCAATGGGTCCGCAGTGTTCTGCGCTTGACAGCGCAGGAGAACGCCGCGGACCCATTGAAAAATCTCCCGGTGGCCGCCGGTGATGTCACAGGAGCTCACCGACGGCCACCGGGAGATCAGCTGGAGCCACTGCTGTCCTCTTCCTCCCCGCCGCTGGTAATCTGCTAGCGGTGTCAGCGGGGAGAACAGCTGATCTGACAGCTGTTTGAATCTTCCCGCGCCGACATCTCCTCTCGGTGTCGGCGCGGGAGATTCAAACAGCTGTCAGATCAGCTGTTCTCCCCGCCGACATGTCCCGGAGCTTACCGGCGGCCGGGAGGCGGAGATCTCCAGTGCTGATCTCCGCCCCCGGACACCGCTGATTGGCTGCTGGGCTCCACAGTGATGTGTCCGCAGGCGGACATTCTCCGCTGCGGACACATCTTTCGGCCCTGCTTTGCACTGCGTTTGTGTCTGCATGCCATCAGCATGCAGACACAAACGATAATGTGAAGCCAGACTTAGTGCTTCTATCACTAATATTATCTGTGATAGTCTTTCTGAGATAGCCACTTTTTACTTGTGGACTCGGACAGGCGTCACACAGATTTCACAAGCCCAGTGTTCTCAACACTAGTATCTGACTTCACAAATACTTTTCTAGATAAAGTGGGAAAAATTCCATTAGGCACCTCAAAATCTTGTAGAAATTCTTCCCAGAATAGTGGAATCTGTTAAAAGTGCAAAGATTGTACTAACTCTTTAGGTATTCTAATACTTTTGTCCATATAGTGTATAACAACAAATTAATCTACCTACCATTTTAGACCAATTTTGATTAAAAGAATCTATAAACATACATAAAATAGAATTTAAAATTGTGATGGTCATTCCTATGATCAAATTCAACAGTTTATTCTAATACATGCAGTATGTACACATCTAAGTTCAGAGAGTGAAAACTTGAGGAACTTTTTGGTTATCATTTGAGTTGATAACCACCTGCTGAAAAGGCCAAGTGTGTTAAGACCCTACTGATAATTCTGGCTGAAAGCTTAAAGCCAAAGCACTTAGGCTGCCTTCAGACTTGCAGATGCATCTGCAGCGTTTTGCAGATGCATCTGCATGCAGACCGCGGCCCCTATGTTTATAATGGTGCGCACGGCGGTCTGCAGATGCTTGCAGACCGCCGTGCGCACCCATTCACTCCTATATGTGATCTGTGCGCAGGCGGATGCCTGCGTACAGATCACACACTCTCGTCCGCACCAGGGACGCGACATCTCGCGTCCATGGTGCGGGCGGGAGTGTGTGATTTGTGCGCAGGAATCCGCCTGCACACAGATCACATATAGGAGTGAATGGGTGCGCATGGCGGTCTGCAAGCATCTGCAGAATGCCGTGCGCACCATTATAAACATAGGGGCCGCGGTCTGCATGCAGATGCTTGCAGATGCATCTGCAAAACGCTGCAGATGCATCTGCAAGTCTGAAGCCAGCCTTAGGAGTTTTATAGCCTCCTCTATCATTTAACTGATTCTGAGATATACAGTACATTGCCATTTTCTTTATAACAGTGGTAAATATTTTGCAGGAATTAATTCTGCTGATCACCCCGGAGCATATGATGTGATTTTATTGGCAGGTGCACAAATTTAATTTTATTTATTTCTTGTTTGTTTGTCTTAAATGGGCTTTTTACAGCCGTCTGTTCCCCGAATAAACTTTCATAATATTTTTCTTCGCAGAAGAATTCGATGTGTGGGAGACTTTGCATTATAGTTTTATGGCCTGCACCTCGGTAAAATTGATTTACGTAGAAAATCACAGTTTGCAGGTATTCAGAATGAATATTTATTTTCTGATTGATATAAAAGTCGACGTAGAAAGCGAAAGGAGTCTGTTAAAGCTAAGTGAAAGGCTGGGTTTCTCATAGAGTTTACATTGTGCAATAATAAATGTACCGTATATACTCGTGTATAAGCCGACCCGTGTATAAGCCGACCCCCTACTTTTGCCCCCAAAACCTGGGAAAATCTATTGACTCGTGTATAAGCCGAGGGTGGACCCTAGCACAAGTATACAGCCCCCAGCAGTGTGGTATACACCAGTCCCAGAGGTAGATACAGCAGCCCCAGTGGTAGTATACACGCAGCCCCAGTAGTATATACAGCCCCAGTGGTAGTATATACAGCCCCAGTGGTAGTATACAGGGCCCCAGAGGTATATAGCAGCCCCAGTGGTAGTATACAGGGCCCCAGAGGTATATAGCAGCCCCAGCGGTAGTATACAGGGCCCCAGAGGTATATAGCAGCCCCAGTGGTAGTATACAGGGCCCCAGAGGTATATAGCAGCCCCAGTGGTAGTATACAGTGCCCCAGAGGTATATAGCAGCCCAGTGGTAGTATACAGGGCCCCAGAGGTATATAGCAGCCCCAGTGGTAGTATACAGTGCCCCAGAGGTAAATAGCAGCCCCAGTGGTAGTATACAGGGCCCCAGAGGTATATAGCAGCCCCAGTGATAGTATACAGTGCCCCAGAGGTATATAGCAGCCCCAGTGGTAGTATACAGGGCCCCAGAGGTATATAGCAGCCCCAGTGGTAGTATACAGTGCCCCAGAGGTATATAGCAGCCCCAGTGGTAGTATACAGGGCCCCAGAGGTATATAGCAGCCCCAGTGGTAGTATACAGTGCCCCAGAGGTATATAGCAGCCCCAGCGGTAGTATACAGGCAGCCCCAGTAATGCAGGCCCCCCCCAGCGTCTCTCCGGTCACCTGTAAAGCAAGCTATACTTATCAGTGTCCCGCTCGCACCCGCCGCTGCCGACATCCGCGATCCTCCATCTTCATGCGACTCCTCTTCCTGTTTCCTGTGCGCGTCGCCGGGAATGACGTCATTGCCGGCGACGCGCACAGAAACAGGAAGAGGAGTCGCATGAAGATGGAGGATCGTGGATGTCGGCAGCGGCGGGTGCGAGCGGGACACTGATAAGTATAGCTTGCTTTACAGGTGACCGGAGAGACCCTGGGGGGGCCCTGCATTACTGGGGATGCGGGGGCTGCTGTATACCGATGTATACATCGGTATGTACCGATGTATACATCGGTATACAGCACTGACTCGCGTATAAGCCGAGGGGGGTACTTTTCAGCCCAATTTTTGGGCTGAAAAACTCGGCTTATACGCGAGTATATACGGTAATTTGGAGCATGACATCTGTTTCGTATATGAAACGATAATCACATTTTAAAAACAGTGTAGATTACTTTTTCAAGAGTAGAAGAGAAAATAAAAGTTATTATTTGTCTTCGATGTTAATCCAAAGTACCAAAGCCTTAAAATTAAAGTGTATGATAGGACTTGAATATTTATTTTATTATTCTTTATATTCCAGAGAGTATCACAAGGACAAGAGAACAAAGGGGTAGAGATAATCAAGAAAGAGGTGCAAACCATCCAAAAACTTTTGAACAGTCCATAAACATCAGGAACTTTTTCCTGTGTAAATAAGGCCTGGAAGCTTCACGTTTTGTCTTTGGGGGTCAGACGTATGTAGCACCTGCTGTGGAAGCTAAATATAAGTATAAAATGCCACACACATTCACCTCTACAGATACGGATTCTTTTGCTGAACTGCAGAAAACTACTATTCCCAAGGTGCCTTGTTCATCTCATCAGTGCTTCCACGGTAACACCCCCTTTACTGGCTCATTTTCAGGGCATTTTTGGGCTCTCAAAGGACTTTTGGCAATGTTTGGTTAGTGAAAAAGTTCGATTTGGTGGCTGTGTTCAAAAGAAAAGTAGTCAATTCAGAACAGACAACCATCTGGAGATTCTGGCAATTGCCAAATAGGTCAATACCAGTAGTGGAACCATTGAGTTTAGGGTCCCTGCAGTTTCATTGGTGTCAGGAGTTTCATAGGTATCTACATCTTTAGTTATATATATTCACATTTTTGGGGGTATATATTTTAACATCTTTACCAGTCGGAACAGCTCACTGCATACCAAATATACTTGGGTCTCAAAACAAGCTGTATAAAAGGTTTTTAATAGCTCCCCCTAGTGGCTGGTGCTGGTAGATAATTTCAGATCTTATTTTAGAAGATGCAATACAATCTAGTGTGGCAACAGAGGCCAAGATAAAGGGAATATTTGACAAAGTGCAGAAACAAGCAGAATTGATGTATCTCACAGCATGCCACTTCACAGCCTATGTTATGTATGGGTAAGGATTTGATCATGAACTTTTTGACTTTTTCTTAATTGCTTGTCAAACAGATCTGGGCTGTGACTATATAATGCCTTTTATGACTTTAGAGGCCTCTTTGGCACCAGAGAGCACCTAAGGAAAAAGAAGAGACCTGACAGAGCTTTCTAGATAACGTCCGGGTGGAGTGGAGGCAGTAGGACAGGTATTGGTAGAGTCTGGGAAAGAAGAGTATATAAGGGTTTATCTTTTTTAACCCCTCTCTGACTATTGGAATCCAGCAAAATGCCAGCCAGCAGACATTTTTCTGAAGTGAAACACCCAAACTTTGGATTCATCAGACTCCATGAATGTAGGGAAATGCTAAATGAGTCCAATTACTTTAGAATCGATTCACTGCTATCTACTCTCTATTCCCCCTCGGAAGAAGCCTAAGCGAAACGCGTTAGGGGGTCGGTGGCCACGGACAGGTAAAATTCTAGACCCATGAAGGATATTTTGGTGCAGTTACTACTTGGTTGTATGGTGTGTATATGGAAACTGAGCACTAATTTGTGGTGCCAGATATAGGATTTCTTTGTTTATTACCATACTTGCATCCTGTTTTCATGTGGTCTCCTGTCATGTGTGCTGCCTGAGGCATTACTTTTAATTGCTGCATTTATTGTATTAACTTTTAATAAAGAGCACTTGTGATTATGATTCTGGCCTGACTCCAGGGTTGTTTATATAGGAATTGGTCTCTATTACATAAATAGCTCTTCTTCACTGAACAAGAAATAAACTTTTTCATGGAAGGAAACTCGTATTCCACATAGTTTCTATATATGAAAGATCAGTTTATACCTTGCAATCTATAAATGTAATATATATGCACAAATATATTTCATGCTCTGCACGCTGCAAGTGGTTCAAGACTAGTCCTGATGAGATTGTCATGCCTCGAGATTTGATCTGGTGATCTTTTGCTCCAGGGTTTGTTGCCTTTTCTTTTAAGCCACAATTTGGTCAATCTAAGTGCTGATAGTCTATTACTTTTACATTTGTTTCTATTCCTTTGGTTTGTGGTTACAGGTGCTGTCACTTGTTTATTGTCTCTATCCAATCACATTCTTGGTGGGGTTATTTATACTTCCCTATTCTAGCCATTCTCGGCTGGCTATATTTATTTCTGTGTTATTGCTACTGAGAGCTAGGGCTTCTGCCTGTTTTGCTGAGACCGGTTTGGTATTTAACCTGTGTGTTCTCATTTGTCTTTCATACACCTTCCTTTTCTTCCTTTGGTGTTCTAATAGGTTGGTAATTGGTTTCTCTTTCTTGCATTTATTATTTTTCCTTTGTCCACTTGTGCCTGTCTTTTATGTTTACTTACTTTTGTTTTTTGTCTACCACTGCACTTTTTCCTTATCCTGGTTAGTTGCACCCTGCTCTTTGGTTACTATGGAAAAATGAGAAATTGTTTGACGGCCTTTTAAAGAGTCAGGTCCAAACCATGCTTTTTTACTTGTGAGGCCACGGACTATTAGTCTGTACAGGAACCAGATGTCACAGGGTGGTATAACGGTTAAGGGAATAAGGAGGCAGGATGTTAAAATGGGAAAAAAGGTGACCTTTAGACTGGGGGTCCTTGGCTAGTCCTTTTCCCAGAATTATCTCTGAAGGTGAAGATGCTTAGGCCACCACTCGTGCCCTTTGTGACTGATCAGCACTAGGTTAAGACCCCCTCACCTCCACCCACGGACCAGGAAGCACATCAACTCCCAGAAAATTAGGAAAACTCCAGACAAATACAGCAAGAAGGCTTCAGCACCAAGTGCACAAATGTCCTCTCAGGTCACGGTCTTTGCAGAGACTAAAATGTTATCAGCGACATCTGCTGGTAGAAGAGGGAACTAATTAAGGACCAGGGGCATGGACAGCTGCATAACTGGACAATCCCTCACCTAAAGATATATACAAACCAGCAGCTTCTGACATTAAGACCGAAAGTGTCAAAGGAAATTTACTCCCATTTAAACTACAGCAGAGCTTCAAATGTACTGCAGAGTAGTCAACATGTGACACAAGTAGGGCGTGGGTGCGGATTCGGTGATTTACTTTTTTATTTTATTTTGGTATAGGCTTCTTTTCTCGCTTTATTGTGCGTGAGCTTGTATGTGCATAAAACATTTGACAAAAGTATGCATACAAGACAAGGCGAGAGCAAACATGAGATCTACACATTTCTCTGTTAAGAAAAAGACAGATTACAAGAAGGCTCTTGTTTTTTGGCCCCATTGTGTTGAATGCCCCTTCACAGAAAACATCATTCAAGATCAAGAGTATTAAAGTCTGCATTTCAAAGAAATTGTCACCTAAGCATTGGCCAGTTGTAGAAAATATAATGGTAGAAGAGCAAAAGCTAATTGTGGTCTTCATATCTCCAGATAACAGTTGAGATACCCCTACTTGTACAGTTTTCCACTACATTGCTAGAACAGTGCAGATATGAGAGTTGCTTTCACATTTAGGCTAGGGTCACACTTTTTCATAGAATTGCGTTCACCACATCCAGATCCGGATGCGGTGAACGCAATTGCGGTCCCACACATTTTTTAACAAGAAATGTGTGGAGGGAACCGCAATGCAGTAACCGGATTGCTCTGTATGTGTAATCCGGAGCAATCCGGTACCGTACAGTTTGCTCATCCCGGCTGTCGCAGGGATGAGCAAACTGTGATCACTGTTTAAAAATAATAAATATTATTAATAATTGTGGCCATAATGTCTCTAGGGGGTGCCCACCCCCCTAGAGACATACCACCCACTCAGCTGCGCATATAATGAATTAATTGCTGATGTACAGTAAGCTGGCTCCTCTCGGACCTGTATTCCATACTACACTCCAAACCCTATAGAAGTCAAGGGGAAATTCTGACATACCTGGCTTGTTTGTGATGGCGCAAGACATCATTCCAGCTGAAGGCGTGTTGATTGGCTATGCTGTTCCTTTAACAGCTTTATTTGGTAGCAAACCTCAACACAGACATTTAGTCCGTTTTGGGATTCAACCAACACAGGACACAAAATGTCTTGTACGAACCCTAAATTTTACAGATCAGGTTCACCCATCGCTATTCATGCCAAAGCCCAGTAAGAGTAAGGCAAATTGTGGACAGCCGAAGTTGTTGCAGCAACCACTGGCAGTATTAATTTGGACCACATGTAACTAAAATATTGTTCCGGAAATGAAAACCCAATAAGATTCTGCATGTGACATGTGTAACAAATAAAACATATTCTTCCAAGAGAGTGAAGTTCTGGGTCTACTAGCATTTTCTAGCTGCTACATATCTCTGCGGGGTAGTCATAGAAGACCTCCTGCCTTTACATGGAAAAAGATGTTGTCAAAAAGAATCAAGAATTAAAGAGTCACCAACCCTTTAGAAAGTAGCAAGTTGTTATAGAAACTTCCCACATTATTTCCAGAAACAGTTCTCTCTGTACACGCTTCACACAATAAAAGATTTCTGGTTGTCTTTGAAGTCTTTTTTGCATATTTTTCATGTTTTGCACTAAAGAGAAGCGGTGTATATGGTTACAGCAGTATTGTATTGTAAAGCCTAAGTTATCTCAGATACACCAGCTGCAAAAATGTTCACAAAAGACAAGAGATATATAAAGTTTTATGGATGTAGGAAATAAAAGATGAAGCTATTTTTTATCATTTGGGCAAGTCCTGCTCATTTTTGCTTGCTTTTGTTTATGTATTTTAATGAAAACCTTCCAGGAGATTTAGGATCTTCAAACTAATAACACTGCGTTAAAATGTAAAAAAATGAGGTTGAAACATACCTTTTTAGTTCTAGTTGCAAATGGATATTCCATCACTGAACTTCGAATTCTTACATAAAAAAAAAATCTTCATGGATCCACCCCATGTACCATTGTGCAAAGGATCAATTTTCATTGCATTTGCAGTGTCCTTCCTATAAAGTCTTGTTAAAAAAGGCTTTTTGTGAAAAGTTAAGGGTTTAGCATAGGCTAGGGTCACACTTGCATATTTTTTTTTAAAACCTGATCCGTTTTGAGCTTTTAAAAGCTCAAAACCGGAGAAGGAAACGCTCCTCATAGGAGCCTATTATAAAAAAACCAGATTGCTTTACAAGCAATCTGGTTACCGCCTCCGGCTCTGCAGCCTGCATGAAAAATCATGCAGGCTGCAGTTGTCGGAGCGGTTCTGGACCCGCAATGCGGTAACCGCATTGCTCAGGATGTGTAATCCTGAGAAATGCGGTAACCATATATACTTTGCTTATCCCGGCTGCCGCCGCCGGGATAAGCAGAGTGTTATCACTGTTAAAAAATAATAAATATTATTAATAATTGTGGCCATAATGTCTCTAGTGGGTGCCCACCCCCCCTAGAGAGATACCACCCACTCAGCTGCGCATATAATGAGTTAATTGCTGATGTACAGTAAGCCGACTCCTGTTGGCTCTGTACATTTTTATGAATGAAGCCGCAGCTCTCCTGTGAGCGGTGCACATACAATACGTAATGTACGTTTAGTATGTGCCGTGTCCAGGGTCCTGTAGCCATTTACATTAGATCTATGAACTGCGCTGCCCATAGATCTACTGTAAAAGCCTTCAGAGCCTCGGACAGCGCACATACTATACGTACATTACGTATTGTATGTGCACCGCTCACAGGAGAGCTGCGGCTTCATTCATAAAAATGTACAGAGCCGACAGGGTATAAGCGGTAATTTCAATGCAGGAGGCGGGGAGGCTGGCCTCCTGCTCTGACATCACCACCTTTCCCCGCCCTGCTCTATGTTAACCATAGAGCAGGGCGGGTATAAGCGGTGACGTCACCGCAGGGGGCGGGGCTAAGCGGCCATTTCTATAATAAACTCTGTGTTATACTGCAGACGAGGGAGACAATGATTGGCAGCGGTGGGCAGATTAAACATGCAGGGGGTGTGAATCTGCCCTTCGGCTCCAGCCTCTAGCCACCTCCTTTCTGGCTGCAGGATGTAAGTTTTCTAAGTGTATTTACTCGGGGTATAGGGGGGCTCAAGGGCTGGGGGACCCCTTGCCTGGATGCAGCAGACATGCTGCATACAGTGCTGTAATTAGATCACCATGCCTGGTTTGGTGACAGGTCCTCTTTAAAGCAAACCTGTCACCCCCCCCCCCTGGACATCAAAAGCTAAAATAGCCACCTTCTGCAGCACTAAGGCTGCATTCAGAAAAGGTGTCTATAGCCTTTTGATGCCGTATATACAATGAAATATTGGTTTAGAGCTATCCGAACCTGAATATCTTACTACTCGCCCATCACTAGTCCGCACAAGCAGGAAGACATTTCTGATATTGAGTCTGGTGTAGGATCAAACTCGCCAATGCTAGTCTATGGATCCAGGAAAAAATCAGATAGCACTTGACTGCTATCTATGGTATTAGAAGCTGCAGTGGCGGACCTTGCGACTGGGGGGCCCTGGTGCAGCAGCTGATGTTGAGGACTGGAGGGGGGGGGGTGTTGGGGGGTGTTATCGGGGGCCGGGTGGCTGTGTGGACCATATGTGCTGCTCCTCCTACCTGCATCGAGCGAGCAGCACATTCCTGGGAGCCGGGGCAGCAGAGAAGAGGAGGGGCGGGCTCAGCCAGGGGAAGCAGGAAGCTTCCCTCGGTTAACCCCCTCTCCTCTGCCATACTGGCACAGGGCCATGGGGGTGGGCTGGGGGCCCCCCTGCAGGCTTCAGGGGCCTCCTAGCCGGTCAGGGCCCTGGTGCAGCTGAACCAGCTGCACCACAGTAGGTCCGCCCCTGAGAGGCTGGAGGAACTTTTTAATTCCATGCTAGAAAAACTGATGACCAAACTCTGATGATAAAAACTGACAATTTGACCAAACTCTGATGAAACTGATCAATTTATCAAAGTTGGACCATTTTTATCATACGAGAAAAATCACTGACATGTGAAGAGCCCCAGAAATAGTAAATATACATTTTCTTGGTTTTACGAAGGGCCCATTAAAGAAGACAAAGCTTACCTTAAGAATCGAGATCAGCTAATGAATGTAGCACAATAAAACTGGATTATAAATGAAAAGTATAAACAGGAATAGCAAAATCTCATCAAATCTCCATTGTTACCTATTGTAAGGAGAAACAGCCCTGTCGATGTAATTGAAACATCTGTCATTGTGACATTAAATAGCGAATTCTCAGACCTTTTATCACATTCCTTTGCATTTCTTAGAATGCTAAATTGAAATAACAGCGCTCTCCAGGATACAAAGAACCAGTCATACCTTCTTTAATGAGAAGAAATAAGATTTATCCCACAACAGCTGAGAGTTGTTTGGCATCTTTGAAGATTTTAATGGAGAATTTTGCTGATCAAACCATCTCTGACATAACAGAATGACAGATTTCTGTAAACCTATGACTTCTGACTGCCGGAAATTGCAAAACAACGTGTAAGTGAAAGCTCTTCTGGCAGCAATGATAGAAAAAGAAAAGTGAGAGAATACATTGTGTGATTTTCGAGTGCCATTGACAATATTGTTTTGGGGAACTTTGATCAAAGACCTAACTCAATTCTGTTTGTCTCGTCAAGGCAACACCCCATAGAACAAGACTTCTCTACACCTTGACGATCACCTGTTCTCCCCTACAGTGCCAAGTATGGGGAAAATTAAGTATTACAAGCTGCCATACATTTAAAGGGAACCTGTTCAAATGATCCACCCCAAACTGTTTGTATGGTCATGTTGTTCTTTGAAAAATAATATCATCAATATCTTTACTGGTGCAATTTGTTATTCCCTGACTAACTGAAAAATCACTTGGATTTGCTATGCACATGAGGTTTAAGTGCCCCGGGCATAATCATAGCACTTGCCTAACTGTAAGGGGGCAGGATAATGTTATCCCCTCTTTGGATATGTTTTATGTTCTGTGTGATAATGCCGGTAGAGCAGTCTAGCCAGGAGACATCTAGTGGCCAGAGGTGAGAAGATGCTCCCCAAGCTGTGCCCAGCCATGATCAGGATTATTAATAATGTAAGCATTTTGGATGGGGTTTAGTTAATAAAAGGGGTTGTTGCATGCAGGAAAGGTCAGGAAAGTTAAAAAGAAGTAGTAGACTGCTGGAAACCTAATCCCACTTCCACTCTTTGGGTTGTATCTGGGAATTGGGGCTAGAAACGTAATGGGAATCTAAACTAAAAGTGAGTATGCCTCTCCCCCAGCCTCCGTTGCCTCTGAAAGGGCCCTTATTTAGAGTTGTTCTCCTCCAGTATTAGCGCAGTAAACACCAGCCCTGTCTTGGGCGAACAACTACCACAGAACATACGGTGAAGGAAAACCTTTTCTTGTGGAGGTCCCTTATCAGCCTTTGGATGCATTCCCAAGGGAGCAGTAGGGCCTGAACAGTTGAGACTGGCAGACCCATGCAGTGTGGGGGATGGGAATCGGGTGTCACTGGGACAATGGGGAGCAGTTTACAGCAAACGTACCACTGTGAACGTCATTTTTGTTTATCTATTAAGTATTTCCAAAGTGTGTTTATGAGATGCTAATTAGGACTTTGACATGTCGAGGAGGCATTATTACCCCAACTAGTCGGGCCACTTAACATGTTATCATGCCCTTGTGGGTGTGATAACATGCTTTATAAAAGTGGCAATTTTGCCAGCTATATACAAAGAAGCGCATGCGCATGGCTTTCTTCTCTTCTCTTCTCTTCTCAACATTGAGCTTCTCTGATGCCAGGTGAATGCGTCCCACCTTCAGAGAGGCTCACAGCACATGATTGGAAGCCGTCCGCACTTCTTGTCATACGCACTACTCGGAAGCCGGCTGTATGTGTTCCGACTTCAGGGAGGCATAGTGCGCATGACCAAAAGTGTGGATGAAGGCCAATCATGTGCTGTGAGCCTCTCTGAAGCCTGGATGCATTCACCTGCCATCAGAGAGGCTCAACGTTGAGAAGAGAAGAAAGCCATGCGCCTGCGCTACTTTGTGTATGGCTGACAAAGATGACGCTTTTGTAAAACATGTTATCACACCCACAGAAGCGGAATAACTTGCTAAATTAGCCGACTAGTTGGGGAACCAACGCCCCCGCGACTAGTCAAAGCCCTAATTAGCATCTCATAAAGGAACGTTTTATAAAGACCTGTTTATATATGTAAAGAAATTAAGGGACTATTAGGTAGGGATTATTGATATGTGCACAGAACTGTTGGTGATTATGGGGACACAGAGGATCTAACAGGTTCCCTTTAAAATATTTAATGATCCTGAATTTTCCCTTGTCTGTTCTTACTATTAGGCCGGAGACACACGATGCCAGACACATGTGAGATACTCGCACGACTCTTGCATGACTCACCCGGCACGGCCGACGTCTCTCTGGACAGAAGCGCATCAGCTGCTTGTGTTTCTATGCAGCTCTAGGCTCTCGTACAGAAAGCCAGTGGCCGTTTCGGGTGAATCATGCGAAACTTGTGCGATTATCTTGCATGTGTGTTGCATTGTGTGTTTCCAGTCTCAGGTCTATAAAGAGATAGTGTTTTTGGCTACTTCTACAGTGAATGAGATCTTTTGGTTTCTGGGCTTAACAAGGGCAGTTTTCTAAAATGCCAGGCAATTGTAGGTGCAAAAGATGCTAAGTGGGTAAACGTAGCATGTACAGAGCATTTCAAAAAGGGGACAGGGGCAATAGCCAGCCACAGTAATTTTGCTATAATGCCTGACATCAAAATGACCTTGACCTAAATTGAATAAACAAAAATATCCAAAATTATTCCAATTGTGCAAAATTGTAAAAAAGAAAAAAAAATTCAACATTAAAATACAATACCACTTTATGAGTCAATTTGTAAAGACTTTGGATTAAACAGAATACCATTTTCAGTGGGATTTTTTTAGTTTTATTTTTTTGGAAGCCCAGGTTATGATATTAGCATGAAAATGAGAATTAAAAAACATACGGTATTACATTTTGTTTAATTTTGCATGGCCGAATAAAAACTGCTGCATTAAACGTGCCTGACATTTATGTGCTCAGTGAAAATGAATCCGCACAATATTCCGGTATAATTAGATCCCTAACTTCTAGCCAGAAACTCCAAACTCAATGAACATTTTTATATGAGAAAAAGTGAAGCTTCGAACAATCAAATGTTCTTTGTGTTTTTTTCTTATGTTAATATTTTCCTTATTTTTTTTTAAATTTGCTATTTTTTTCTGGTTTTGGTATAATTAACAAATAACTAAAGGCAAATGATTAAAATAATATTATAATATTAACAGTATTAGTATATAATGACAATAATAGGTTGAAGCATAATAACAATAATGTCTGCTCCAATTATTGTCATCGTGAGCATTCTTTACTATTAGTATTGTTACTATAAAATGCAACAATTTATAAAAAGGTACTATTATCTATAACATACGCTGAAGTAACTGGAGAGAAGTTGCTGTGTATTAGGCTGTGTGGTCACGGTCTGGAGGTGCGGCGGGAACCCGCAGGTGGCCGTAGGGAGACCGAAGTCGCCCTGTAGTCACGATCTGCAGTGGGTGCAGGGTGGCTTCTCCCCAGTGGCGTAACAAGGCCACTGCGGGCCCCAGTGCAGCCTTTACACCGAGGCCCTCTTAGGTGAGGACTGGGGGGGGAAGTGCTGTCAGGAACTTTCAGCCTGACAGTTGAGGACTGTGGGGAGGGTCGTGCTTAGGAATTTCGGCTGACATGGGAGCGGGAAGGGGGGTAGGTGCTGTCAGGAGCTTTCAGCCGCCTGACAGTACAGTTGAGGCGCGGAGGAAAGGGGGGGTGCTGTCAGGAATTTTCAGCCTGACAGCACAGTTGCAGTTGAGGAGCGGCCGCCGCACTTACTATTCTTGCAGAGCTGCCGACAGCAGGAGGAGAGGAGAGAGGAGCGGCAGGCACAGCTACAGGAAGTGCCACTTCAATCCCTCCCCGTCCTCCCTCCTCGCCTCGGACTCCCGCAGTCGCGGCTGGCGGCTAGAGGCACAGGCCCCCCCGCGGTAGGTACGCCACTGCTTCTCCCTGCGTGCACCTGATGGGGACCAATTCCGCACCATGAAATGAACATGCTGTGAAGGAGCAGAATGCCGCAGCCCACATGCTGCTGTCAAAATACTGTGGTTGGGTGGAGCATAGTGAGGATGCGATTTCTACAGATCTCGTCCACTATGCGGCAATTACTGATCGTGTGCACGCATCCTTACTGTCACAGAGGTAACATGGCAGAGAGTGTTCTCCTCTATTTATAGTGGCAGTTCATCCCTTCCTCCTCTCACATTGCGCCAACCATCCCTTTGGTGCCTATCTTTCGCCAATTCCAATCTCATCATCAGAGGCTCTGTTGAACACTGGGTTGTCACTAGTCATGGTAAGTCTGGTCCTGGGAGGGGTGGGTCTACATACCTCTCTACCCTCATCTTGTGGAGTAACATTTAGGCTATGTGCCAACTGTGCATTTGTGCTGTATGTTTTTGCTGTGTTTGTGCATCACCCACAGCTTTAACATTAAAGTCAATGTGTTTTTTTAAAATGCTGTGCCTACATGTGCGCGTGTGCTGCAGAAATCACCTGTGGTTATAAAAGTCCCTGTTAATTAGCATGTCGGTTTTCGGGCTGCATGTTCCCCATTAACTCCATTATAAACCCTACAAAAAAGCATGACGCAGTCCTTTGTGATGCTTATTTACAGTGATTTCCACAAGCAAAAATGCTGCAATTCTCACCATCCTTGGGGAACACACGGAGACCTTGGTGATGTATTCCTCCCATGCAGTGGCAGGAGCTACGCAAAGTGAGTTCCAGAACCTGCCCATGTGACTGGCCATGTGACCTTTCATGTCCTGGAAATACCATACACACAGCTCCTGCCGGTGCCCGGGGACATCACAATTTGTGTCTGTGTGTGTATCTGTCTGTCTGTGTGTGTGTCTGTGTGTCCCCTTATTTATGCTGACTTTGTAATTTGCACAAATCCAGCACAAACACAATACGTTCATGCTGCTTTAATTTTTACACAGATGCATTTGTGCAGCTGACAAACGTAGCATATACGCAGCAAAACATCCAGTGGGCATATAGCCTTACAGTGTAAAGCAAGTGATGGAAGCCAACGGCAGTATACTGTATATTCCTTACTATGCTTACCATGCTTGATCCCAATGGGGTCATGATCTAAGTTCACTTTCTTGGAGCATGTGCATTTGGTTATATTTCATATCCATATTTTATTGACGTGTGCAATGATCCCCTATAAGCTGTTAAGGGGCCACAATATTTTCTGTGTGCCTTTGATTTCATATACAACTGCAATAAATGGTTTATTTTTTTAGTCATACAGTTTTTTTGCATTCCACTTGGCAGAGGTTCTCTACTAGAGAATAAGGATTGATGGAATAGGAAAGAATTTAGTACCAAATAAAATAACTATGCTGCCTTTGCCTGTACATAGGGAAACAAGCGTATCAACTAATGTACATGAAGGGCTGGGGGGATCATTAGGGAATTTACCTGTTACACCGTGTGCCAGTCCAAGTCTGTCTAAACTCTATATACTATTGTAAACCACTTTACTGGTGTCTACCTGGCAAAGTCGTATGAAGTTCTATGTGTTTTTGATGGAATAGGAAACCATAGAATCTGGTGTAACCCTTTAGAGAATATCAGTAGTAATGTTGAACTTATTGGTTTAGAATCCAGGATCCATAACTATCTAAGGCCGGCTTCACATCACGATTTTAGGCATCCGAGTGTATCTATGTCAAATCGGATACACTCGGATGCGATTGTGGCTCCCATGTATCCCTATGGGGCTCGGATTGTGCTCGGATGTGTCCTTTTTGCCATCCAATTTAAGCACAATCCATAACCCCATAGGGATACATGGGAGCCACAATCGCATCCGAGTGTATCCGATTTGACACGAATACACTCGGATGCCTAAACATCGTGATGTGAAGGCAGCCTAATGGCCACTTTACACGCGGCAACAGGAAGATAGAAAACGGCAGGTGTCGGAGACAATTGTACCTTTTACCTTCAAAACACCTTGCAGATACCTGATTACACGCAGCCACTTCAAGGTGTTTTGAAGGTAAAAGGTACAATTGTCTCAACACCTGCCGTTTTCTATCTTCCTGTTGCCGCGTGTAAAGTGGCCATTAGTTATAAAAAGGTGTGCAAAGTTTTCCCAAACTGCTATGGGAAATTTGGTGTAATTCAG
Source organism: Allobates femoralis (assembly GCA_033576535.1). Taxonomy (NCBI): domain Eukaryota; kingdom Metazoa; phylum Chordata; class Amphibia; order Anura; family Aromobatidae; genus Allobates; species Allobates femoralis. The sequence continues at coordinate 161,486,925 of JARQOC010000009.1, read as the reverse complement.
CTCGTTAGTGAGTGGCAAGACCCTGTGTAGGAATCTCCAGGCTCCATTGTCAGCATACAACAGAGGGGAGTTGTACAGGGTATTGCAAGGGTAAAACAAGCATAGAACAATACCATGCAATTTTCTTAACTACCTAATAGATAATAATGATAATAATGGACATCTTCTAAAATTATCTCAAAAATGTCAATAATTGTATTTATTTTACAGGTGATATGCGGTTGGAAAATAATGCAGTAATGAGCGACAGTATAAAGAATAGGACAGCGCAGGCCTTTTAACTAATCATTAAGTGTACGGTACAGATGCATTTACTCCAGATGGCTTGGGTTGTGTAATCTGCGTAATGATTGCTCTATGCTTCCTGCAGAAGAGATTAAAGAGAGGAGAAAAAATAATGGAGTTTATTTTAAGGAAAATCCAGTAGATAAAAATTGATGTAAAGTTAATAGAATACAAGTTCTTCCACAACCTGCAATAACAGCCGGACAGACTGGAAAATATAGAGCTGTCTAAAGAACACAAATGTCCTACAGGGCTTTACAGAGTCCAAGTATTGGTGGTCATTTTACCTTACGGAGGTTACTTTACTTCTATTAGTCTGTATATTTTTATTGATGTGTTTTTTATGCTTTCCATCTAAAATCATGTTATTTTTTAAAGCTGAGCATCACTCCGCAGAGCACTCATTTAGGTTAAGTATAGCCCAGAGGTAAGATAAGTAGGTATGAATAAACCTACTTTCTCAGGACATTTCTTGTCTCTAAATGTCCCCCATATTAATGTTTGAATTGTTTTTAGTTCATGAAAAATATTTTGAGAAAATGTGTGATGTGAGATTTCAGGATTTTATGGATGATATTATATTACATTTTACAATATATTCTATCATATTTTGCATCTATTAGGGACTCACCTAGGTGGGTGAATTCACTAAGCTGCAGGTACCAAAGATGATAGCCCAGTGGGCAGGACTTGATGATTGGCAAGAAAACCGGCAAAGAGCATGAAAATGGGGTGAGCTGGATGGCAAATAGACATGCAGGACAGGACACACCAGGAGACAGTGCTACCGGTGTAGGCAAGCAGAGGAACTCAAGATGTCTAGTTAGTTCCGGAATTGCCGCAGCGTTATGTGAACGAATGCGGAGGAATGATGACCATGCTTACAGCAGATGAAGGGTGAATCAGAAACCAAATGGATAACTAATGGCAACAGATGTGAAGAGGTAAAGTTGTTTCTAGAGGATATACACTATGATGCAGATGTGGCGCCCCTGCGGCCAAGCCGCCACAAATGGTACTATAAGTATTCCCTATGCGTGATGTAATACCCGGAGGAAAGAGGAGGACACTTTGCTGAGACCCCCAAATACACCCAACATGTCTGAACTTCAGGCCAGGGAAGTGTTGGGAAAAAGAGAACCACCTATAGGGCAGTCCTCGCTTCTTGGCTAGAGGGAGGAGTTAGGTTAGGGGTGGGTGGCAAGAAGTAGAGTTCTAATTGAGTCTAGGCAACTTGAGAAACAGTATGGAGAATAGAGTGAAGTGTTAGGCTGAGGGCCTGAAGAGATGAACTTGATGTCAGCTGTTGAAGCTGGGCAGATCTATTTGAATGTGACCCTACAGATGTAACTTTAGAAACAAATGCCTGTCTATGAGAGAAATGCCAAAATGTTTGTTGGTGGATGAATAATAATAGTAGAAATCCAGTTATGACAACTAGCAAACAGGATAATGACTGTAAAGCCATTTTGTGAAATTGTAATTTTCTTGAACTTTATGCGTATTAGCATGAGAAATTTCCTAAATGTTAATTGTGCTCGTATGCCTTCTAAGTGAAATGAACGGCCTTAATAAACGTTAACAACCACACAAATGGTCTGTACACAATCATGAGCCCAATTCTAAACGCTCAATCATATATTCAGAAGCAATGGAGTGCATTGCTGTAATAAAACTCTGGCTATGAGATCCAGAACAAAACTGAAGCTTTCTAATAATGCCAGAAAACTAAAATATCAGCTAGGAAATCATTCATATTAAACTACAGGACCTGACTGTATAGAAGAGGTTGGCCAATACTTAAACATCGATGACTCATTTTTAGGAGAAGTCATTAATGTCTCATCACCTGGGGACTCACACCCAACACCTCCATCGATCAGCTGATTCAGGTGCCGGCGACGGCAGCAGGTGTCCGGAAATGCTCTGTTCCGAAGCTGCTCCGTCTTCTGAAAATGGCTATTCAAATCAATAGGAGACGAATGTTCAGTACCCCGTCGTGGCTGCTATTAGAAGATAGAGAAGCTCTAGAACTGAGCATTTCCTGCCACCTGCCGGGAACAGCTGATTAGTGGGAATGGTGGGTGTCGAACTCCAGCCAATCAGACATTGGTGACCTATCCTAAAGATATAGACATGAAATCACTGCACACGTAAGCGTAAGTTCTGCTTTTGGTGAGTCTTTATTTAGACATGTGAGAAGTTTGAGCGACTGGCACAAGATGTTTACGCCTCATTGTGGCCTTGATCACATAGTTGCCAGTAGTACAGGTATCCAAACAGATAAATCCCACTGGCATGGTCTGTAATTTGGTAGTAGTGTCCAGTGTTAGAAGTGGTAGATAGGCTTGTGCTGATCGTGTTATCTTTGTTGGAGGAGTAGGTTCCTACTGTTGGTGGTTCTGTTGGAATGGAATAGCCTATATTCTGACTCTCCCATTGGAACAATGAAGAGGTGTTCAATTTCAAGTGATGTTTGGGATCTGTTGTCTGAGGATGCCAGGTGGTGGTCATCCAAAATGCCTTTGATTATGAAGCTTTTGTTTTCATTGGTGGTGCTGTGGGTGATGCTGGCAACATGTTGCTTAAGCAGGGACTGGCCAGTGTGCAGTCATTACATGTCTATAGTTAATGGGATCATCTGATCCTTTCACTAGCACCGTTGACTCCCCTGGTTGAGTGCTAGCCATTCACAAATGACTATCCTAAAGATAGGCCATCATTTTTTCTGATGTTTGAAGTAATAATACCAATAATAAATTCAACTACCCTCCAACAATCAATGGCTACTGAGTCACTCAGTTTTGGAGAACTTTTCTGCATCACCCAGTTTTGAAATTAATTTCTGCATTGCTCAGTTTTGAAGCATTTTTCTTCATCACTCAGTTTTGGAGCACTATTCTTCATCACCCAGTTTTGGAGCTCTTTCCTTCATCACCCAGTTTTGGAGCTCTTTTCTGCATCACCCACTTTTGGAGCTCTTCCCTGCATCCCCCAGTTTTGGAGCACTTTTTTCATCACTCAGTTTTGGAGTTCTTTTCTACATCACTCAGTATTGGAGCACTTTTCTGCATCACTCAGTTTTGGAGCACTTTTCTTAATAACCCAATTTTGGAGCACTTTTCTGCATCACTCAGTTTTTGAGCACTTTGCTGCATAATTTAGTTTTGGAGAACTTTTTTTTAGAATCACTCAGTTTTGGAGCCCTTTTCTTTATTATTCAGTTTTGAACAACTTTTCTTCATCACTTAATTTTTGGAGCACATTTGTGCACCACTCAGTATGTGGAGCTCTTTTCCATATCTCCCAGTTTTGGAACACTTTTCTGCATTACCCGGTTTTGGAGCACTTTTCTTCATCACCTAATTTTGGAGTACTTTTCTGCATCCCTCAATTTTGGAGCACTTTTTTCATAACTCAGTTTTGGAGCACTTTTCTTCATCACCTAATTTTGGAGCACTTTTCTGTATCACCCAGTTTTGGAGCTCTTTTCTGTGTCACCCAGTTTTGGAGCTCTTTTCTACATCATCTAATTTTGGAGACCTTTTCTGCATCCCTCAGTTTCAGAGCATTTTTCTTCATTATCCAGTTTTGGAGGTCTTTTCTTCATCACTAAGTTTGGGAGTTCCTTACTGCATCACCCAGTTTTGGAACACTTTTCTTCATCACTCCGTTTTGGAGCACTTTTCTGTATCACCCAGTTTTGGAGCTCTTTTCTGTGTCACCCAGTTTTGAGCTCTTTTCTACATCATCTAATTTTGGAGACCTTTTCTGCATCCCTCAGTTTCAGAGCATTTTTCTTCATTATCCAGTTTTGGAGGTCTTTTCTTCATCACTAAGTTTGGGAGTTCCTTACTGCATCACCCAGTTTTGGAACACTTTTCTTCATCACTCCGTTTTGGAGCACTTTTCTTCATCACTCAATTTTGGAGCACTTTTCTTCATTAACCAGTTTTGGAGCTTTTTCTTGCATTACCCAGTTTTGGAGCACTTTTCTTCATCAACAAGTTCTGCAGCAATTTTTTGCATTACTCAGTTCTGTTGAATCTGCTACATCCTCTTCTTTACTGTGAAACAGCAAAGTTTGTTCAGCTTGTGAGTGCTACATTCAGTTCTTTGCTGCAGGCATCTTCCATCTGTTTAGCCATTTCCATCACTCCACAGTTTTCAATTTCTTTCTACCATGAATACTTCTGCTTTCTCTCTACCACCAATACTGCTGCTCCAGTT